>CM046660.1:129115736-129635736 GCA_025594165.1 Tamias sibiricus
TGTGTGCATGTGTATATGTTTCCTCTTGTGCAGTTATATTGTTATCGCCATTTTCCTTACTCACTTGAGGGCAACTTCAAAACTTTTTGCTCTGAAACCCCAAGCTAAAGGTAAAATGATCAGCATCCTCAGTGTTTGGAATTTCTGGCCCTCCAGGCCATGAGCACAGCCTGTATATTTAACACTAAGGAATTCACATAAAATACTGACATGTTTTTATTGTGGATATAGGGCAACTATTCTGAACTTATAAAATTAACTGCTTTCAAATATTTACAAGGAAAGGAAATACGGTTTAACCTCTTCTCCATTTGCTATCTTCACTGGTGTTTTTGCTCTTAACCAAAGTTTTATGGAATTTACTACTTTGCGATGTTATGCTTTAAAATAAAAATCAAAACCCAAACATATTGTTTATATAACAGATTCTCTGATTCTGTCTTTGTCTACCACATTTTAGAGACATGGAATCTGACAACTAGGAATTTAGTTGACATTGCTTCTGAAAAGTGGCGTACTGGCATTTTGTACTCTACCTCAGAAATGGGACAAGTTTAATAGCTCTTTTAAAGGTACCTACAAAAGATCACAAGTATAATCTTGATTTTAAGAGAACTATTTTTAGTGGTAATAGTAAAGAATTAAAACACAAAATTAGTGAGTGGTATGAAGCTATGTCATGTGTAAGAACACAAATCTTGATTTCATATTATGAATACTTCTAAAGTTGAGGAAGTAGCCAAGAAATGATTTTGAATTAAGCAGCAATGATGTAAAATTTGCTAAGCCTGCTGTGGGAGCATTTTAAAAAAGTAGTGCAGTTTCTATTTTTGCTCTCTGTAGTCTTTTTTTAAAAATATTTATTTATTTGGTTTTAGTTGTACACAATGCATTTATCTTTACGTGGTGCTAAGGATCGAACCCGGGCCATGTAGGCCCTAGGCATGCGCTCTACCGCTGAGCCACATCCCCAGCCCCTGCTCTCTGTATTCTTATTGTCAGCTTTGCCTTGTTTAACACATGAGCAGAGTAAGTGCTTCCTGATTTTACACAATAACTGCTCTTAGCTTCTGCCCCCAAAAAACTGTTCCATAGCACATATTTTCAGTATTGAACATATTGAAAAATCATACACATATTAAACATAATGCTTGTTATTCTATCAAATTCTCTCAGAAACAAGAAGCATAACATTCTCATAATTTTTGTCTCACTTTATTAATATGGTCTTACAACAGTTTTTAACTGATCATTATGCCATTTTCTTTTCAAATTAATGCTATTAAATTGTAATAACTGAAAATTAACCAAGAATTAAATTCTTCAATCTCTATTTTATGTTCCCCATACATTTACAAGACATTTTTTGAGTCTCTTACCATATCTGCTATTAACCATTTATGACCTTGCCCATATGCACATAACACACTTTATGTTTTCATAAACTAATTTGAACTGGGGGCATAGCTAGGTGGTAGAATGGTTGCCTAACATGCATGAGGCCAAGGTTTCAAACCCCAGTACCAAATATATACCTCCCTTCAATATATTGTGTACAATTCCTTTATATTTTCTTGACCTAGGACTGTGGTTCTCAAACTTTAACATGCATAATAAATATGTGGAGAGATTATTAAAACAAAGTTTCCTGGGTTTCACCTCCAGAGATTTTGAAAATAGAATAGGACTTATATATACATTTCTCTCAAATTCACAAATGAGGCCAAAGATGTTGATTTGAGGACCACTGGCCTACTGGAAGAAAACTCAGAAATATATAGGACTGAGTTATTTTGGTTCTTTTCTCAATGAAGTAATAGTGATTAAGTTACTACCTAAAGATTAAGAGTAACGGAAAACAATATCATTAACATCACTTAAATTATTTTTTTACAACTCTATTAATTTTTTTTTCATTGCTAGAAACACCTGCTTAGTTAGCCCTAACCAATTACTTACATAGATAGATTTGGATTCCAAGTGCCTCTGCACTGAGCACTGTGCAATGAACCTTAATTTGAAACAAGGATCTTTACTAAATGTTGCTTAGTGTCATAAAAATGAATAAACATCACTAATGTGATAAAAAGATGGTAAAAACATCATTTAGAGTCTCTTGCCCCACCCTTCAATTTCAGTCTATTTTTAGTGAAAATATACAAGAAATGATAAAAATATGGCACAATAATAAAGTACCATAATGATAATATTTACATTTACATAATAATATACTTAATTTTTTCATCATATCACATGATGTTTATCCAAATTATTCTAATAATTCTGGGAGAAACATTTAAAACTTTGTCTACATATTAGTTATATTAGGTAACTAAATATTCTGTCAGTTCAAAGTAGTAGTTTTTATCTACACAGTTCTATAAATAGGAAGCATTAAGTCACATCATTCATAGGGCAGATACCATGAATCTTAGAAAATCCTTTCTACCAGCTCTGATAAGCTAAACCTATTATATTTTTAATATAAATATACATACACACACACATACACTCTTAAGTGTATGCTAGTTAAATAAGATTTAAAATTGAAATGGGGTTAGTAATGACACTATAGTATGATAGTTAATTTTAAGTCAGTGTTATTGAAGTCAACAGCCAAAATGACAAAATTTTCTTCCCTAATCACTGAAATTGAAAGATTATCTAACCTTTCCTGACAGTGACATTTATTTTATGACTTAGTGATAGTTTCTTTCCTTGACAATGCTGAACAGTTTCAATTGCTCTGTTTTGTAAGGTTGGAGGATTTAAATCTGTACCCTTTCTTTTACTTTTAGAAAACATAATTCCTCTCAGATAAACTGTTAAATGATCATGTTGGGCCTCTGAAAGAATCGAACTCAAATAATTAAATAGAAATACTCCTTAAAATATCAGATGAGTTATACTATATTGTCTGACATCCCAGTTGATCCAACATATACATCACTGATACCAGTTCTGGGAGGTAGATTCATCACATACCTGCTGTCCAAATTTGTAAAGTTTAACACTATCACATATAGACATCCCATCTCACTGAATAGAAGTGTGTGTATATATATGTGTATACTTACACACACACACACACACACACACACATATGTATATATACAGAGAAAGAAAGACTTATATTTTATTGACTTTTCCTGTTGTGTAGGGGTTTTAGACTTCAAAGAAAGTTGAAGAAGGTGGGAGAAGAAGAGTGAAGGTCAAAAAGAACAGAAGTTAACTAAATGGACTTTATCATTGAGTAACTGGTGTTTTGCTTTTTTTGATCATATAATTTGTATATTTTTGTTTTACCAAAATGTAACTCATAAAGCATATTGAATATCTTCAGAATAATAATTAAATGAGCCTGCTTATTGTTGCAATGAAAAATGTGGTGGGAAAGGCCATTAGTATCACCAAATGCCCTTTCAAGTGCTTTGGTAGTTACCATGGAGCTCTTCCAAGCTACTCTCTCTTATGTACTGAATATCAAAGAATTTAGCTGTATGTCAGTTACAGTTGAGCACAATTTTAGGTGTTTGAAGTGATAATCCAGTAAGCAAATACTTCAGTTGGTGAATCCAAACTATAAAGCTTAATGCTATTATATATAGACATCCAACCTCAACGAATGGAAGACTATCTGTAGGAAAGAAGTCAAATAAAAATTAACAAACCAATAAAAAGGAAAATAAATGAGGAATACTGTTAGTACCATGTCTCATTATTCTAAGGTAAAACAAGATTTAGATTTAGAATATAATAAATGACAAACTTTGCTTTAAAATATAGATTAACTACAAAGAAAAATTAGTAAATACAGAACTCTACTGTAAATACACACACACACACACACGCACACACACACACACACATGCACATAGTGGCTGGGACTGTAGCTCAGGAGTAGCTTAGCAGGCATAGGGTCCTGAGATTGCTTTACAGGACCACAGAAACAAAATTTTAAAAGTAATGAATTCAAGTTTATATTACTTAAAAAATATGACTTTCTTTTACAATTCAAAGTATATTTTTTTCTTGGGGGTTGGGTACTAGAGATTGAACTCAGGGGCACTCGACCACTGAGCCACATCTCCAGCCCTATTTTGTATTTAATTTAGAGACAGGGTATCAATGAAATGATTAGTTTGCTGAGGCTGGCTTTAAATTTGTGATCCTCCTGCTTCAGCCTCCTGAGCCACTGCCACCAATGCTCGGCTCAAAGTATTTTTTTTAATATATTTTTTTAGTTGTAGATGAACACAATATCTTTATTTTTATTTATTTATTTTTATGTGGTGCTGAGGATCGAACCCAGTGCCTCATGCATGCGAGGCAAGTGTTTTACCACTGAGCTACAACCCCAGCCCCTCAAAGTATTCTTATTAAGAAAAAATATTGAAGCAAAATGTGAGTTCTGTATCATCACAGATATATAAATATATAATATCATCATTACAGTAATAAAAACAATGAGTATTTCTAGACACTTACTAGGGACTTGGCACAATGCTAAGAGCTGTGGTTATCTCAACAAATCTTTTTAATGGCCTATGAGTTAGAAATTTATTTTCCAGAGGAGAAAATGGAAGCTCAGCAAATTTTGTAGTAAACAAAAATGGACAAAATAGTAAAATGGTGAAGTATCAAGTTTTAACTCAGTTTTACTGTCTCAAAGGCTATTCTGTTCCCCATTATATATTACCTACTGTCTCAGTTACTCAACATATGTATTATAGTAATTAAACATAGTGGCTGCTGTTAGTCACTGTTTATAAACCATGATAGCTTGTTCTTAAAAGTTAAGAGGGGCAAAATATAGGTGCTTAAGTTAGGTTTTAGTTAACAGACCAAGCCAACTGACACTCCTTGTCAATTTTTATGGTAATTTGCTTATTTGTTTATTTATTTATTTACTGTGATAGTCTACATTTACTGGTTATACCATACAGGGTAGATTGTCAACTTTACTTGCAATTATTCCCTGCTATAGTGCATGAGTTAGCTACATTATTATCTCCATTTCCCAGAAGGTAGCAACCTTTTACAAAGAATATTCTGAAGATAAATGAACTTTTCACAACTGCTCTGCAGAAATATGCTTTTCAAAATTTACCCCTCATCTTCAACTATTACCACGCCCTCCTTTTTTATGAAGTCCTATTAAAGGTTTGAATTTCATTGTAAGGAAACAAGTCATTTCTGCCTTCAAGAAACTTACAATCTGAGAAGTGTCATCTGAAATAGAGACAGTCTTCCATTTTCAAACACACAAAAAAAATTTTGTTAAAGGTAAATGAAAGATACTACATTCAGAAATCTGCCTCATTGAATTTGATTCTCTGATTTATTCAACTACATTGAAAGGTCACTTGTTTCTGGCTATTGTCATTTTGGCAATGATGGGATTTGAGGGAGCAGAGTTTTTTTGTTTTTTTTTTAATGTAAATTCCTTTATTAAATGTGTGTTAAAACAACAGTTAAGCCGGGCGCGGTGGCGCACGCCTGTAATCCCAGCACTTTGGGAGGCTGAGGCAGGAGGATCGCGAGTTCAAAGCCAGCCTCAGCAGTGGCGAGGCACTTAGCAACTCAGTGAGACCCTGTCTCTAAATAAAATACAAAAAAGGGCTGGGGATGTGGCCCAGTGGTCGAGTGCCCCTGAGTTCAATCCCCGGTACAACAACAACAACAACAACAACAACAACAAAAACAGTTAAAGCTCACCTCCAAAAAAGGAAAAGAAGAAATCCAAAAGGAGAAATGTTGAGTCAGTTAATTTATCCAAGTCCTCAGAGATGCAAAGAATGCTACCAGGAATACCTTGTTTCATTTCTACTCAATATGGTAGAATCAGATATGATGTCAGCTGTATATTATCTCTTGGAAACTGTGAAGATCTTTTCAAACTTTTCTTGTTCAGAATTTATGTAACTTTTTCTATTGAGCATTTTAAGAAAAAAGTAATAAGTAAAAAATATATATTTGGAAAACATTGTTTTGAAGGTAGTTTTTTAGAAAACCACATATATTATTTTTTGAAATAACGATGTACTGATGTACTGCATTTCAAAGTTCAAAGAACAGAGATTACGCTGAAAGTCACATCAGGCCAAAAGGATGGTAAGATCTTTTCTAAAGTACAATTTCATGTCCTCTACTCACCTTTTGTCAGTCTCTACAATGTCCTGTTTTATGTTTCTTTGCCATATGCTGATGTGTTTTTTTTTAAACTAAGTCCTACTTCACTTACTTTTAAAGACAAATGTTTGCTTAGTGTCTACAAATGTGTGCTAACTGCAGTCCCTCAGACATTCATTAGTGTTTAGAGTTTGCACTTAAGGAGGACAATGGCATTGTAAATGAAAATGACCAGTAGCCAAAGGGAACATATAATTGTTTGTAATTAAACAAAAGTGTTGCTGAGTTAATCAGATTCACATCTTAATATACTTTAAAGCATTGCTGTCTTGTCAAAATGAAGACTTTAGTTTTCTGTCTCTGGATTTTTTTTTTTAATTGGTAATGAAATCTAAGCAAATTATACCATGAAGATTCTTTAACCCACTTTAGTACAATAAATGAGCCAAGTATGTTTTGATCAAAGTTTTCAGTGGAGTATCTTTTTAACTTTTCACCAGTTTCATAATTAACAGTTTGGACAGACATGAGCCTGTTTGCAGCATTTGCTTGGTAATGCCCTCTGCTTTTGCTCTCCTCTTTTCTCATTACAACACAAGCATACTGAGACATTACATCCTTTCCTTGGTAGCTGAATCGTGCACTTGAAACACCATTGGCTTAATATAATTTATATTAGGGACAGTGTTTTTATTAGAATTTTATTCAAATTTATTTTGTGATTAAAGACTAGTCCAAATTAAACAAAAGAACTCAATGTTGTCTGGCTTGCTAAAATAAAGGGCCTGTCATGATTTGCAGCAAGTCATATTTTTAGAACCTGTAGAACATTATCAGGTTCCAGTGGACTATCTGTTAGTTTTCCTAAACCTAAAGGACTTATCAGGTTTTTCTCTGAAAAAAGGGGGGGGGGGGCAGGGGAGGCACAGCGATAAGAGAATTTAAAGTTATGTCAAACAAATTACGTTTTAGTTATTAGTGGCTAGTTTGTAAATATCAAAGATCCACTTATTGTAGTGCCAGGAGCTGCATTTGCATGCTGATGAAATGCGAGTGGATGGCTGTGAACTATAGGGTTATCTCTGGTGCAGCAGTGGGGAGCTCCAGAATCAGACAGTTGAGCATCTGACCGACTCAAGAGTCCAAGCTGCAGACCTCTTCTATTCACTTTCTTTACAACAATTAAAATATGCAAAGTGATAATTTTCCTTAAGTAGCCTTAAATGTGCGATCTATTTAAATGTGAAGAAAATTGCCTGAAGCTTCTGGTGTGAGGGACAAAAAAGAATAAATTATGCAAATAGCAGAAAAGGACTCTACCACTTGAACGCCTAATTTTCCTGTAATAAGCATACTGTTTCATTTAATTTTTTGCCTCTTATTAAAAGTGACAGTTCTTTTGCACTGTCTGATGGTTATATCTGACACAAGCTAGGGAAATGACTGCTAGACTAAATGCTAAAGCATTTTGGTAGCTTTTTTAGATGATGGTTACATTCACAAAGTAATTATGCACTGAAGAGTAGAGAAATAAGGTTTAATTACACAGTAATCGCTTCTGATGGACACGGCAGAAGTGTGAACACCGCCAGACTGCAATCCATCAATGACAAACCCCTGGCCACTTTTAATTCCTCCTCATTTGCATCATAACCTCCGCACCAAGTTGCACAAATGCTGTTAAATGTTAATAGGAGCTGTCTCTCCACTCAAAATGAATGCTTAAGCTGTTTCATTTTTTTTCTCCTCCACCTCAGACCTTCAAAACCAGCTCCTCTCTGAGAGCAGGCATTAAGCACAGAGCATGGTGCGTGGTCACTGTTGTGCTAATTGGGAGCAACACTTAAAGTTTTATCTCTCAAGCGCTAATAATGCACACTGCTGACAAACCAGTGAATAAGTAATGTACTTGGAGGAGAGGGGGGGAAGAAAGGCATGCCTAGAATGAAAAATGCAGTTGGGACTGTTGTTCAGTGACTAGCTATTTGATTAGGCCCTGTAGTCATATTTAATCCAGATCCTTGGGGAACATAGACAAAATTACATCTTCATCTCATCAAACATTCAGCCATATTTAAGCATTCAGCTGATCAAGCTTTTATTGTTTCTCTTACAGCAACATGGAGACAATGTTGTCCTGCATCCTTCTTTCTAAAAGCTGGCAGAGGAAGCCCCTATGAGCTGTGGGCTTGCTTTACAGGGCCCACTGTGGTTGGGGAATCCCAGTAGCAGTGGAATGAAATCATTTTAGTCACTGTGCACTAAATGTTCGAGTTGATAAAACCTCTAGCCTTCAGTTCTATTTGTACAGTTTTTAACACTCAATCTCATTTTCTTTCTTTCTTTCTTTTTTTAATGTTCTTCCCTCTACCTGGTCTTTAAACCCTATCTGTTTCCTGGGACAGGTCTACATCATTAAAGTACAGATGGTTCTTTTTCTATTAAGCAGCAGGTATCATTCTTGTCCTGACAGGAGGAGGCTCCACCTGCTGCCAGATCCACCAATACTTCCAGCTGACTGCTTTGCAGAACAGGAAAGGTAATTTGTAAGCAGTGTGCTAAGTTTAACAGTAGACTCTAAGAAGTGACAAAAGAGCCATTTTCTGCATGAAGATTGAGAATTATCAACACCTTTCGGTGCATAATAGTTAAGCCTTTATCACTTGAGGAGCTGCTGATAAGGTTAAGAACACTAGACAAACTGCTCATTAGTGGAAAGGTTTGCCTTTTACATTAAAGACTGCTGGGTACTGAAGTTCCTCTAGTGAGCAATACATCCCTGGCATTTGAAAAGAATGAGCTGATCTGTATACATAAATGAATATGGAAAGGAGACCTGGAATGTTCTAATAATATTAGTGAGGGTTTCTCAAGCTTAGGAAATGATAAGCCTGTTAAGTGTGTTCAAAAATCTGTGTGATGTGGTAGGTAAGGCCCTATATTAGAAGTCATAAGACCTTTGTTCTGTCCTGTGTTATCACTGACTAGCTGTGTGACCTTGGGTAAGTACTTTACATTTGAAAAAATTAAAACATACGACTCAAATATGGAGTATTAGGATTCATTAGTTTACCTCAATAAATAATAAATCAATTGCAAACATTTCATGTAATAACACATTTATAATAAAAAATAGGAGAGAAAAGATTCCTCAGAACCCAATTGTTCATTTTATGCTGGCTAGTTGGATTAGGACTTGTGAATTGGAATTTGTATCAATTATTTTACAACTCATTGTCTGAGTAGAGGAATAAGACTGGTATTTCTATGTACCTGCCTAATAGGTTTATATAAATAAGAGATGATAAATAATAACTTCCTTGGGGGATATTCACCAAATGCACTGATGGTTTAAGCCTGTTAATGATCAAATAAGGTGGGTACTATTAACCCTAATTTAAAGATGAAGAAACAAGCTCAGAGTTGAAGTAACTTGATGTAGGACACATGCGGGTGTGCCATAATATGCTCTGAATCCAGGTCTGTATGATTTTAAAGTCTGTGTATTTAACTGCATTGTAAAATTGAGTTCTATTTGCACAGAGAACCCAAACTAAATCTGCTTGTATTTCCATCCCTCTCTGGCTGTATGACTTTAATCCAATCCATCAATCTCTCTTTCTTTTGCCTATTTAACATGTTTACAAAAATCCCATAAGGGAGACTAAGGCTTAACTTCTATCACATTAGAAACAGCTCAGCCTGTTGATGATATCAGGCCAATTCTGAGGAACCATCCTTAGAAACAAGGATTTCCACTTAATTTGTTGAGATTAAACATGATATTTGGGCTGGGGTTGTGGCTCAGCGGTAGAGCACTCGCCTAGCACGTGCGCGGCCCAGGTTCAATCCTCAGCACCACGTACAAATAAACGCATCGTGTACAACTAAAGCAAATAAATAACTAAAAAAAAAACACAATATTTATAACCCCTGCGCTGTGTCCATTTGTGTGTTTGGATGTGCCATTTGAGATGTTTCTCCCATCTTTCCACAAAATATTGCGGGCAGTGCACCTTATACACATTTACCCACACAAACCTTGTGCACAACTGAGGTGAAGTGTGCTGGCCTGAACCAAAATGTTATTGGTCCCACAACTACATCTTCGGAAGTTTCTTTTCTCCTTCAGTAGCCATCCTTACCCACTCAGGAGAAGGTAAGCAGTTTTTGTTTTGATTTTTTGTTTTGTTTTGCTTTAAAAGCCAATCATCTTCAGCACTAGTTCCTCATTGCTAGAACATGCTGAAGAAGGAAGAGATGAAATGAAGATTTGATGAGGAGATTTTCAGAAAGCACTGATGCAGGCAGAGTGGACAGCAACAAAACTAACCTTACTGGCAGGGAGAAAGAGAGGTGAAGATGCATGCATACTGAAAGGAAAATAAAAACAAAACAAATTTTTTCTCCTTCCTCTTCTATCAGCTTTCTTTCAAATATATCACTTCCCTACATTTTGATGCAAGCATCCAAGCCAGCTTCCTTATAAGCCTACTTTAGACACTTCTGAGATATGGTAAACTACTTCAGTCTCAGTCCCAGAACCTAAAGCCTGCCTTGTATGAGTAAACACAGGTCTCCAACCCAGCTAGTCTCTACTCCAAGGATCTCATGTTTTAGGATCTGTCAACAATAATCAAGCATCAAGGTATTTTCTTTTCTCTTGAACAGCTGCCACAATAGATTTTAAATCCCACTTCTTCCCTCTTAAGTGAAAAATTGTGCTGCCAGCCTGTGGATTAGCCATTTATAGATATGTCTCACAGAGATTCTGCATGGTCATGTAATTAATGTGATTATAATTTCATATCCATTGTCTATCTCTTCCACCAGATTATAAGCTTCTTTAAGTCAATCCATCTTGTATATGGCTGTGTTCCAGTGTACAGCACGGTACTTTGAGCCCTTCCGTCCACAAAAGCTATGAACAATCTAAGATGGTGGTGGTAAACAAAGAGTAGGGAAATGGTACCAAAGGACTTCCTAATAAATTCTTATGATAAAAAGAATGAGAGAAAGAGAAATATATATGAAAATGTACTGGAAACTAGGGTTCTGAGGTTTTGAGGATGAGAGATCAGTGATGGAGAAAAATCTGACAGTGGGTAACTGAGATTGAAGCTCTTTGTCTGTATAACTATAGTGAATCTTATTGTAGCCAAGTGAGCATTGAGGAGTGAACTCTACATAGTAGAATGGGAAGATGTTAAAGTGGTGTGCACATGAAAAAATGAACAAAAAAAATGTAAAATGTTAAAAAACATTTGGCAAAAACTCAACTATTTATTACTTTAAAAAAAAAAAAAAAAAACATGACTGATGCCTAAAAAGCATACAGCAACAATCCCGGTAGCAATCTCATTGTGTACTAGATAAATTTCGAGGTTTTGTTTTTAAAGAAATATGCAATATAGAATTTTACAAATGTGTTGCCTATGAAGCGTAATTATCCATTTAACCTAAAGAGAAAATTAAGGGTAAGTTTATATTCATGATTTTGATTTACAATTGAAAAGAATTTTAAAATAACACTAATATTATAAATCTGTATTATGGAGGCAATTTCTAGAAACTACATTTGATATAGTAAGAGTCTGACATGAGTTAATCTATAAGTCTGTCTTAGTTCTGTTCTCCTGCATGAGCATTATAAAGGTTCCAGTGTACTTAGGGATCCCTGAATCAAAGCACTGTATGAGCAGATAATAGTGCACGTATTATTAACCTTTCTGTGCTTGTTTCCTCATCTGTAATATGGGGTTAATGATATTTCTGTACCTCACAAGAATGTTGTGCGAATTAATGTTTGTAAAGCCCTTTAAGATCCACGGATGAAAGATGCCATAAAAGTCCAAAGGTGATAATATTATAGTTATTGAAATTGGAAACACCAATAATGTTGGGAACTGAATATATATTTGGTTGCAAGGCACCCAGTAGATTATGAATTCAAAAGCACAGAAGCTTACCATTCAAAATTAATGTTTTGATATATATACACATATATATATGCACATATATATATGCATGTATATATAATAAATCCTAAAGAGATACTCCATGTATGTTATAAGCCAAATGGATGTAATTTGTTCACAACTGACAAAAATACAGTACCAGAATCCACGTTATTTCCACACTTCTTTATAGTAAGTACTGCTATCGAATCCACTAAATCTATACTCAAAATTGTTTACATAATATCAGATTGGGCTTAGAAAGAGGCCGAATGTGACATGTTAAAAATGCTAAAATTGTCTAATGAAATCATCATCTGCACTTCTTTTATTACTGCTGAATTTTTATTTACATTTTGAAGCACTTGAATAGTTTATAAATATTAAGCACAAAATATCTAACAATTATCTTTGAAAACAAAAAATAATACATATTATCAAATGTCAATGTTTGTCTGAACTAATTTTATGTGACTATTAAATATTTTCCTAAAAGCCCAAAAGACATTTTAATAAATCACTAGAATACAAAAAGGGAGAATAAAATAAGTTTCCTAATACAGTGGCTGAAATTTAAATCAATGAAGTATCACATAAAACATATGATATGATTTTCATTCATCCACCACTAAATAGTTTGATCATTCAGTATATAATAGTATTTATTTGAGTATCCCATACTATAATGATTTAAGATACAAGATGTAGAATACATGTGAGTACATGTTCTGTTTATATGTAGAGAATACTGTATTGAAACATGAAAAACATTCCATTACTATACTTCACAATGATTACCTCTAGAAAGTGTCTCAGGATTTGAGGAAGTGCAGAATATTTTTCAATTTAAAAAATTTTCACAATTCTGTATTAGTTGATTTTGTTAAAAGAAAGCATGTGTAAATTTTGATTTATAAGCACCACAGTTGCAGAATGAAAAGTACGTTTGAGAAATTGAAAAATAAAAATGAAGGTTGTTGAGATCAAACTAAATAAAAGAAGGAAGTTAAAATTTAAATAGCATACTTAATTTATTATGAAACAGATTGAAAAGAGAGGACAAATAGTTAAAGGGAGGATTCATTATCCTTGACTATAATTCGGGTGAATTAACATACACATGTGTTTTGTTTTTTCAAGACACTTCTTAGAGACTTCCTTAGATTTAATTAGAAGGAATGCAATTTTGTCTTTTAATCCATTGAAGCACGATTTTCAACTAAGTAGAGAAAAGGTTAACTTCAAATGATAGTGGCAACCTAGTCAAGGAAAAACAACAGAGTTCACAATTAAGTCAAGGAGTCAAACAAACGTTATATTTAGAAAGTCAAGAGCTTTGTTTTGCCTGCTTTAGAGGTTTTCCCCAATTTGTGGGAGGTTCAAGGTTACCAAGCTCAGCATCCTGAGCTCAAAGTCCTTCCACAGTTTATTCAATATTCAAGTTCAAAGATTTAAATGTGTATTACAAAAGAAAATTTTGAAACCTGGGACTACTGACTTTGTAAGAATATAAGTAAATTTTAGTAAAAGGTCACCTGGGCCAGCATATTTTGAGACAGCTAATAAAGCAGAGGAAGCTATATTTAGAAATACAAAATTAAGGAGCACTAAAACATGTTAGATGTCTTACTAAAAATTACTATTTGTACATGCATATTTATAAATAAGATACTTCCTAGAAAATTTGAATAATAGTAAATAGAGATATTATATGACCCGAATTCCATTTCTTTTACTCTAATAACAGCTTTTAAATAATATATTGTTTCACCTCTGCTGTTGACTTCTAGGCTTATCACACTTTTTTTTTTTTTTTTTTTTTAACTTACAAACTCCTTGGTTAATATTTGGAAAGACTGTGGAGTGTGAAGAGATAAAATACACTAAAAAACAAGAAGCCAGTGATATTTCATTTAATCTTTTTTAAAATGTTGATTATTAGCATATATATGTTGATTTCTTAAGTTCCTTATAATCTTCCAGAACCTCTTATAGGTGGCTGAATAATACTTATTTATCATTACTGATTTTCAACAGAATGTGTTGGATTGTAATGAAGAGATCAGTTCCCTACACAGTGAATAGCAAATAGATAATGGTAATAACATTAATGAATAGCTTAAGTAAACATTGCTTCTAATTAAATTGTTGGCTAACCCATATAAAGTGAATATAAGAAAATGTTAACTCCTTTGATGTCTACTTCTTTCCATAAAGCTACTTTCCTATATTTTCCCTTCTTTGTATTAACAAATTGATTTAACTTTTCTTATATAGAAAAAACTGATTACAATCATTCCTTTATCCACTGATCTCCCAAGGACATGTAAAATATAGCAAATATAAAGCATGGATCTCTGTAATTACTCCTTTTCCGTCTTTACCAACTGATCTTTTCCTATAACCCTTGATTTGGTTATTCTTTCAGGTTCTAGATGCTATCTTCCCCTCATTCTATGTGTGTATCCAGCTTCTATAACCTCTTCCAGTGAGTCCCTAACTGATCATTTCAATCTCAAATATTCATCTGTTTTCTTTGTCCTGAATGCACCAATCATCCTCTAACATAAAGGTTGACAAACTATGACTTATGAGACAAATCCAACCTGCCACTTATTTTTGTAAAATTTTATTGGAACACAGTCTAAGCAGTTCTTTTATGTATTGTCTATGGCTTGTCTTGTGCTACAGTGACAGTCCTGTAGGTACATCAAAGACCACCTGGCCCACAAAACTTAAATATATCTATCCTTCTACAGAAAAAAATTTTTTTTCTTCTGTTCAAATGACCATATGATTTTTCTCCTTTATTTTGTTAATGTAGTTAAGTACATTGATTTCTGAAGGTTGAATCAGCTTTATACATTAAGGGAAATGTCTACTTGGTCATGATATCTTATTGTATTTTTAAAAATAATATTCAGTTTTTGTTAATATTTTGTTAATTTTTTTTATATCTGTGTTCATTCATGAGGGATAATGGTTTATAATGTCCAATGGTATGAAGTTATTCTTTTTTTTCAAATTTATTTTTTATTCTAAGTTGTTAGAAATGACAGCAGAATGTATTACATTTCATATTATACTCGTAGAGCACATTTTTATATATCTCTGGTTGTATGCAAAGTATATTCACACCATTCGTGACTTCATACATGCACTTAAGGTAATGATATACATCTCATTCTACCATCTTTTTTTTTTTTTTTGCCCCCTCCCATCCCCTCCCTCCCCATTGGCCATTCCAGTGTTCCTCTAATCCTCCTATGCTCCCATCCCAACTCCACTGTGAATCAGCCTCATTATATCAGAAAAAACATTTGGCATTTGGTTTTTTGGGATTGGCTAGCTTCACTTAGCATTATATTCTCCAATTTCATCCATTTAACTGCAAATGTCATGATTTTATTCTCTCTTACTGCTGAGTAATACTCCATTGTGTATATAAACCACATTTTCCTTATCCATTCATCTACTGAAGGGCATCTAGGTTGGTTCCACTGTTTAGCTATTGTGAACTGTGCTGCTATAAACATTGATGTGGCTGTGTCACTGTAGTATGCTGTTTTTAAGTCCTTTGGGTATAGAACGAGGAGTAGGGTAGCTAGGTCATAAGGTGGTTCCATTCCAAGTTTTCCAAGGAATCTCCATACTGCTTTCCATATTGGCTGCACCATTTTGCAGTCCCACCAACAATGTACGAGTGTGCCTTTTTCTCCACATACTCACCAACATTTATTGTTGTTTGTGTTCTTAATAGATGCCTTTCTGACTGGTGTGAGATAAAATCTTAGAGTGGTTTTGATTTGCATTTTTCTAATTGCCAGAGATGTTGAACATTTTTTCAAGTGTTTGTTGATTGATTGTATATCTTCTTTTGAGAAGTGTCTGTTCAATTCCTTGGCCCATTTATTGATTGGGTTATTTGTTTTTTGGGTGTTAAGATTTTTAAGTTCTTTATATATTCTAGAGATTAGTGCTCTATCTGACCTGCATGTGGTAAAGATTTGTTCCCAATTAGTAGGCTCTCTGTTCACCTCACTGATTGTTTCTTTTGCTGAGAAGAAGCTTTGTAATTTGAATCTATCCCATTTATTGATTCTTGATATTAATTCTTGTGCTACTGGAGTCTTATTAAGGAACTTGAGGCCTAATCCAACATGTTGGAGATTAGAGCTTACTTTTTCTTCTATTAGGTGTAGTGTTTCTGGTCTAATTCCTAGATTCTTGATCCACTTTGAGTGGAATTTTGTGCATGGTGAGAGGTTTAATTTCATTTTCTTGCATATGGATTTCCAGTTCTCTAATATATCAAAGAGCAGGCAAGGACATTTTTTTTTTTTTTTTTTTTTTTGGCTTTGTTGATGGCTTTGTCTTCGATCCCTAGAACAGTGTTCAACATAGAGCAGACATCTGGTAAATATTTGCAAATAAGTAAGCAAATGTCCTTAAATGTGCCAAGTACTAAACAATGCCCCAATCATTCAGAGGTTTTATTATCCTTATATATATTCTTTGCAATCCTTAAACTTTCCGTCCCATTTTTTTCTCCTTTAATAAAATGAAAAAAAAAAAAAATCCTCAAAACAATAACCACTATTTCACATCTCCTCACTCCTTAAATGTCAAATGTACCAATTTCTGTTCATTTTCAACCAATGACCTAGAAAATAGATGCCATCAGAATAGAACCACATCATATTCCAACAATTACATATGCCAACCAATTTATATATATGTATGTATATACACACACATATATATGTACATTTCTGTCTTCCTTCCTGTCAAAGTAGACCACCTATCTATATCCCAACAGCTTAAGCCTCTTTTCTTTACTCCCGTTTATGCAAACCTAATTATATAAGTTTTCTATACTTGCTTAATCATTTTTCATTCTCTGTTTAATTCACTATAAGGCATTCACCACTCAATGAAAACTCACTTGACAAGTTTACCAACAATCTCTATCTTGCCCAAACCAATGGTCAGTTACTAGTCCTCATGTTACTTGACTGCTAAGCATTTGGCAGAGTTCATCATTGCTTCCTTCTTAAAGCATGATTCTCTTTACATCCAGGACATGGCATTCTTCTGCTTTTCTTTCTGTTTTATAGACTACTTATTTCTCAGTCTGCTATGTGGTTTCTAGCTTTGCTTCTTGATCTGTAAATTTGGTGTGCTTAAGGCCTAAATCCTCCTCTTCTATTTACTCCTTAGAATTATCATTCACTTACATAAAGTTAAATAACATCCAGATGTTGTTATTAACTAGGACTCTGGCAGAAAAAAAAAATGGAAGAATCTATGTGGGTAATTTAAAGAGAGTTTAATTAAGGCAGTATTTGTTTACAAGATGGACAGGATTTAGAATAACACCAGGGCTAATACACTATCCCGGAGTAAACAACAGCAGAGCTGTTTTACAATGGTGTGCTGGGGCAGGCTTGTACTGGCTCAGAAGTGAGCCTTAAATTTTGCAAGTTTGCATGATTCAGTTGTTAAACACAGCCATTATTAAAAAATTCACTTACCTAACAATTCTATAAATTATGATTTTGAAAAGTAATAAATATTCAAAACCTATCATTTTCCAATTATTTTACAATCATGTTTTTGAGACTCAAATCTCTATCACTAGATGATGAAATAGTACCTTACAGTCTCCAGGCATCTCTTCCTAACTTCATATTCAGTGAATTCACATTCATAGCTTAAAATTTGTGATGGAAAATTGTTTACACCACAGAAGTCGGCAAATGTATAATTCAGGGTTTGATTAATTGTTTTGTAGGTTACACAGACCTAAGAAAGTAATGGATCAAATATTAAAAATTCAAATCACTTAAATTGGCTGTAGTCATTACATTACAAAGAATAATTTTGAAATTTGGTAACATATGCTTCCAGTGGTCTAAAGCTGTTATCAATTCAGCCAGGAAGTCATTCACATAATTTACATATTAGTTACAAAACCCCTCTTCTTTAGTTCACTTTCATGTTAAGCATTAACACAAATGAAAATATTAACTAAAACCTATTGGATTTTATATATATATGCTTATCAATTGTAAGAGATCAACAAAAATCAACAAGAGCATTCTTTGAAAATCAAGTGGTTCTGAGAAACTTATTGTATGGCATATTTTATTTTTATTTGTAAACTGTGGTCTTATATCATTTATATCAGGACATTTTAAACATACTTTTATACCTATCAGTCTATATATGCCTATTGTTATTAGAGTTGCAGTGTTTAGATATTTACCAGCATACCACTTAAGCTATCACTTCCCTGAGGCCTAAGGGAACAAGAACAAAAGTTTAAAGAAACTTAAGAAAGCTATGTAGAGGGAGCTATCTAAGAGGACCCACAATTTTTAATAGAGGGATATGGAAAGACTTTGGTGAGGAAGTCAGAAATTAGGGGGGGAAAGAGGAAGATAAACACTCCTCATGTTACCCTCTCTTTCCATTCGTTCACTAGGGCCGCTCATTTGGAGTGACTCTAAGCATAAACTAAAGAGCAAAAGAGCTTATCTATGTAGTCCATGTAGCTTAGCCTTCTGGAGCACAGAATAAGAAGGAGAATGCTCAAGTGGATGTGGAGGAGTAGATGAAATTAGCTAGAACAGTCCACCCCTTTTGTATCTCAGTACACATTATTGTGCTTCATTAGGTGGAAAATCTATATCTCCAAGACAGAGGTCACACATAGGCTGGATAATGGTCACCAAAGACATTAGTTTCTAGTTCCTAGAAAATATAATGTTTACCTTGGTAGGAAAAAGGGTAAAAAACATATAATTAAGTAAAGAATCTCCTCCTGGATTATCTGGAAAGCCTCCGAATACCATTAAAAGTATTATAAGAGAGAGGCAGAGGAATATTCAGTTACTGGGCTACACCCACCATGCAAAACCCAAACCCCATGAATTCTGACTATAAATAAGAAGCTGGAAAAAACAAGGAACAGATTCTTCTTTAGAGATTTCAAAAGGAATTCAGTCCATTCACCACTTTGATTTTGGCCCAGTAATATTTATTTTGGACTTCTGGCCTTCAACACGGTGAGAGAACACATTTTAGTTGCTTTAAACCACTAAGTTTGTGGTAATAGCACATCTCATATAAAGTATCAGTGGAATAAGAAATAGAGTTAGTTGATATAAAATGTAATTGCTATATTTACACTTCTGTATCTAGACCTGGTATGTCCTACTTTGGAATATGTTGTATAGAATTTCCCATGAAATCATAGGTGAGTTTAGGAAGAGGGTTTAGCAGGTAAAACCAGTAGAAATCTTAGCTGTCTGCTTCTGCATTTTACTTATATTTCTGATCTTTTATGGTATCATTTATATCACATCTATTTTATAATAGATGGGATATTGGATAATAATATGTGGACATGAGGATAGCCACCATACAGAATTATTTCAGTTTTTAAAGATAATAGTACTCCTCTTACAAATGTATTCCTTAAATTTTTGATAAAGAGCATGTCCTCAGTTATTCCCTCAGGGGAAATTCCTCAGGGGATTTCTTGATACTAATTTATTCTATTCTTACTAAATATTGTTGGCCTATAATTGTGAATGATGTAAATAAAGACTGGTTGACCAGATTTCACATAATAAATCCATTTCAGTATTTGCATTTTCTTGAGACTCAATATTTCTGTATTGTGCCAGAGAAGTTATATTACTCTACCTCATTGAATGTAGGCCAGGATTGATCAAGACGAGGATTCAAATGCCCAACCTAGTGGACTACTGATAACATTCTTAGGCACTCAAGGCCCAAATCCTGAGGGAATAAACCATTGTCAACAACTTCAACCTTATGTTTTCCCCCCCCTTAGACTAATACCCATACTAGTTACTTCTTATATGTTCTTCAAACTCCTACCAATAGAAATCAATGAGGTTCTATAAATTTTATGTTGTGTAGGATATTTCTTATTTCCAGTTCAGCCTTGCACTCCTCCTTCTTCTCCATCATGCTTATAATCAGTCTGGGGGCAATTAGGGGCGGTGGAGGTTGGTTGTAGGCAGAATAAGCATAGCTTACAAGGCAAGTACCTTAGACCCAGTCATTAAAAGGCTGATTGACAGGAAAGGCTTATCTTTTTTGGAAAAGGAAGGTCAAGGGATGTGGGAATTCAAAGTTCTCAGCCTCCTTTTTGTCTGCCCAAATGTCCCTATTTCAACACATGAAATAATTTTCCTTCTTACGAGTTGCTTAACCTTGATATAAAAGACTTAGTGAGTTTAGTTTACCATCAGATTTTCAGTTCCTACACTCGAGCCATGGACTTGATCTCCAAACCTCTCTTCCCAAATTCAGGAGATGAGTGATTCCTTCAAAGCTGACAGAGACTTGATTTTTCCACATATGATCTCAGTTGGGTATTTTAGTTTCTCCTTTTCCCTTTGTATACTCTGTTGGGTCATCAAAAGAAGCCAGAGGATGCCATCATCTTTGCAATCACCAGTGTTGCCATAGTGATAAATGCCACAGCTATCTGAATGCACAACACCTTGCCCCCTCCACTAGTGATAATTCGAGTAATCATAATGCCACTAAATGTCAGGGGTTACCCATGCCCCATCACTCCCACAAAGCCCCCAGCAGGAGGGTTATCAATATCCTCCCAGGTGTGAGATACAATCCCAGAAACTTATTTAACAATCAGTTCCTGAGTCCACTTCTAGTAACATTTATTTTTCTATCCTTAATAATTATAGTCATGGGGCCAGAAAAATACTGTTTTTATTTTCTTTCCTAACAGGAAACAGACAGCATACTATAATTAGGATAATCAATGGAGGGTTCAATATAGGGATTATTTATAGGGGTAGAGAATACATAAAGAATAATGAAATACCAAACAATAAGAAATAGCAGGGATCTCTTAACCACCCCTATTTCCAAAAAGGTAAGGAAGTGGGTGTATACTGGAAACATGAGCAAGCGAGGTAGAACAGGCTACTTGACAAGAGCTATGAAACATGGTTGAGGGAACCAGATAGCCCACAATAGTAGCATAGAGAGGGGGCACTGGGTATTATCTCAACTCTTCCTTCTTTCTTTCCATTGCAGAGGGTTCCCTTTGACAGAAATTAATCAGAATCCAGAGGACAAGAGACTTTATAATTGTCTCTTATGACATAGATCAAGAGAAAATGGAGAAGAAACAGAAGCTAACTAGGATTATATTGATTATCTGCAATTCAATATTTCCAGGCCCAGTCTCTCTCAGAAGAGTCAGACTCTTATACCCAATTGCCTGTTCAGTATTCCCTTTGGATGTTTACTAAATGTCTCAAATTTAACGTACTGAAAAAGAAAGTTCTGGTTTTGTCCTTCTCCTTTTATCTCTCCCTCTCTTGTCTTCCTATCTTAATAAATGTCACCATAACACCCCCAACTCACTGTTCAAAAGCATTAGAATCATGCTTGATTTCTAATACTTTTTTGCATGTTCAATCTATCAAGTTCTGTTGCTTCTGAGTCAAAAATATACCTCAAATCATAAGACTTCCTATTACTTCAGGCACTACTGTTTTATTCCAAGTTATAGGTGTCACCTTGAATGTTACAGAAATCATCAATCTGAGTCCATGTTTCTGCTCTTGCCCTCCTATACTCTATCATCCTCTTAAAAACCAGAGTGCTCTTTTAAAAACAAATCATGGTGCTATCACCATCCTGCTCAATGTGCCCCATTAAATTTAATAGTAAAATTTAAACTCCTTATCATGGTTTAGAAGGCCCAATACATGATCTGTATATACTGTTTTAGACTCATTTTTCTAATGTTTAGCCACTTCAATCCTCTCGCTGGCATTTTTGCTCTCAGAAAACATTCTAACTTATTACCCCATTAAGCTCTTTGTATCTTCTCTTCTTGATACTTATAGTGCTTATCCCCCAGGTCTTCAAACAATTTTTATATTATTCAATTTTACTATGTCATGTCATGTTAAATGGCCATAGATTCCTCTGTGATCACCATATGTTAAATACCCTTATCATTCTTTATTCACTTATCTTGCTTTATTCTTCTTCAATATCTGAAATATATTACCTATTAATTTCTTATTCTTTATTTTCTCTACTAGAATATTATCTTCTAAAGACAAGACTTTGTCTACATTGTTCATTTCTCTAACCTTAGTGCTTATGATAGTGTCCAGCTCATAATAGATCCTCAATAAATATAGCAAATATATCATTACAGTATAAAGTAGATACAAAAAGTCTAATCTCATATTAAAAGAGAATTTGGTGCAAGGATAAGGTAAGGAAATGACCAAGATAAGTCTCGGTACCTGCTTGTAGGGAGTTCCATGGACTAATATCTATCAGTTAATTGTTGGTTTTAATACATATTTTGAATATATCAGTAAATTAATACATACATAAATACAATACCTTAGTTCTTTCATGTAGCTATTGCAAAACCCTGGCATTCAGTGTTCCCACATATAAATTCATTATCTCCTTTCCATCCAAAGCATGTTGCTTCTCCTCTATTTCTTATTTTGGTAATAGTACAATAATTCCTTAGTCAACAAGGCTAGAATTCTTATAAAGCTTTAAGTTCAACCAAATCAAGTAAATTCAATATTAAATAATATGGCTTGACCCTGTTTCTCCCTTTTCATTGTCTTTGATACTCCCTGGCTCAGGCTTTCTTAAATTGTTAATATTATTTAAATGCAAAGGACTAGATGTTTCAGTTCCATATGTGGAAACCCTACTAACAATGTGATTGTAGTTAGAGGTAGGACAATGGGTGGTAATAGGTCTTGAGGGTGGTGCCACCATGGAATATTTGTTCTTATGAGAGTTTTTGAGTCATGTGAGGATACAATAAGAACTCATTATTCTGGAAGTGGGCCATCACTAGAACGCAACCATCAGGACATTCTGATCTTTGACTTCTCACTTCTAGAACTGTGAGAAATAAATTTCTGTATTTTTTCTTTTAACTACTCAGTCTATGGCACTTTGTTACAGTAGCCTGCACTAAGGCATTAATCTTTCCTGTAGGTTGTCTAATGCATCCTAGAAAGTATTGGTGGAGTATTTTCTAAAATCCTTAGTCATTCAGCATTATGAGCATCCAAGTTTAATCACCAAATTAAGATTACATTTTGCATCCTTATGTTTGGTATCTCAAATTCACTCTTCACATTCTTATCTCCATGTTGCTGTCTACTATGCTTCCATTTTGGAATTCTGTGCTTTCCTTCATTCCAAGTTAATTTTGTGTTAATCTTTCAAAGATAAACTTAACCAGTATTTTCTTCGTATACTATTCCTTATTTTCCCTAATAACACTTAACTCATCTTCCTCTTTTATTTTAATGCACATCCACTATGCCTCTCTTGACTTGAAGTATATTTACCTATACTTTGCCTGTCTTTGTTACTATCTCAAAAATATCTTGTAACCTAGGATTATGTCTTTTTCATTGCTTGATTTCCCCAGGTTCCTTAGCATAACACCAGGCCTATTATATATATATATAATAGGCATGCAATGACATTACATAGAAAGATTGACCAATTTCATCTTATGCTACTAAATATATCTACTTGATCTTTACTAACACATTCAGTATATATTTGCAAATTTTCTAGTCACTCCCTTAAAGATGAAGCAATGACCTCAAACCTCTAAAGTAGCACTTTGCCTTTTAGAATACTTCCAGAACTGCTCATTGTAGATTCATACTGTTTCCTCAACTGTACCACAACTGATCTCAATTTTTTCAGACAAAGTCACTAGATTTAGTCTTTTGATTCTGTATGGCCACTGAGACCATACCAAGGCATAAGTATATAGATATGCCAATTTTGGTAAAAGTTGTCAGATAGGGTATAGTCAAGCACTAAGAAATCAAGAAACATGATTTAGTGGTAGATCACCTCTCTTACATTTGGTGACCTTAGTAAGTTATATATTTTTCAAAATCAAGCAAAATATATTTTATTACTAATGAGGAATTGCTATTTAAAGGGTAACTCATACTATATATAGTGTTAAACTATAAAATTGATAATAATCAGTCATAGTATGATATTTAGCTCCATTTTTCCTATTAGAACTAACACAGATTTTTAGGATTATTTGATTAAAAAGAAAGGTTGCTGTACAAGGGTTTTAGATGCTTTCCTATTGAACTTTACAATGTAACCATGTAAGTTCATGCTAGATCATGGGTGACCTTAATTTTATGGATTGGATTTGGAATATTCCCCCAAAAGTTCATATGTTGAAAACCTGGTCTCTGATGCAACAATGTCCAGAGATGGAGCTTTGGGGAAGATATTGGATTATGAGGGATGTAATCTCATCAGTGGATTAGCCCATCTGATTAATTAATAATTTGAATAGCTTACAAGAAGAAGGTAGAACTAGGCAGGTGGGACATGGATGGAAGAAGTAGGTCATTGGGATGTGCCTTTAGGGACTATTTCTTGTCTCTGGCCTTCTTCTCTCTGCTTCCCAGCTGCCAAGAGCTGAGCAGCTTCAACATTCTCTTCTTCCATGACATCTGTCTCACCTCAGGCCCAAAGCAATGGAGCTTGCTGACCATGAATTGAAATGTCTGAAATTGTGAGACAAAATAAATCTTTCCTCCTCTAAGTTGTTCTTTTCAGGTATTTTAATCATAGCAATGAAAGGCTGATGAATACAGTTATTATTCTATATTTAGAAAAAGTGAATGTCAGGAATCTACACATATATTTTAATTTTTAAAAAATATTTATTTTTTAGTTGTAGTTGGACACAATACCTTTATTTTATTTATTTATTTTTAAGTGGTACTGAGGATCAAACCCAGGGCCTCGCACGTGCTAAGCACAACCCTATCCCCCGTATATTTTAATTCTGATCATAATTTCTGGAGATTGTGTTCCATCTTCTAAGGATACATTAAAAACAAATTTTTGAACCTCTTCTATAATGTTCTACATAATGTTCAGAGAGGTTGTTAGCAATGTAATTGAAGTTATTCTCTATATTAGATGTCAATATTTTGGATGGGAAAACTGTTTTATTAAAATCCATTGCAATTATATCAGAGAGTAAAACAGAAATACCAGTTAACACACCTTTAAGTGGCAGAGCTATGCAATGGATATTATTTGTTTCATGAGCATAAGATAGCTATTTTTCTATTTGCCATAAACTATTAGCTAAATATAGGGGTTCATGACAAGTATAGTTCATAGTGTGTATGTAATATTTCTTATAGAAATATGGTAAATAAATCATTCTATCTTTATTTAAATAATTTATGTATTCTTTAAAGTGAATTTAATGCTTGCAGTTATTAAGTGGAATTACAAAATAATAATTTAAAGCTATTACAATCTGAATAGTATTAGATAGTTCATTTTGATATTATAAAATTTTCTAAATTCCTGATATTGTTGATATTTTGCAAATGTCTGCTTTCCAGAAAAATTATGGTTAAGTCAACAAAGCTAATCTGATGTAAATTGTAGGTGAAAAAGTTACCAATGCTTTAGACCAGAATTCTAAAATCAAACGAAGAGAGAGAGAGAGAGAGAGAGAGAGAGAGAGAATGTGAATGCTGGGGATGTAGCTGAATGGTAGAACACTTGCCTAGAATGTGCAAGGCCCTGGGTTTAATCTTCAGCACTACAAAAACAAACAAACAAACAAACAAATAAATAAACATATAAATAATATTTTAAAATAAAGAAACCAAAAGAGAGGTTATGAAGAGGCTAAGAGCTCATTTACAGGTGAAACAGGTGATAGACAAAGAGCCAAAGAGTGAAGAAGATTGAGAAACAGCACAGTTATGATGAAGTTATGTCATAATGTGTTGAGAGATAGTTTTGATAATTTGAAAAATATTAACAAAATGGGCGCCATGGAAAAGAAACTTAACAAAGCAGAGAAAATGGAAGAGTTTTAGGATATTATGTCAGTTCTAGGGTTGACAGAAAAGAGCTGGAAAGGCAAGTCTAGCAACTTCTGGGATGTTAAAAATTGAAAAGAGCAGAGAATAAAATGACAAAACTTAATATCAGTCTTCTCAGAAAAGAAAAGGCAGGATTAATACAAATTTTTCTCCAGATAACGGGCAGTAGTTCAGTAACCCTGATTTTACTACCAAATAGATCTAGCACAGAGTGATGGAACCAGCTTCCACCCTGGAGACCTACTCTAGGAGTGGCATGATACCTCTTTAGAATTAAGGGAATAATTGATGGAATGGAAATTATGATGGCTTTTTTGTGATATAAAAGCTATGTGGGGAACACCACGTGACTTCAAATTAAACCAGTACTGCTTAGAATTGTTACTTTAATTTTTTTTTTTTTTTTAAGACTTGATGTGTAATTTAGAAATGTTCTTTTCGACATATGGGAAAAACATGTAAACAATGAAAACATCAAAATACATATGATGTGCATATGTATTAATACTCAATTATTGAATATATAAAATTGCTCTTAACCCTTGAGGACTAGAGCTAAGTCATTTTAAAATAGGTATTTTCCCCCTTCAAAATTTTAATACTAAATGAGCATATACAGATAATCTGAATTTGGTCCTTTCCAATGTATTCTTCATGTTAACAAATGCATTTCATTCTTGATGATTTTATTCCTTTCTAGATGAAATGTTTGTTTACATTAATCCTGACTAAATTACAGCTTACTTTCTTTTGCTCAAATCTGTCACCATACAATGATAAGAGGCATGCCAATTCCAGTGATGTGTAAAGCACTGTCTTATTATTTTATATCTCTATAAGGAATTCCAGCATTTGAGTAGAAGCAATAACAATAAAAAAATTATAATAAGAACCTAGGGAGATGGTTTTACATAACAAATAGCCAAAAAATCATGATATGAAATTTAAGTTCATAATGCCCAGCAAAGATTAACACAAGAACAGTAATAGTAATTCACTTAGGAGAAGACATTTAATGTCTTATATTCTCAGTTGTTGAATGATGATTTATAAAATGATGATTTATAAAAGCCTTGCATACCTGAAGATAGCCTTACATACTTGTTAGGAACACAGAATCTCAGGCCCCACCCCAGATTTACTGATTCAGGGTCTGCATTTTGACAAGATCCCTGGGGATTCATACACATATTAGAGTTTGAGAAGTGCCATTACAGGCTATAACTGTTGTTCCTAACTTGGCATGACTACATTTTCTTGTGGAGGAAATCAGGGCCTTAACTTCAAGCACCTGTGTTTCTAAACGCTCATTTGCACATGATCTTGAGTAAAATGCTCAATCTCCCTGGACCTCAACTTCTCTTCTGTAAAATGGACATTATATTGATTGCATGCCAGGTTAGTTTTGGGAGTACTTAATAAATGCACCTTTCATTTTTTTATAACAACAAATGACTTAAATAAACATTATACTCTGATTTTATGATTCTATCCAAATCTAAAACAGCTCCCCCCCCCCTTTTTTTCCTGTAGTTCATTGTTCAAGATTTGTGCCCTAGTAGTGAAAGAACAAAATGTGTATTAGGCTAACACCTAACACATTATTTGCATTTGTACCTGAAACCTAAAGTAATTTTTGACATTGGATAGTCAATGACAACCATTCTCATAGCATAATTCAGAATGAAATAGTTATTATGGAATTATTAATGACCTACTACATCACTTTATATTTAGTTGAGTAAATGATTTTTTGATGGTAAAAATGATTATGTGCCAAATAGTACTTTTGTATATTTCTTAGATGGCAAAATGGGCTTTGCATTAGATATTTCTATTTCAGTAACATTCATCACCAGTTATTTATATAGTTGACTTTACATCATTTTGGTTTCAGCCAAAAATGTGCCTTCTTTGACCATCCACCAAAATAGTCTCCCAGTTCTGAGTTTATTTTTATCTTAGCACCTGTATCAGTTTGTTTTAGAACAGACTGTGTGTCATTCTGTTCCCACAGCTAAAACAAAATGCCTGAGTTTGGGTAATTTATAAATAATAGGAATGTACTTCTTACAGTCCCAGAGGCTGGGAAGTCCAAAATCAAGGCAGTACCACATTCATTGTCTGGTCAAGCCTTGCTTATTCTCCACTTCATAGATGATACTTTATTGTCATAACAGAAGGGTGAAAGGAACCAACATAATCCTTCAAACCTTTCATAAGGACATCAATCCCATCCATGAAGACTCTGCCATCACCTTCTTTTTTAAAAAATTTTTACTAGTTGTTGATGGACCTTTATTTTATTTCCTTATTTGTAAGGAATTGAACCCAGTGCCTCACACATATGAGGCAAGTGCTCTACCACTGAGCTATAACTCGCCCTCCACCATCACCTTCTAAAGGCCCCACTTCTTAATACCATTGCATTAGAGATTAAATTTTAACATTGTTTTTGTAGGGACACAAACATGAAAACTCTAGCAGCTGCCATAACAAAATTACAATTTTGTTATGGCAATAACAAAATAGATTCAGCAATAGAAATTAATTTTCTCATTGTTCTGAAGGTAAGAAGTCCAAAATCAAAGTGCTGGGTGGTTGATTCCCTCTGAGGCTCGTATCATTGGCTTGCTGCCTCTTCACATGGTCATTACTTTGTGCACAAGTATGTCCGTGGTGGCCCTCCACCTGTCGTAATTTCCTCTTCTTAATAAGGATACCAATCAGATTGGATTAGGACCCACTGTAACAGTATCATTTTAGCTTATTCACTTCTTTAAAGGTTCTATCTCAAAATACAGAAAAATTCTGCGATACTGAGGACTAGGCTTCGCATAGGAATTTTTTTTTTTTTTTTTTGGCACCAGGGATTGAACTCAGGGCCACTCAACCACTGAGCCACATCCCAGCCCTATTTTGTATTTTATTAGGGACAGGGTCTCACTGAGTTGCTTAGCACCTCATCATTGCTGAGGCTGGCTTTGAACTTGTGATTCTTCTGTCTCAGCCTCCAGAGCTTCTGGGATTACAGGAGTGTGCCACCATACCTGGCTTCACATAGGAATTTTGAAATGGTCAAAGTTCTACTAATAGCACTTGAAAATTTATAAAACTATGATGTTTATATATATTAGTTGCTTATTATCTATCTTCCCTCATTAGAATATAAGATCCATGACACACATTAACATATTGCTCACTTTTGGGTCCCCAGCACTTAGATCAGAGCCTGGCACATAGTAGTGATTCAAATATATATTTGTTGAATGAACAAACTGATAAAATTATTGTCAACTCTTTGATACCAATAACTATTAAAATTTTCTTAATTTGGGAGTTAAAGATCATGAAAAGAAGGTATTAAGTTGTTTTTAATCTTAGGGATACTGAGCAGATGCTATTTTCCACACTCACATATTCAGGACTTGATTTATAATGAAAGGATATTTTATGCTTACTCATTATACCTCAGATTCAGAAAGCAAAATAGCCTGCCTACCTTCTAAACAGATGGTGATGCAAAACTTTCTGCTCAAAAGGAAGTTTGAGCATTAGGAAGGTTAAGGAAGAAAATATATTATTTTTCTTTACTACTTGATTACCTCCTCTGTGAGCTAAAAAATGAATTCATGACTGTGACAAAGTTTCTTTCCAATGTCTGATCTTTAGTTCTTCTACATTAACATGATCCTGCATTTTAGGTGAATATGTTTGTCTCCCTTTATATGACTACACTTCTTAGCTTCGTTTGCTGCTGAAATTATAGCCATTTGATTTAGTTCTGGTGAGTGAGCTATAAGGGAGAGGGTTCAGTGATACATCAGGAGAGTCACCTTAGTAACAAGAAAAAGAGTTGAGCTTTTTCTCTTTGTCTTTTTATTCTCTTGCCTGAAACATGGTGGTTATGGAAACTCGATTCTTTTGGGACCTTGGACCATGAGAATGAGGCCAGATTCTAAGGGTGGTGAAGTACTGAACTGAAGGAAGGACCCTGTGTTCTTTGTAACTTCATGGAACGCCAAAACAGCACTGGTCTTTATTCTTAAATTAATAAACATAAGAAAAAAGTAAGCTTGTTTAAACAACTAATATTTAGGACTTTTCTGACATCTTAACTAATACAAGGATCAGCAGCATTTTCATAATATTTATTGAACGATTATATAGCCTGCAACTGAATTGTGTCTGTTGGCCTTGCAAGTCTTGGCTTACCTGAAGTTTCCTTCCTTCCTTCCTTCCTTCCTTCCTTCTTTCCTTCTTCTTTCTTCCTCTTCCTTCCTTCCTTCCTTCCTTCCTTCCTTCCTTCCTTCCTTCCTGCCACCCTTTTAATGACTAGAACATTGTAATGTAGATTTTTCTAATGTTCCAAAATATAACACACTGTACAAAACTGCTTTAGTTTACTCTAAGGTTGAATTTTTGTTCGTCCTTAAGGGCCCTCTTACATACTCCCACAGCATCATGAACTAACCCTTATGGTACAGCATATTATAATGTATTACAATTATTTGCTTATTTTTCTACATGTCTCACTATACTATGCCCCCCTTGGAAAGAGGAATCTTGTTCATCATTGTAATCTTGGCACTTTGTGTAGATCTTGGCCAAATATTAATTGCTCACTGAACAACTGTCAACATTTTATCTGTTCATCTAATTTCTTCAGATATCTTCTCCAGGAGTGGGATATTCAAAACAGGTTTTATTATAATTCTGTAGACTAAATGAGTTGGACCTTGTTTGTGATACTATAGTGACATTTAAGCCATTTACAGGGTTTGCAGTGTTGGCAGTAGTCCTCAAGGTGTGGTCTAGTATCACTCTGTAGCATTATAACTCTACTGGGACTGCTAAGAGGCTATCTATAATGATAATGATTTGCAGTGTTTCACAGCCATAGGCAGGCATGATATTTAAGAATACCAACTTTGAAAGGAGAAAGCCTAATATCTGAATTCCAGTTTTACTACTTACTGTCTGGGTGAACTAATAATTCAGCTTCATGGAAGAATTATCAAGATTAAATGATTTGATAATTAAATCATAAACAGTTACATTATATTTTTAAAGTGCCAAGTTCTTAACATGTTATAAGACACATAAAAAGAGCTCAATAATTAATAGCCACATTGAGTATAATTCACTACTAAGTGTTTGGCATGGGATTCAGTGTCACATTTATTTCATTTTTCTGTCTAGTACATGTTGCAGGCTTTCTTGACTTGCACTTTTATTAATCCTTTATGAACAATAGATTAGTTAATATACTGGTTTAACTGGTAAAATTTGCCAATAACCTAGAATTCCAATTTATTGATGAAAACCAATGACCCATAGGATCTCCCTTGTAAAACAAATCTACATTGATTTTGCAAAAAACAAACAACACCCCCACACACACACACAACAACAAAACACACACAACACCCCCCCCACCACAAAAAAAACACACACACCCCCCCCCCCCCCCCCCCCCCCCCCCCCCCCCCCCCCCCCCCCCCCACCCCCAAAATAGTGTGTTTGTTTTTATGCCTAATTGTGCTTGCAAAATTAGCCATATTAGGGCTGGGAATATAGCTCAGAGGTGGCACATTTACCAAGAATGCATGAGGCCCTGGGTCTGATCCCCACTATCACAAAATCAGACAGCAAACAAACAAAAAAAAACAGCTATATTATAAAGAAAGTTTATATATTAGGTCTTAAATTTTGAACACATTCTTATGAATTAACTATAAAGTTTGTATTTTTTATCTAAGAAGACTTTTTCTGGAAATTGTGCACTTATTTTCACAATGAAAATAAAAATTAATTTTAATAGATTCAAGTCTACTGAAGCATTTTCATTTCTGTTCCTCAAGGATCAAGAAAAATGAAGCTTAGTAGAGTAGTATGATAAATCTTGTCTAAATATTGTACTGAGTAATATCAGTCATTTAGTACTTAATCTGTTTTAACACAACTCTCTCAATGAAACCAAAATCGGGGAGCTAGAAGAAGACTTTTAAAATTTTTAGCATGACATGGGAATAAGAATTTTGTATCTAATTTACAATTGCTTTTTTGCATTCATTTTATACTACTGTAATCCTGTATTTTGGGAATATAATCACTATAACAAAACTTCTAAAATTCATTCACATGACTTTTCACTAAAATTAGTAAATAAATATGAAGCAGAATGACTTTTTTCATATTGCCATCATAATTACATGAGAATTACATTTATTAAAAAATGTAGATTGAACTTTGCTCTAATTGGTTTACATTTAAAGATTCTTTGATCTGCGATAACAGTAATGTATATTAACATGTTGCATTTTAAAGTGACACTGCTTTTCATTAATCAAGTGTCTGTATGGTTGATTAATTTGTACAAGGTTTAAATTGCTATGAAAATTTATCATTCATAGCCATGATCTCCATTTACATATATGTTAATTATGGTAAATGTAATCTTTTTCTGAATCCTCTGGGCTGCATACTAAAAAGACAAAGTGATCAGAGTGACTAGTTTTTTCCACTACAAAGTGAACTCTTACTGCTACTGAGTAAAGTCTATTGTAGTTGTCAAAGCTAGACTAAAAACATTGTAATATTTTCTGCTAAAGGCAAGTCTAAATTCTAAGGATGGTGTTTCCTTTTTAAGTGATTTATTTATTCAATAGCCATAATGCTTCTGCAAACTGAATTACCATTTATTTACTATACTAAATTACCATGTTTATTTACTGAATTACCATGTTTATTTACTATACATATTTAGTACTTCCTCCAAGTACTAGAAGTTTTTTTTTTTTTACTTCAAAGTATTCTCTTGCATTAACTGTAATATGCACGATATTAGCTTTTAATATATTTGTAAAGGGAAATGATTGGAGGAAGCTAGCTTGAAAAATCTTTGAAATGTAACTAAAATTAATTGTTAGAAATAGAAAGCTTCGAGATTATAACATTGTAATGCTACTTGGAAAAACTGAAAAAAAAAAAAAAAAAAAAAAAAAAAGGTAATGTAAGAAAGTCACCCTATCCCTCTGTAAGAGAAGATTAGATTGATCCTTTGTTTTTTTTCAGGAAAATGTTTAGTACTTGAGGAAACTGAGTTGTTGATAGTTTGTTTTTATTTTTTGTAACTAAGAATGTTTGAAATCTAAATAGTTAAGATAAATGCAAATGTTACCATTGATGACACTAAACTCCTCCACATTTTTCGTTATGGTGTATATCATAAAGACTGTGTAAAGTTGTAAGCACAGTTAAGAAGCAAGGGTCTGGCCTTATGCATCCTTCTATTGGTCTTTTCCTTAAGAATGTTTTCCATGCCTTTCCCTAAATTAAAAGCATGCTAAACAAGAACTATTTTATTGTTGTTTTTTTTTTTTTTTTAAGACATGCTTTCCATTTGTTCCCCAATGGTTATCTTCTTTCTTAAGAATTATTGATTTGGAGGAAATTCCATTAATGTTATAAGTAAAAGTGATATAGTGACTAATGCTTTGGAGTAAATGTGATAGCCCTTGCTAGGCAAATGTTGAGAAATTTAATTATTCCCATTAAATGTCTATAATTTTATGCTTAAATTGTTAATATTTACATAATATATTCACTTCAAGAGAAGCCTCATTTCTTAGTCACAACTTAATAGAATTAAAATATCCATCTTGGAAAACTTGCAAGGGTGGTTGCACCTCTGACTACCTGACGAGGCTATTTTTAAAGACATTTATTTGGCGATTTTCTTATAGTCAGCCTAATCACTGGAGAAACAAACTAATATGGCACCTGTTCTGATAGATGGATGTTGTACCTTTCATCCTCTGATCCCAGACCTTGCAAGACATTTTTCAAAGAAGCATCACTTCTCTCACCATAAAAATGCATCCACCTCTAAGCTGGAAACAGCAAAAGCACAGGGCAGAAGATGAAGAATATATTATCCAACTAAAATTACAGAGAAATTTTAAGTAGGCAGAATATAATTGCCCAATTTGGAAATTAGCCAGGACACAGGGTTTAACATCATCTTTACTCTTTTGAAAAGTGCCATGGGATTTTTAATAACTGCTGGTGGTCAGGACCTTGGTTTTACCCTCATCCATTAGACGACACCTCCAGCAGTGCAGTGCCCCCTCATACCATGCTGGGGCATCGGTTCAGTACTGACTCAGTGAAAATTGTGCCACCTACTGAATCATCCACAGCTCATCTCAGAGTGGCCTGGCTTTTAGATTTTCTCTGGAGAGCTGTTATGAAAGATGGGACCAAGCTCAATGATGTTTAATTTATGAGATTTCAAGGTTTTAAATGGTTAAGATTTCAGACCTGAGTTTTATTTTCTAATTTTAACTAACTAACAGATTTTTCAGGATTTTCTTCATACTTTTTGTCCAAAATGTGGGATAACTAAACTCTATATTAGACACATCTCTCCTTAGAAAAGATGGAATAATGGCAATATCATGCATATCTACATAAATGATACTTATATACACATATTCAATAAGAAGCAGATTTCTCATTTGTAACATATTTGATTCTTTCAAAATGGAAAAAGCACTATCCCCCCCCCAAAATCCATGTGAACTATTTAACTAAATAAACTCAACAAGGGGCTTACTTTTCTTTCTGGATGTTTAAGAATCTAGGAATAAATACTTTAATAAAGACTAATACAAACTTAGGAGGAGTAGATCTCACTAGCCAAAGAAAATAAAATTTTTGTCAAAGAAAACCTTTCTCATAGCTCTCCTAGGGAAAAAACCTTGCTATTTACAAAGCATCTTAATAAAACTTGACTGTTCCAATAAAGACTGAAAAGGAATCAAGATTTTAGAGAAACTAGGTATATTCAAAGACAAATGGTAACACACTGATGCTTGCTGGGCTTAATGCTTCATTCTACTAATTTTCTTAATCCATGTTAATGAATGAATACTCCATAGACTTTTAAGAAAAACTGGACTCTTGCTGTTTTCAGAAAACTTGGTCTTTAAAATGATTTCAAGCCGGGCGCGGTGGCACACACCTGTAATCCCAGCACTTGGGAGGCTGAGGCAGGAGGATCATGAGTTCAAAGCCAGCCTTGGCAATGGCAAGGCACTTAGCAACTCAGTGAGACCCTGTCTCTAATAAAATACAAAAAAGGGCTGGGGATGTGGCCCAGTGGTCGAGTGCCCCTGAGTTCAACCCCCTGTACAAAAAAAAAAAAAAAAAAAGATTTCTTGTTTGGCTGCTAAAAGTATCAGTATTCTGAAATTGAGAAACTGTTTTTGAAAGTGTTTCTTGAAGTGTTACTTCTGGAAATGACACTGAATAAATCCTGCTGTGTGAGGAAAGAAAAGAGAAAGTTGGGAAATAGTTATGAAGAATAGATTGAGACACTGTAGCTGAGCCTGCAAAATAGATTCCAACATGTCCCTGTGTATTCACTCTTGCGGGTACCAAGGGTTCTTAAGTTCTCTCTCTCTCTCTCTCTCTCTCTCTCTCTCTCTCTCTCTCTCTCTCTCTCTTCTATTTTCCTTCTTGAATCTCATCAGTATCCATCTTTCCCTATTACCTATTTTCCCTTTCAGAAATGATCTATGTTGGCAAATCCTTCTTAAATAGAAAAAAAAAAATGTCTCAAGTCATATAACTGAGTTCCCAGAACTTTTCTGTGTTGTTCTGCTGTGACTTCATCATTTCTTGTTGGTAAATTTATAAGTTTAGTATTGGAAGTTTAGAAATTTGGGATGAGGAAACTCTTTCAGGAATCTTAAGTCTGATTTGGTTAACTGCTACTGCTGTGATAGTTAATATGCTTTCATAAAGGCCTGATTTGCTACCAAATGGGAAATTTAGTTTTTTTTCCCCATTAATTGTCAACATGAAAATTATTAATGCTAGATATTCTTCTATTATTAAAATTGAAAATCTGATATGCAGAAGTTCTCTGAATAGATCAAATAGCTCCTATCTAATCCATGATCTGTGATGGCTTTGATATAATAATTAATATTGCAATGACCATAAATTCCTATAAAATTGAGTTAGAAGTAAAAAATTGTCCTTTGATTTCCAATCAAGAAAAACAATGCATTAGAATATGATTTTTTTTTCTATTTAAGTAATGTTTTAATTGGTACTTTACACATGTTTAAAGAGCTGTGTTGAATTCTATTATTTTTTTGTTTCCAATGCTATTTTCATTCTCTCTGAATTCCATTCTCTAAACCACTGGTTCCTTGCCTAAAGTACTTCTTACTTTAACTTCCAAATTCAAGTATACTACCTTTTCCTAAAAATAATTTTGGCTACACATGACTCCCTATCCTACAAAAGTAAAAAGGGTGGGGGAGAGAAAAAGAAAGAAGAAAGAAAAAAAATATTGGAAACCAGCAACTCAATTGTAATCTATCAATATTTTGGCTAAAAAACATCAGGCTCTATTTTTATCAATCTTTACTGTATGCATTTACAATAAAGAACATATTTGTCTTTCTAATGTTGCACACATAAGGCTCTTTTCTAGGGGTAAGGAATTAAAAATACATATAAAAGATAATCATGGATATTGAATTTGCTCCATTTCCCTAATTATTGTTAACTGCAATTTGCATGTCTCTCTAATGTATTTCCCCCTATTAAAGGATTAATTCCTTGTCAATGCACTTCAAACAAATGATTGTAACATGATATGGTTGATTTTGATAGTCATTACCTCAGTCTCTTCTTAGTTTATGAAAATAAGCTTTCATTACAGAGGAAAGGACAAAAGAAATAGAATTTTCTACCCCCAATGTGTGATCGACCTATTTTTCTCAGGAAAATTATTCTGGTCCTGGAACCAAGTCATCAAAATTTTATAAGAATTACTAATCAGAAGATCTGACAGATTAAATATGCTTTTCAAGTTAAATGTTGAATATACACATTAGTCATTCCAGGTATATATTAAAGTCATCATGAATGATTTGTTTTTAAAATGAAAATTAAAAAATTCAATAGCAAAATCAAAACATTTGAAAGACGTGAATGTTTTAGTCAGTTTTTTCACTGCTGTAACTAAAAGACCCAGCCAGCACAATTTTAGAGGAGGAAAAGTTTATATAGGGGCTCACAGTTTCAGAGGTCTCAATCCATAGACAGTTGGCTGTGTTTCTTGGGGCTTGAGATGCGGTAGGACATCATGGTGGAAGAGTATGGTGGAGGAAGAGGTTCACATAGTGATCAGAAGCAGATGGGGTGGAGGAGACTCCACTTGCCAGATCAAATATATACCCCAAAGTCATGCCCCCAATGCTCCGCCTCCTCCAGGCACACCCTACCAGCCTTCAATTGCCACTCAATTAGTCCTGCCAAGGGATTAATTCACTGATTAGGTTAAGGCTCTCACAACCCAATCATTTCCCCTCTGAACTCTCTAGCATAGTCACACATGTGAGCTTTTGGGGGACACCTTATATCCGAACCATCAAAATGAAATACAAATTAATAAATTCCACCATTTAATGGGTTGGATGGTAACCTTCAAAAAGACATGTCTATATCAAATCCCTAAAAATTGTGAATATTACCTACTGTGGAAAAAAGGATCAATGAACATGTAATTATGAGATGAATCTTGAGATGAGGAGATCATTCTGGTTTACTTGGATGGGTCCTAAATTCAATGGTTAAGTGTCCTTGTAAGAGACAAACAGGGGAAAGATGCAAGACAGAAGAGGACAGCAATGGGAAGACAGGGGCAGAGACTGTCATTTTATTGCTCCAAACCAAGAAATGCCAAGGATTGTCCCAGCCACAAAAAGCTAGGTGAGAAGCATAGAACAGATTCTCTCCTAGAGCCCCCAAAGGAGTACAACTAACACCTTGATTTCATGCTTCTAGCCTTCAGAACTCTGAATTTCTATTGTTTTAATCAACAAGTTTATGGCAAATTGTCATGGCAGTGCCAGGAAATGAATTTCCTATATATTCTGTATTGAGATACATACTAGTTATGATAAAGGAGATAATGAATAGGGAAAAATCCCCCAAAGTCAACTAGTAAAATTATTATTATTATTATTAGCTAATGAATCTCATTTATTTAATGAATTTGAAATTTTTTTTTTCAACAACTAGATATACTGTTTATTTATTTATTATTTTCTGGTTATATACAAAGTATATTCACAGTATTTGTGGCTTCATACGTGTACTTAGGGTGATAATATCAAACTCATTCTACCATTTTTTTTTTTTTTGTCTTCTTCTTCACCCTTTCGCCTCCTCTCTAGTGTTCCTCTAATCCTCCCATGCTCTCTGTCCCAACCCCACTGTGAATCGGCCTCCTTATATCAGAGAAAACATTCAGCATTTGGCTTTTTGGGATTGGCTAAATTCACTTAGCATTATATTCTCCAACTTCATCCCTTTACCTGCGAATGCCATGATTTTATTCTCTCTTATTGCTGAGTAATATTCCATTGTGTGTATATACCACACTTTCTTTATCTATTCATCTACTGAAGGGCATCTTGGTTGGTTCCACAATTTAGCTATTGTGAATTGTGCTGCTATAAATATTGATGTGGCTGTGTCCCTGTAGTATGCTGTTTTTAAGTCCTTTGGCTATAGACCGAGGAGTAGGGTAGCTGGGTCATAAGGTGGTTCCATTCCCAGTTTTCCAAGGAATCTCCATACTGCTTTCCATATTGGCTGTACCATTTTGGAGTCCCATCAGCAATGTATGAGTGTGCCTTTTTCCCCACATCCTCTCCAACATTTATTGTTGTTTGTGTTTTTAATAGCTGCCATTCTGACTGGTGTTGAGATGAAATCTTAGAGTGGTTTTAATTTGCATTTCTTTTATTGCCAGAGATGTTGAACATTTTTTCAAGCATTTGTTGATTGATTGTATATCTTCTTCTGAGAAGTGTCTGTTCAGTTCCTTAGCCCATTTATTGATAGTTTTATTTGTTATTTTGGTGTTAAGATTTTTAAGTTCTTTATATATTCTAGAGATTAGTGCTGTATCTGAAGTGCATGTGGTAAAAAATTTGTTCCCAATTATTAGGTTCTCTATTCACCTCACTGATTGTTTCTTTTGCTGAGAAGAAGCTTTTTAGTTTGAATCTATCCCATTGGTTGATTCTTGATATTAATTCTTGTGCTACAGGAGTCTTATTAAGGAACTTGGGGCCTAATCCAACATGTTGGAGATTAGAGCTTACTTTTTCTTCTATTAGGCGTAGTGTTTCTGGTCTAATTCCTAGATCCTTGATCCACTTTGAGTTGAGTTTTGTGCATGGTGAGAAATAAATGTTTAATTTCATTTTGTTGCATATGGATTTCCAGTTTTCCCAGCACCATTTGTTGATGAGGCTATCTTTTCTCCAATGTACATTTTTGGTGCCTTTGTCTAGTATAAGATAACTGAAATTATATGCGTTAGTCTCTGTGTCCTGTATGCTGTACCACTGGTCTACCAGTCTATTTTGGTGTCAATACCATGCTGTTTTTGTTACTATTGCTCTGTAGTTTAATTTAAGTTCTGGTATAGTGGTGCCACCTGCTTCACTCTTCTTGCTAAGGATTGCTTTAGCTATTCTGGGTCTCTTATTTTTCCAGATGATTTTCATGATTTCCTTTTCTATTTCTATGAGAAATGTCATTGGGATTTTGATTGGAATTGCATTAAATCTTTATAGCGCTTTTGGTAGTATGGTCATTTTGACAATATTAGTTTTGCCAATCCAAGAGCAAGGTAGATCTTTCCATCTTCTAATGTCTTCCATAATTTCTTTCCTTAGTGTTCTGTAGTTTTCATTATAGAGGTCTTGCACATCTTTGGTTAAATTGATTCCCAAGTATTTTATTTTTTTTGATGCTATTCTAAATGGGGTAGTTTTCCTCATTTCCCTTTCAGAGGATTTGTCACTGATATATAGAAATGCCTTAGACTTCTGGGTGTTGATTTTGTGTCCTGCTACTTTGCTGAATTCATTTATGAGTTCTAGAAGTTTTCTGGTGGAATTTTCCGGGTCTTCTAGGTATAAAATCATATCGTCAGTGAATAGTGATAATTTGAGTTCTACTTTACCTATCTGTATCCCTTTAATTTCTTTCGACTGTCTTATTGCTCTGGCCAGCGTTTCAATTACTATGTTAAATAGAAGTGGTGAAAGAGGGCATGCCTGTCTTGTTCCATCAACTAATAAAATTATTACATAAAAGAGTGACAATTGGAAAAGTTTATTTCATACATTTCATATAGTGTTATTAGAGTCCAATGTATTAAGTAATCTCAATATTCCACTAGAACTAACATCTAACCATAATTGCTAGCAACTGACATCTACTTTGCTCAAAGCAAGTATAGAGGTGAACAATGTAATAAAACTATATAAACTCAGACCATGATCATCTCTGAGCCCCTGAAAAGATATGACATATTCCAACAACTGAAAGCAAATAACAAAAGGCAAAAAATTCATGTGTTTGGAGCATAGTGTTAGGAGACAAGAATATTTACATAAAGGCCAATGATATGTGATGGAACCAAATCATGCATGTCTTGGCTAAAGAAGTCCTGAAGAGATAACAGAGGCTTGTATATAAAGTTATTGAAGCAGATCATGAGCTACCTTGTGACACAGTTCTTATTGTGTTGACTTTTATACTTTCAAATTCTTACAGTGTTTGGGATATAGTTGACATTGTTACATAGTCTGGATGGAAAATTAATTTTACAAATAAGATTGAAGGAATTAAAATTGCTTCACAACAAGTTATTTGTATGTCAAAGACCTACTTGACTTTGGTTCTTTCTACAACATGGTAAATTAAATAAGGTCTTTTTAATGTTATATGTCGCAAAAAGTACTAAATGCTAAAGAAATAATATCAAATGAACAAATAAGGCACTTGATTATTTTTCAGTAGGATATTGGGTGCACCTTTTGTTGTAACTAGAGAAGAATCTGGGATCAACAGAGAGTTGAAAAGTTTCAATTGGTCTTAGTAATGTGGTCTGCATGCATTGATTTGGTTTTTTATACAGATCAATGTATAAATGGCTATAAGAATAGATTTTTCCTTGGCCTGTTCTTCAAACTAGTTCTCATAACTCCACTCATTTAGGATATCTGCTGTTCCATTTTGAATTATGATACTAAGATTTCTTACAATTGACAAACTAATTACAATGACAAATACTCCCTGAAGGCATTATACTAGGTAATATTTTGTTACTTTAATTTTAGAAACCTTATGTACATTAATGAAATAAACTTACATTTAATGTAATATTTTATTTACATTTTCTGCTAATCAAATCTCTTTCAATTTGATAAATTTGATTTTCTAATAATTCTTTAACAGAAATTTACAACTCTTTTCTCAGTGAATATTAGTTCCTTACATTTATAAAACTATCAAATTTACAAATTCATATCTGAAATTCAGTAATATTTAGACAAAAAATCATTTTCATTTCAGTTGTAAACTGACACAGGCTTTTAAATTTTAAACTAATTATTAGTGTAAATTATTTAAAAGAGAAAGATATATATGTAACAGCAAGGCAAATAGGAATATGTATGCATAGATACACATATCTTAAAAATATTTTACTACATAATTCCAGTTTCTCAGTATTGTGGTATAAAACAATCTTTTCTCAATCCCTAGAAAATTGTATCTTTTGAAGACACAATATGTCTTAGAATTAAAACTGTTCATGCAGTAGTACCAGATATTTATTTCTATATATCTTGAGAGCAACATTCAAGCTTAGGCTCAAGCTTTAAGATAATAACAACATGGTGTAAGCTCTAGGGTGGAACAAAAGCTGGGGAAAAAACTTGAAAATTCTCAAATGTAGTTGGGGGTAGGGTAGTTGGATAGAATGGGAGAAATGAGGGACTCCAAGAAAAAAAGGAATGAAGATTTAAGGATGGGTAAATCTCCTCTTAGCTTTTCAAAAGGTTTCTGATAACCAGCTTTTGTGTAAATAGATTTGATGGCTCCGGGCTGAAGGTGACTGACAGCTGAATCTGGGCACCCTCAGGAGTATCACCCTGGGGATTGCCATTGTTGCAGGCAGTTTCTTCAAACTGACTCAGAAGAAACCTTATCTCAAGTGGACTCCAACAGCAGCCACCCCCAAGCGGCCTGGAAGTTAGGAGCAAGCAACTTAGTCTCTCTCTTGAGTAGTAATTATAGAGGTAAGATGAACAAGGGGTGTCAACTCAGTTGAGCTTAAGTCTCTAACCTCCAATTTAAAAAAAAAAAAAAGAGGAAAGAAAGAAAAGGAAAAGAAGAAAAAGAAAATAAATAAATAAAAAAAGAAGTATTCAAGTATCCAAAGATTTTTCCCCCCCAAAACAGAAACTTAGAAAGCTTCCCTCATTCTTTGTTAGTTGGAAAAATAAACAGATCTCTGGGTCTTTCTCAGGAAGTGCTTAACTGAAGAGGGTATTGTAGGTAAATGCTTCAGTGACTTTCTTTTTCAGTAAAGATGATGTGTTTACTTAGGGTCTACTTCAGCCAAATCCAGTTATCAGTAATTTCTGCTAAAATCTCAGTTAAAATATGGGCATATTGCTTTAATGCCATATAAAACAACCCCTTTTTGTCCCCACTGGGTTACACTGGCCAGTTAAGAGAGGCACCAACCCATTTTTTCATTCACAATAGCGTTCTAGGCAGGGCACATGGAGTATAGCGAGGAGTTTGGAGAGCAGGAGAGGAACTTTTCTTCCTCTAAACCTCTACAAACGCTCCACTGGTTAACTCCCGCATAGTTTTGCCATAAATCAACTAGTTACTTGAAAAATTTAAAAAGTTGATAAACCTAACAGGAGGTTATAACCACAATTTAGTCACTTTTAATTCCTGTACCAAGCCAGCCCTTCTCTGCTGAGTCCATCTCTTTAGGTAGGGGCGGAGCTTCTCCTCCAGGGAGGAACCAATCAACTACGAAATAGAAGCCTTGGGAAGTTTCTGAGGTGATAGGCGCTGTTGGCTGTGTTCCTATTGGGATGAATGTTTTTCTAAGATCAAGAGACAGATAAGGCAATCATTTCTGAAAACATCTTAATCTACGGGAGTGAAAATGAGCATGTTTTCAGTTGTCATGACTAAATGTATTCTGAAGGATCACCTGTATGGTGTTATTACATAAAGGGACAGAACTTTCCTTACTTGACTATCCTTCCCTAATCTATATGCATGTATTTGTGTTTAACTTTTTAATCCTCTTTATTTTTTCTTGCATACATATACTTCTATATCAAATCACTGTAGAAAGTAAACTTCAGGAGGCCTAATGTCCGACATAGTAAGAGATCAATATCATTTTGCTGAATTTTTATTTCTGTTTTGAAATGCATTGTTCTCAATTTTTTCATTTTTTTCCCCCAAGGGACTTAAATGTTGTTTTGGTTTTGTTGATTTCTTTTTAAATTGTTATTAGATTGTCTTAAGATATATTCATTTTTGTGGGTTATTCTTACAGGCTTTTTGCGCAGAATATTTTTCTCTTTCTTTCCTTTTTAATTTTTTTAAATTTTTATTTGTTGTAGAAGAAATTAAGGCATATAAATGAAAGTAGGTTTCTTGAACTGGGGGCTAGGATTCATGATTCTGTTGTTTTCACACCTGGCAAATTATATAACATCTCTGAACTTCAGTGAAATCACCAGCAATAATTTTTAATAGGATGATTTTTGAAGATTTAATGAAAGACCAGGTGTAGAAAACCCTAGTACACAGTAGGCATTTGATAAGTAATGCCTTGGGCAAGAGAAAACATTTCTGATAGTAAAATAGTTTCAAACTAACAACAAAGATATTTCAGTTTCATCAGTATAATTGGTTTGGCTGTGTCTCCAGGAATATTACTTAATTTATATGCCTATTATTATCATTTGTAAAATGGGATACTAAATTTTACCTACCTTACAAAGACACTATTTACTTCAGATAAATATTATAAAACACTATGACAACAAAAAGCATCATATAAATGTGAACTTTTATTATTGCATTTTGTAAGATAAAATGCTGTTTTTTGACAATAGAATGAGTTGGTATGCAAAACATTTTTGTGTTAATTAAACATAGAATCATAGAATCATGTTAAATCATTAGAATAATTTTCTTTAAGCATTCTGTAGTCTTTACATCAGAATTACTGATAACAGAGCTTGAGAAATACTGATAACAGAGCTTGAGAAATTACTGAATACAGAGCTTGAGAAATACTACCATTACTCCGTGTATGCGTGGTGCTAATTTCAGTGAAGAGAAATTATTAGAAATATGGTTAACAGGGATAATATTCAAAAGCTTTTAGATCAAACCTCCTCATGAATGTTACACTGAAGTGAGAATATAATGACCACAATCAGGCTTTACTCTAGCAAAAAATATTTGGATCAGGCAACCTCAAGAAGTTTGTAAATTCCAACTCAGTAGGAGACTGACCTATTCTTCACAAAGATCATACTGCTGTTGAAGTCCTATTCACCCACCAAACACATAACTGAACTACAGATAAAAGTTAAGGATTTGGTGTTGGAGGTTGAGGAAGGAAGACATATTTATGGAAAAGGGAAAGATGGTCTATTAACTGCTTATGGAGAAAATAAAATGTAGTAGTTAAATCAAACGTACTGTAGATCAGCCTTGGAAATGTTATTATCATTTAACAATAGTCTTGCCTTTGTGACCCTAGAAAGCTATGTAGCCTGTTGCCTTTATTTACTTACTTATAAAAAGTGTACTTTTTATAGTAGGTATACTCTTGAGTAAAAAATTGTTATTTTAAAAAACCTGGATAATAATTTCTGTATGCATAATGTATGAAGTCATTAAATTATCCATACCTCTTTCTTTCAACTTAATATGGTCACTAAAGGAAGGGTAGACAGGGTTTGTGCAAAAAAAAAAAAAAAAAAAAATTTCTTCATCTTCGGACACACCTTTCCCTTTTCTGAATGATTAATCCCCTCCCACATTTCACGATTAATTAATTAATTAACTAATTAATTTGTACACTTATTTCCACTGGGGAAGGGCAATGCTAGCAGAAGACTCCTTATAGAATCTTCACTGAGTTGTTTCTCAGATAAAGTTTGAGAAGAGAATTCTTGGGAAAAACTCAGAGCGAATGAATGAATGGGGCCTTTCTCTCTCCTCTCAATTCCTAGGGAATAAAGAGATAAATAGATAATAATTAAACAAGTTAAGTTTCAGTTTGTGAGCAGTTTAAAATGATAAATAGAGCCATCATGGCATAAAGAAAAGGTCTCTGGACTTGGAATCAGAAGACAATGCTATCAGACTTGATGGCCCATTACTAATGTGTGACCTTGGATAATTTATTTCACATCTCCAAACCCCATATTTATTTTTATAGTGCAAAATCCCCCCCCCCCTCTCAAATATCTCACAGGGTTGTTATGAAACTGTTGTACTCAGAAAAATGATACCACAAAACATGCCACTTTGGACTTAAAACTGGTAGTACCTGAGGAGCAGCATAACTTCTGGGAAGTCGCCTTATCTACCTGTTTTAGTCACTGTTTTTGCTGCTCTGACTAAAAGACGTGACTATAACAATTGTAGAGGAGGAAAAGTTTATTTGGTGGCTCACAGTTTCAGAGGTCTTAATCCATAGAAGGCCGGCTCCATTCTTCAGGGCTTGAGGTGAGGTTGAACAACATGGCGGAAGAGTGTGGCAGAGAAAAGCAGCTCACGTGAGGATCAGAAGCAGAGAGAAAGAGATACTCCACTCACAGATACAAAATATATACCCCAAAGGCATGCCCCCAATGACCCATCTCCTCCAGCCACACTTCACCATTCTGCAGTTACCACTCAGTTAATCCCCATCAAGGGATTAATTCACTGATTGGGTTAAGGCTCTCATAAGCCAATCATTTCTCCAGTAAACCTTCCTGCATTGTCTCACACATAATCTTTTGGAGAACACCTTACATTCAAACCATAACACTACCTGAAGTCCAGATCCACAAAACAGGAACACAATTGCCTTCATCTCAATGAAATTTCATTAACCAAGGAGGATTTCACTCATGTCACAGACTAAAGACTGAAAAACACTGTTATCTAGGGTCCAGCAGAACTTTGTCCTAAGCCATTATCTGTTTTATACTGTCATTCTCTCCTATAAAAATTACTTACTCTCTCCCCTAAAATGGTTTACAGCCCCCCCCACCACGTTTCCCTTTTCCCTATACAGAGGGTATTTAAATTTCAGTCATTTCAACCTTTCTTTGAATTTCATACTTTGTATAGATTCCCGGCTTATGTACATTAATAAATTTGTATTACCTTTTCTCCTGTTAACCTGTCATCAGTTAATTTCAGTAATACTTCATAGAGTGAAGGGGAAATTTTTCCTTATCCTTAACAAATGAAATCATACATAAAGAGTAATACATGCAGGTATTAAAAAATATGGCAAGTCATAATATAGTAGTTTTCTTAATGTCTCAATGGACATTAAGGAAGCTCTGGAGGAGCTCAGGAGGCCAGCCAGGAAGATCTATGTTTCTCATGCTCTAGGACAGCAGCTCTGTTTTTATCTCTTTTATCTACTATTGACACATAAGATTTCATTTAGTTTATTTTAAAAGGTTCTGCTGCTAAAGGCATAGTTGAAATGCACATACAACAAACGTTTATTCTTTAATCACACTAATTTCAACTCTAATGTGTTTAATACTATGCAGAAATCTTTTAAAACATCAAAGAAATAGGGAAGGATGTTATCAAGAGGTGGGACAAATGACCATATTTTAATATCGCTCAAACTAATAGAAAATTTCAAAGTTTATGCCTTTAAAAATTATTGATGACCCCAGAAACTTACCTAGAGAACTCAGGGGGAAAACAAAACAAAACAAAACAAAAACAAAAACCCCTCAACCCTATGAACACTAAAGCACACACATTCCATTAGTCACCAGAGTGATGATGTCATCACATGTCACGTAGCATCTGAGAAGTCTACTGAATACTCATGAGAGAATGAAAGTTTAAAACACAACAGTGTCTTAGATTATTATGAAAATACTGCTGACCTCAAGAGGCCCCTGGAAGAGTCTCAGGGACCTCTCAGAAGACCTGAGGCCACACTTTGAGGACCACTGACCTATTATTTTGTGGAAACACTAAGGTACTGAATAATACATTAAGTCAGGTATGGATTGTTTCCATTTCTGCTTCAGGCTCAAATGAAATTGGAATGATGAATGGAATTTACTTCAAGGAGATTTCACAAAATGTTTTCAGTAATATCGTCATTCTTTAAACCTGTGTTTTAAGATCAGTTAAAAAGTTTCATTGGGTTTCTTTCATTGAAGCCTAACAGCTGCCCTTCCCTCCCTGGAAGCAAAAATCAACTATCAATTTCAGTTAAAATGGAATTTGGACCTCTTGTCTATCATTGACAAAATGTTTTGATCTGATTGCTTTTTTCTTTTCTTAATTTAGGTCAGTGGATTCTGGAAAATGAGTATTCTAACAGTCGATAACCTGGATTTTCAGAACAATAGAGGCACAGAGCATCACTGCATGGATCTGCTCACCTTCTTTCTTTCACAAAAGACCTTAAATAATCCTATCAGCAGAGCATTGTACTACTTAATTTCATTAAACAACTCATTATAGTGCTTACTTAACATTTCAATGATACATTTTAATTGGTCACAACTGGCTCCTTCTGTCTTTTAAATTTCCTAAGTTATCTGCTTATTTATAAGCAAAGACAAAAGCATGTCAGTTCTCAAATGTACTTTCTCTGCTTCTCTTTGAGGACATCTGTAGACTGAATAGTTTTAGTCCCTCCCAACAAGTCTCTACTCAGCTGCTCTGTTTTTACATCTCTCAAGAGGGGTTAATTCTTTACAGCTGTATCCTGCCTTCCAAGAATCTCACATGTGCAAATTATTAATCTTTCTCTATTGCTACAGTAACTCCCTAGGCCATAAACACCCCCTACCTAAAACTGGCTCTTTTCCAAGAAAAACTTCGGTATTCTTTCCCTGAAAAGATAATTTGGCCTCCTTTAGTTTACATTGTTCTTTGGAACAATTGTTGAAATAAAGAAATAGAAACTCACTTCTAAACTGCTATTTCTAGAAATAGAAATTTAAGTTGGATATATAGTTCATTGATACAGGGCTTGTCTATAATTCCGAGGCCTGGGTTGTATACCCAGCACCACAATAAAATAAAATAAAATAAAGTAAAATAAAATAAAATAAAGAAATATAAATGTAACCTGCAAGGTTAAATCTCTATCTACTGTTGTATATTTGCAATCCATTTGTTTAAAAACTCAGGCTGTTAATAGTTTTCAAGAGTATACATTTCAATATTTTAAGCTTTTTGATTCTATGCTATTTATATCACATAGGGTTTTTTTTTTTTTTTTTTCCTAAACAGAAGAAAACAGTGTATAATCTTTCCTTCAGTGTGAGGAAATTTTATTTTCCCAAATGTGCCTTGGATATATTTACACATGCAATAAATATGATTAATGGTTTGGTATATAAACATTATGTTTATTTGTAAAGAAAACAATTAAACTTAGGATACTACAGAAGGAGCATTTATACATATATATTGACCATCATAACTTAACCTTTCAGGGTTTTTTCAGACTCTCAATTTTAACATTACATGTATTTAATTCTAGATTTTGATGGCCACTGCTTGGCCACTTCTCTCTGCTTCCATCATCTATGTTTTGATTTCTTCTACCTTCATTAGCTACTGGTTGGACACTCCTAGGCACCTCCAGCCTTCAAAATGAAGCATTTGTTTTAAGAGTTAGATATGTCATAATGAAGCATTAAGAAATTTCAGGAATTGCATTTCTCAGTGATTACGTGCCTCTAGTGGTGTTCCGAGACACAAGGCAGAGGGGCCAGTGATTTTTACCACCTGACAAGTGCAATAATCCCCCAGAACTGCAAGGCCTGAAGCATCTTATTGCTGTTATGAAACAGAATTTATAAATAAAAATAAGGAAAACAGCCAGAGCCATGCACTTCCTGGGCTTCAGTGACATTGATATGACAGCCAATCAGAAATTTCCATTTATGCCAAGATTGCCAAACCAATAATTTTAGCAATAAAACCTACCCTAAGAAATATTAAAATATTTTGCCTCATAAATGTATTTAAACACGAAAGAAGTTTAAAGGTAAGTTCTGTTATAATTCAGACATACAATCATTTTAATATATACAGAAAATCTCCCTGTAGACCAATTAAAAGGAGCTTCCAAACAATACTGACGCTTAATTCATATAACATTATAACTCAAGCAAGTTACATTTCAACATTTTTAGATAAGCTGTATAATAGTAGGAAAAAAAGGATTAGGATAATAGTGAGATATGAACTGCATTTTGTATTATTTCAACTGCATTTTAACAGACTTTATGACTGAGAGAGGGAATAAGAATGCAGAAGGGACAAACTTGTGTAGATTATTTTTTCATTACATGCATTATTCCAGTTTAAAAATGTCAGTTGCTTGTCATGTTAACTAAGAATGCATTCACTATTGTACATATCTAAAGCTGGAGTTAACTGAGAATTTTGCAAAGGACAGATACAAAGAAGTGATTTTTCCTTCTCTCTGTATATAAAAATAGAACTTTCAGAAATGTCATGGCTGACACATTTAGCTGCTGGACATTGAAAATCCTTTCTGACTCACAACCTGTGACTGGAACTCTGTCAGAGTAATCAAGAGATGTTATACTATGGAGCACAAACAGTAGGGGAGGCTTTACTATTTGGCCTTGTTTTTAAAGCAAAAGAGATTTCAATTTGGATCATAACATAAATAAATATTTCTCATGCTCCTTACCTAGAAAATATAATAAATGTATAAGGTATAAGTATTTAAATGTATTAGGTATTTGTGGAACTGATTATTAATAACCAGTATCTTATGAGCATGGGAATACTGAGACCAGGTAACATGGTAAAAGATATACACGAGTGAATAAATACCTACTGTGTGCTGGGTTATTTTTCTGAGGTTGACTGCAGTTAGTGATGAACATGATAACAAAGGTGAGAGGAATATAATGAATCTATAAACAAAGTAACCACAGTTCAGAAATTATAAAGTAATTCATGGGCAACATTAGTTTTTTCTTGATCTATTATTAATTTATTAAGAGTTCTTGTTTTTCAAGAAGGACTAAAGAAATTAGCACATAGTACAATTTTCCTCTAAAAATTCAGAAAAGATGGCTGTTCAGGGCTTCATTGCATGTGTGTTTCCAACAATGACTACTATAAGAAAGATTTTCTCATAATTGTCTATTTTGTGAAATAGAATTTGATTGAATGGACATCCATGAAACAGATGAAATCAAATGAATTCCTTGTCATTATTTTCACCATGCTTCCTGCTATTTCTAAGTTGCCATAACACGCACGTTTTCTTGACTTTCCCTTACTCTTTGGAAATAGTAGCATCTCAATTTTCAAAGTCACTGAATGGTCTTGAGATACTCATCTGATTATAAGGATGTAGCCAATAATAAGGATACTACTATGATTTTCAGGGAGATATTTCAATTGGTAATTTATTTAGGGCTTATATGTTTTCACTTGCTAGAGAGGGCAACTTTAATGAAACTGTAGGACCTACTCATATTCCTGTGAATGAAACAAAGGTATATTCATTCTCCCCCACACCTAAGTCTTTCAACTATATGCAAAGCAAAGAAACAAGAGTTTTGTAATATGATGGCTTCAGAGTTAGGTTCAAATTCTGTCTCAGACTTTTACCAGCTGTGTGATCTTGGACAAGCGAATTTTTGCAGACCTACATTTTCTCATCAGTATAATAGGGAAGATTCCTACTGCTCATAACAAATTAGATAATGACATGAATAGATTTGTGTCTGGCATAAAACAGAAACTAGATAATAGAAAAAGAATGAATTAATACTTCCTTCCTTGATATCATTTCAAAATTTATGTTTTTTAACTTTTTTGTCCAAAGTCTAAGTGGCTTATTTTAACTGTTTCCATATTTCCCAGAGAACTTATTGTGCCCTGTTAGTCCAAGTTCATTCAAAAGAATAATACCCTATATTCTAGTTTCCTTGAATACATTTCTCTACCAGAGAATAACTATTTTCTTACCCAATTGTGCCCATTTTAATCTCTCTTAATAGAAGCTTACCATTCTAGGGGCTAACACATTCATTCATTTTTTATGTATAAACTTAAAGAATTACACAATCTTAGAACTTGAAGATCCCTATTAAATTAGGGATCACAAAATTTACTGTTCTACCATTTTTGTCTGGAACCTATAAACTAACAAGGGCTAGGCAAATACAGTATAAGGGTAAAATAGTCTGGGTTAGAGGGTACATGCATACTCAAAAATGAAGTGTGGAACTAAAACCAGGAGGAGTTTGCATCTGTAGAGGGAAATCACTCTGCACCACAAATTGTTTCCAAGTTGAACAAGATTTTCAGGTGTTTGAAACAAAAATTGAGATTCAGACATCTCTCAGTTAAATTTTTGTTGTTTGATTTTAAAACCAGGTGAAAACAAAATATACGTGCTGGCCATACCCAGACCACAGCTTGCCATTTAAGAACCTCTGATAGACCATTGGATATAATTAAGCTCGGATTCAGATGAAGACTTTGATGACCAGAGGGCCAAGTGACTTTCCCAAGGTTAGTTATTGACAAAACAAAGAGAAAAATCCAGCTCTCCAGGCCCTTGGTTTAAGAGTGCCACCCTTGGGCTGGGATACAGTTGAGTGATAGAGTCCTTACCTATCATGCATGAGGTCTTGGGTTCAATCCCCAGTGCTGCCAAAGGGGGGAAAAAAAAAAAGCCACCTCTTTATGGCCATTTATGCTTTTTTATTCTCTTAGCATACATATGATGTCTAGAATTATAGTATTTTTTTCAGATCACAGATGTGATCTGTATATATCTGATATATCTATATTTTACATATAATATATATAACATATAGTTAATAATATATATTATTACATATAATATATGTAACATATAATATATATTATTACACTAAATAATTATCTGGTTCTCAAGTCTCTAAATCTCCCAAGTAAAGTATGTATATAGAAGACTTGATTTTTATAAAGGTACTTTAATATTAATATTGTTTGAATACCTTTGCCTAATGTATGAGTTCACCTTCCCACCAACCTATACCACAAATCAGAGTTATTTATACTTTGGACATATTTGTTTTGTTCATTATGTTTCTAATAGTTGTTTAGTTAACTAAATGCAGTAGAACAATTCAATAATATTTCATAAAACTCACATATAGAATTTAGTTATTTCTATTGCATTAACTTAAAATGCTTCACATTGGATTATGTGTGTGTACACATATAGAAATTAGGATTTTAGGAATCAAAGATTGGTAAGGATGGACATAACCCTTTGTGGGAATTCCAGGATTTCATTTTTGTGTTATAAGAATGAAAAAGTCCTCCTATTGACTTGCACATGGAGGTTTCTATATTCAGTGAATCCCTAGACTCTCCAATCTAGAAACTGACTAGTAGTTTGTGAACAAAGTTGAGGTATTTTTGGCACTTTTACCTTAGAGTAAATGATGACCTAAGTTTAAAATTCTAGTGGGCAAACTTCTCTATATCATTATACATAGCTCAGCACCAGTCGTTAAATCCAAATCCTCTTGAGGCATTACATTTGAATATTTGAATTTTAATGTGGAATACCTACATGTTCAACACTACATCCAAAACTACCCTGACCAAGTACTAATTGAACAGAACTGTCCATTCCAATTGTAGGTATTGAGGATTAGGGTGCTTACAAATGAAGCCCATTGATTAGGTCACATGGTATCATTTCATGGCTGTGAAAAATTCTTAGCTCTGGTTTTGCCCTTCCCTTGGGGTGCCTCCTCTTCTCTGTGACCCCAACTTGCTTCAAGATTTTTAAATTTGCTGCTAACTAAGGTGGATGCATTTCCTGACCTTACTGGTGGGAATAGTCCAGAAGTCTCTCAAGTGCTGTAGGAACTAATTAATATGCATATTATTCCAGGAAAGAATAATTATTTTACAGATATATGTGAGACAGTGTGGCAGCCATGATGGTTAATTACTACGACATGCCCATCTCTGATACAGAATGAGATTCTTTATTTAGATATAATATTTTAGATTTATAACTTAAAATAATTTGCATAAATTTGTGAATGTGTGACTGTGAATTATGAAGATTTTATATCACTCTTAAATGGCCTTTTCTTATTGATAGACAACACATGAAAAATAAGCTTATAAATTACAAAACTAACTCATGCTTTTTGGGATTTAAAAAAAAATTTACATGGGATAAGGGTGATATTTAAAAGAAACAAATGTGATATTTTATTTAATTTTGGTGCAAAAAACACTTCTTGGTGATTTTGAGGAACAAAATCAGATACATGCACAAGAAATACTATAATAAGCATGTTCTCTCCTTCTGAAATGCCTGCTCTTTCGTGCCTTATTAACTTAATTGGCATTTTCAACTTTCGTGGCTTAGTCTATACCAGGGACTGATAAGCATAAGATATAAAATGGAGTGTCAGAATTATTAGAAGTATCAGCTAATAGGTGGTGATCAAAGCAGGAGTCCAAGTCAATACCTTGGGTTGAATATAAGATAAGAACTTTAGGAACAGGCCCAGGTCTTAAACATTAATATCCAACAGGTTTTTGAGGCTGGGAAACAAGAAAAGAGCAATAAGAAAAAGATTGAGCTATAGGACACGGGCTATAAATTGGAAATATGAACTACAGATAAGTCGAACATCCAGTTCCTTGCCTTGAAAACTGCCTCAGCTGCCCCCACTCAGGCTCATTTTAGCATTTCTGACTAATCACTGGATGACACTGAGCTAGGCAGACACACATGAATGACCAACTGGGCACTATGCTAAAATTTAAAATTGGATTTGAACATGCTGAATCACCAATGATCACATGCTATGAAGAAATAGATCGCACAGATTAATTTCAGATAACTTACTAAAAAAAAAAAAAAAAGCAATACCAATAAAAGGGAAACCATTGAGAATAAGGAGGTAGGAGTGGGGTGGGGTCCAGGGTGTGTGTGTGTGTGGGGAAGTCTCAGGGGTAAAAACCCCAGGGTTGCTATAATATATGATCAAAAATATACACTTTTCAACAATCACAAAATAAACATATGGGGAAGTGGGAAAGTGTGATGCACACCCAGGGGAAAAGTAAAAGTCTCTGAGGGTACTCCGATTTTCAAATTAGCAGGAAAACATTCCAAAGCAACTTCTGTAACTATTGCTAAAGTTAAAGCAAAACATGTTTAAAGAATGAAGGAGAATATGCTGATAATAATTCATGATTTAGAAAAATATAATAAAGAAATAAAAGAAAGCATTAAAAAAGAAACGAATGGAAGTTATAGAATTTAAAATTACAATAATGGAAGGGGAAAATTCACTAGATGAAATCAATAGCAGATAGAACATAGAAGATGTAAGATGACAGAAGAATCAGTGAACTTAATGACAGATCAATAGGGACAATCCATTTTGAAGAAAATTTAAGAAAAAGATTGAAGAAAACTTAGTAGCATCTAAGAGATCTGTGGTACAATTTTAAATGTGCCCATGTATGTATAATGAGAGACCCTAAAAGAGAATATAGAGAGAAAAGGGTAGAAAACAATGTCTGAAGCATAATTTTCAAAGTATTCTCAAATATGATGTAAAACAATATATAAATCCAAGAAGCTCAGTGTATTCCAAGTAGAATCCAGACAGAGATTGATATGTAGACCTGTCAAAGCATAATGAAATTAAAAGCCAAAGAGGAAATCTTGAAAACATTCAAGAAAACAGAAATAAAATTAAAGACTAATATGTCATCAGAAAAACTGGAGGGAGAGAGGTAGAGTAATAATATACTGAAAATATTTAAAGAAATGAAGAAAAAGAATTTGCAGCAGACCTGCCTTAAGAGAAACACTAAAGGAAATTTTTTAGATTGAAAAGAAATTATAACTGGACAGTAACTTGAATACACAAGAAGAAATAGAGCACTGGAAATATATGGATAAATATAAAAGATGGTATAAATGTTTTCTCACTGCTTCTAAAAATTTCTTTAAACATACATTTTATAAAGCAATAATTATAAGTGTATTGTTAGGATTATAAAATACATAGATTTATTAAAATATATGACATCAGTAGTATAATAGAGTTGAAAGGAAATGGACCTACATTGGCAAAAAGTTGTTATTTTTACTGGACTTAAGTCAAAGTAACACTTTTAGTCCATGTTATTGTGGTTATGGATAAATTAAAATGTTTGTTATATTCCCTGGAGCAACCTCTTATAAAATACCTTTTAAAAAGTTTAAAGTGTTCTCAAGGCATAGAAATGATAAATCTCTGAGGAGATGGAAATGCTAATTACACTGATTTGATCATTATACATTGTATGCATATATCAATCCATCACATAGTACTCCATAAATATATTTGATTTTTAGGTTTTTGTGTATCTATTAAAATAAACTTAATTTAATTAAAAAGTTATGTCACCCTCTAAATACTATAAATATTATGTGTCAGTTAATAAAATATTAAAATAACAATGGAGAAATTAAAATCATAACACTAAAATTGACACAAAAGAAGGTAGTGAAGTGAAGAATATAAAGACATGGAGAAATATCCAATAGCCAAGTGACAAATATAAATCAAATCACATTAGTAATTACATTAAATGGGAACAGACTAAACATTTCAATTCAAGTAAGAGACTGTCAGATGAAATAATAATGCTCTATAAGAAACTCACATTAGAGTCAAAGACAGTGTGCTGAAGCTAAAAAGATACAAAAGGACATCTGCAAACAGTAATCTTAGCAAAGGTAGAGTAGCTAGATGTAGATACATTAATATTAAACACAATAACGTTGAAGAGAAGAAATAGACCATTTCACAACAATAAAATCGTTAACAACATGATTAAAAACTACAATCTGGCATCAGAGACCCATATGTTAAATAAAATCTGAGAATTGAAGAAGAAAGACAATTCAAAAATTACTGTTGGAGATTTCAACCTGGTGTTAAATTCTCCAGTCACTCTTAGTAAATGACAGAAGAACCAGTCAGAAAATCAGCCAGGATGTAAAGGACTTGAAACCTTTATCCACATAATTGACCCAACTGATAGCTGTAAAACACCACAACCATCGTGAGCGTGATATATATTCTTTTCAAGCACAAACAGAACATTTTCCAGTGTAGACCATATATTGAACCATACAACAAATTTTCACATATTGGAAAAATATGTATTTCCATTTTGTTTTCTCACTATAATGGAATTGTACAAGAAATCATCAACATGAGGACTTTTTAGAAAAACCTAAAATATTTGAAAATTAGGCAACGTGTTTCTAATAATCCATGAGTTTTTTACTTCTGAAGGAATCAGAAGAAATTTCAGAAAATATATTGAAATGAATAAAAATGGAAACATTAGCTATCAAATTGTATGGTATGAAGCTAAAATGCTGCTTAGAGGAAAATTTATGGCGTTAAATATTTGTATTATTAAAAAAGGAAGGGTGTCAAATCAATAACTTAACCCTACACCTTAAAAAAATTAGAAAAAGGAGAGTAAATTGAACTCAAAGCATTCATTAGAAGTTAATAAAGATCAGTCTGGAAATCAATAAAAAAGGAATACAGAATAATAGAGTATAGAATAATAGAAAAGCCAGTGGAAACCAAATGTTCATTCTGAGAAGGCCAACAAAACTAGTAAACCTTTCATTAGAGTAACTAAGTATAAAAGAGAGGAGACCCAAATGATTAATCAGAAAAGGAAGAGGGGATATAATTATTATACTTATGAGACATTAAAAGAATTATATAAAGGAATATTATGAACAGCTTTATGCCATTTTTAGACATTGACATGATTCTTAATGTTCAAGAGGAAATTCAAAGGATCCTGCATAGTCAAAACAATTTTGAGAAAGAGAAAGGTAGAGGTCTTGTATCACCTAATTTCAAATATTATTATAAAACTACAGTAATTAAGACAGGATGGTACTGGTGTAGAGTCAATGAAACAAAGTCCCAGATTCAAAGTCCAGAAATCCTTGTATTTGTGGTCAATTGATTTTTTTACTGAGTTGACAGGGCAATTTAATGGGAAACTTCAAGTCTTTTAAAGAAATGGTTCTAGGAGAATTAAATATCTTATGCAAAATAAATAAACTTCAACCATTACCCTATACTATGTACCTAAACTGTAACTCAAACCAGGTGTGTTGGCGCATGCCTGTAATCCCAGTGACTCCGGAGGCTAAGGCGGAAGGATCACAAGTTCAAGGCCAGCCTCAACAACTAAGTGAGGCTCTAATTGACTTATAAGACCCTGACTCAAAATAAAAAGTAAAAAGGTCTGGGGATGTGGCTCAATGATAAAGTGCCTCTGGGTTCAATCACCAGTACAAAAAATAAAAAAAATAAAAAATCCTCAAAATAAATCATACCAACAGACCTACATGTAAAACTATGAAACTTAAATCATATATAAAAAATCAGAGGAGAAAATACTTATGAGGATTAACTAAAGATTTCTTAGAAAAGACATACAATGCAAAATCCATAATGAAAAAAAAAATGACAAATTGGATTTTATCAAAATTTAAATCTTTTGCTCTTCAAAAGACTCCACTAACAATTATCAAGATCACTGATGTGTATACTTATATGAGTAAATTTACATATCTGTATTATATCCCAAGAAAGCTATTAAAACAATATGAAAGAGGTACAAAATAATATGGTAGTAGGAGTACTTCTAAATGAAAGTGCCTGTGAAAAATTCATGAATGTGTAGAAATTGAAGTAAAATTCAAGATCAAAGAAAAAAAGCTGCTCTAGTCAGAGCAAAATTAAAGACTCAAGGCTGGGGAACAAAATGTGTTGACGTGGTTAGGAGTGTTAGTTCCTGTGGTTAGGAGTACGTAGAGTTCAGAGCAGATTAGGAATGAAAGAGTGGGCTTGACTTCTCCTAGAGACCATATGAAAGAACTAACTACATAACTTCCAGCCCTCGCCTCCCTCTTGCAGTTCAAATTTAAAAACTGTTCACAAAACATCTCCAGTTGGGTGTCCCCCAAAACGTTAAATTAAACATGCTTTAAATATGTCCCTACTCCTTTCTCACATTCTTTTTGTCAGTTGATGTCTACACTATCCATCTGATTATTCAAGTTAAAAACTTTATCCGTTATACCTCTGCTTCCATTTCCAAATCTGATGAGTCAAGATGCTTTACTAGTTTATTTAATTTCTTAAATTCTCTGATGTGTGTACTTCTACCATCTTAAATCAGATATGTATCTTTTCCTGGGAGCACTAAAATGATCGTATAGTAGTTTCCTTATTTATAGTCTTGTCTCCTTCAAATATGTATCTATCATATAGTTTTTAATTATTACTTTGAATTCAGACCTAACCATGCCAATCCCTTCAATTGTTTCTTATCACTGAAAATTACTAAAGCAGACTTTCCATTTTCCATACCATGCCTATCAAAATTTGTATCCTTACCTCTTCAGTCTATCTTACCAATTTTTACCATTTTATTACCCTGTCTTGCCTTTGTGATTTTCATGTCCACTTAACCACCTTCACTCATAACTGCCAACTCATCACCTGCAGGGAGCTCTTTCTGAATTCCATCTACTTTGAAGCTCAATTATGGTCTTCTTTTCATGTTGGGCATTTCTTTATTAGTATTTATTCCATATTGCATTGTAATGAGCAGTTTATATGTCTCTCTCTCTCCCTTTACATGACTCCCATGAAAATAGGGTTTGTGTCTTTTTCATTTTTGGAATCCAAGAGTCTACCACTACGTCTTATATAAAGAAGAAACACATAACATATTTACAGGTCGAAGAAGTGAATGGAAGGTGGAGAATACATAATTGCTGACAATGCAGAGAGTGGGTTGGTGCAGGGAAGAACAAAAGGAAATGCATCAGTTTAGAAATGTTCCAGGTGAAAGTCCATAAGCCTCTATTTAAAATCAACTTTTGAACAGACAAATAAAACATATTTGGTGAAATATTAAGTTTTAGTGATTTTGAGCTTTATTAGAAAATAATTTTTTTAAAAAAGCAAAGTAAATTTAATATTATGCCACAGACAGTAGTGGACCTGAATGGGAAACATGACATTGTGTTCTGGGCTCAGCATGTCTGGTCGCCTCCATATGAATTGCCAATCCTCACTGGTAAGTGACAGCTTGATAGAATGCTGGGTTGAGGAAGATTTTAATACCATATCTGACTTCTGTGGAAAAGATATCCACTGTCAATTATCAATATCCATCTTGGGTAAAGGCAGGTGGTATGATTTTGTGAGGTTAGAATATTTCCTAAATCTGTTATTGGTGTTGTCCTATTTAACACTTGTATAACTTGGGGACATAAAAAAACATACTTATTTAAATTGTAGATAGTACAAGAATAGGAAGAATATAAATTTTTTGGGCAACAACCATGTCAGAATGAGTTTAAAACTGACAATGTTGCTTCAACAACATTAAATGAAACTCAAATAAATGTGGAATCCTATACTTAGGTCACCAAAATCAGTTGTTGAATTCCCAGATGCTGGAAATGCAGCTTCCCTTGATCCTGAAAAAATACTTAAGACTTTTTTAAACATTGTACTCAGTAGTAATAAACAGCGTGATGAGTAAAGAAGCAATGTCCTGACTAAGGCAAGTAATAATTCTGGTTCATTCTGTAATGACCTGACATTACTGGGAATTTGTACTTTTGGCATTCACTTTAAGAGGAACTTGGAGAGGAAAGATGAAACAATCTTTTATTGGAAAAGTTGAATGAACTTTAAAAAAATGGAGCATGACATGTTGAAGATGGCTTTGACTTATTCTTGATTTGAATGGCATAGCAGTACTGGAAGTGTGGATAGGAAAAAAAAAAAAAAAAAGGCCAATGTTTAATTCTAAGGATTAGAAGAGTCTGGAAATAAAACTGACTGTCCCCAAACAGTAAACCATTGGAGGTTCTCATTAAATGAAAGAGACATCTGCCAGGAACCCATTATATTACAGGCTTCTGTCCAGAGGTAATTAAAAAGTCTACATCTAATACCGGGTGATTAGATTTTTTTGTGTGTGTGTATAGTTAGATGATAGAGCATTATTGGGATAAGATGCCAGTGATCTAGTTCTGGTCATGATTTTCACTTAAAAGAGTAGTGACAGTAATTCTTTTAAATATGAATTAGATTATTTCATTTCTTTGTTCCATGTCCTCCACTAAATTCCCATTTCATTCAGAGAAAAATCCAAGCCCTTTCCATGTCTTCCTCACCCTATACCTTCTGGTCTTTATGTCTCCAGTCTCATCTTCCACTTTTCCTGTTCCATTTCCTATTTGTCTCATGTGGAACTAACTTCTGGACTATTCCTCAAACATGCCCGACACACTCTTACCACAGAAAATTTATTTGGCCCGAGATTTAACATTTTAAAAACAGAAATGCAGAATCTTTATTTGAAATTTTAGATTTTTGAGGCTCTCTTAAAATGTTGGAAAATCTAGCCAGGTGCAATGGTGCACCTGTAATCCTAGCACCTCTGGAGGCTAAAGCAGGAGGATCTCGAGTTCAAAGCCAGCCTCAGAAACAAGGAGGCACTAAGCAACTCAGTGAGACCCTGTCTCTAAATAAAATATAAAATAAGGCTGGGGAAGTGGCTCAGTGGGTGAGTACCCCTGAGTTCAATCCCCAGTACACCCCCCCAAAAAAAAAGGAACTGAAAAATCTGATAATACAAGATAAAGACGAACATGAATATGCTGGGCAATAAATGGGACATGAGCTTTCCAGTTTGCCACAGGCCCCACCATGCTGTCACCTCATTTGATTACTGGCTTTAACTCTCTTAGCATTTGAGTTAGAGAGCCCAATGTTACAGATGATGCTGATTCATTTAGCAGTGCGTAGTAAATACTAGTGTACCTAAGCATATTCTGGAGAACTTAAGACCAAACTGCTGTGGTAACCCAATAGTCAATTAAACAAGTTTGTGTTGGGGCCCCAAATTTGTATTTCTAGATGGATCCCAGGTGATGCTGATGCTAAACTTGAAGAGAACAAAACTTGAAGAAATAAACTTGAAGAATTAAGAACTAAACTTGAAGTAGCACTGTATTATAACATTTGCATTTATAGAGCTGCTTCTTCACAGTAATATTCAACTTTAAACTCAATAATCGGGAATTGATATCTTTATCTCTAAATATCTGTGTAGTTAAATCCTGGTTATTGGACTTTTCATCTACCAGTGTTAAAACTAAGCTTCACATTCCTTTTATACCTTTGGGTTAGGAGTTTTTTCTTCACCTCCCCCAGGGTGTATCACTTGCCTTTGACTTTAAATCTGAGTTGCATTGTTATGAATTGGTCCTGGAGAATGAACTAAATAGTCATTAGCATTTCAATAGCAATCTCCTTCCAAGTTATTTTGAATATGCCATCTGGTTCCAAATATTAATAACTTCATAGTAACAGAGCAACTGTGGCTGGTGGCTGGGAGGTGATAATGATCATCAAATAGTACTTATGGAGCACACAAGTCCCATTTTTTAAACAAAGCTGGACTAATGTTCAGTCTCTATAAACAAGAAACAGAGCTGATGACACATGTGACATATGGAAGGAATTGAATGACTCGCCCAAGATCACACACAGTTGTCAGACACTTGGTTGCTTTTCTAACAATCCTGTACTGCTTTACACTGGATTAATAAATAAAATAATGTTCAAACATGGTTTAGAGGTAAACTACTTGTAATTCTGCCCAAGAGGAATGATTTCTTCTCTACTACAGCTCTTTAAAACAAACAACAAACAAAAACAAAAACAAAAAACCGGAATTGAACTCGGGAGCACTTAACTACTGAGCCACATCCCCAACAATTTTTTTTTATTTTAAGAAGGGGTCTTAGTATGTTGCTTAGGGCCTCACTTAGTTACTGCGGATGGCTTTGAATTTTAATCTTCCTGTCTGGACCTCCTGAGCTGCTGGGATTATAGGCATGCGCTACCATGCCTGGCTCACTACAGGTTTTATACCACTTGTGGTGTTACTAAGCAGAGACATCCCCACTGTTAGAAAAATGCTGAAACATAGTTAACTTAGCCGGGAACACTGTGTTAGTGAAATAAAAGGGTTTATTGGGGTGCCACGTGGGCAAGGGTAGGGAAAGGAAGGGAAGGAGGTAGGGAAGGGATGTACGGGAATAGGGACAGGCAGGAACTGAGGCAAGCGCGAACAGAGAGCGATTTCAGTCCGGGGCTGGTTTAAATAGAGTAGGGGTCATAAAACCCCCTTGGAGTGAGTCCTTGCCCTATTGGCCAGCAGAGGTCAAGGGGGGGGTAGTGGACAGGGGACTTGCTGGTCAGGTTTTTTGGTCACACTGAGGATCTTGGGAGGTGTAGTTTTTAACAAAGCACCTGGGGAGGTGTGGCCTCCTGCCTGGAATCCAACACCCACAGTGATTGTCCTGCCTCTGGGGTTCTCCCTATAGCTATGAAGCATCTACTACAGCTGCTGGAGAAGGAAGTGGCTTCAGCAACTGTGCACCAAAATGGCAGCACTTGCTTCTGCAAAGAGTATGAAAGACCAGGGAATTCTTCATTTCGCATGAGATTGCTTGGCATAGTGCTTGAGCACTCTCCCACTGAGGTCAGGAGACCAGGAATTAAGACAGTGTTTGGGAACAGTGGCTGCTGACCAGGCCTGCAACCCCAGGAACTATCTTGAGATCTGTAATTGATTGGATATGGCTCAAAAATTAAGCCTGTTTCTTTTGGGAGGACTTCTTTCCCCCATTAAATGATGACAAAGACACAATTCTCTCAAATTCTGTGGGGATAATTCATCAAATGGATTCTTAGTGACTAAACTTCTTCGGAATTATTAGAAATACAGAGCAGTCACTGACTTACTCTACTTGTTCTAGTTGTTAGAGAGAATTTCAACCTTTGATCTCAGATGGACTCAAAGTATAGATTTGTGTGTGTGTGTTTGAGAGAGAGAGAGAGAGAGAGAGAGAGAGAGAGAGAGATAGTTCAAGCCCAGCCCTTTTAACTTTTTATTTTAGGACAAGTCTCACTAAGTTGCTGAGGCTGGGCTTGAACTTGTGATCATCTAGCCTCAGTCTCCCAAGTTGCTTCATTGCTTTTAATTTTATAATTAAAACAATTATAAAATTTTATTTTCAATTGACAAATAATTACTGAAAATGGGCAAAGGAACTGAACAGTCACTTTACAGAAGAAGAAATACTATCTGTCAATAAATATATGAAAAAATATTCAATGTCTCTAGCAGTTAGAGAAATGCAAATTAAAACTATATTGAGATTTCATCTCACTCCAGTCAGAATGGCACTTATCAAGAATATAAGTAACAACAAATATTGGGGATGATATAGGGGAAAAGGTGTATACCTACATTGCTGGTGGAACTGTAAATTGGTTTAACCAGTCTGGAAAGCAGTATGGGGATTCCTTGCAAAACTTGGAATGGAATTACCATTTGAATCAGTTATTCCACTCTTCGGTATGTACCTAAAGGACTTAAAATCAGCATACTAATGTTTGAGAACCAGCTTAGGTACTCTTCAACAGATGAAGGGATAAAGAAAATGTGATATATATACACACAAGAGAAATGAAATTATGGCATTTGCTGGTAAATGGATGGAACTGGAGATTATCATGCTAAGTAAAATAAACCAAAAATCAAAGGCTGGATGTTCTCTCTGATATGTGAATCCTAACTCACAATAAGGGATGGGAGGGCTAGGGAAGAATAGAAGTACTTTGGATTAGACAAAGGGGAATGAAGGGAAGGGAGGGGAAATGGGAGTAGAAAGTTAGTAGAGTGAGCTGGACATTACTTTCCTAGGATCATATATGAAGACACAACCAATGTAACTTTACATCACATACAACCAGAAGAATGGGAAGTTATACTCCACGTATGTATACAAAATACGTTCTACTATCATGTATAAACAAAACAAGACAACAAATAATTATCAAATATATTTATGGGGTACAATGTGATGTTTACATATATGTTTAAAATGTGGAATGATTAGATCAGACTGTTAACACATATATCACTTCAAATTCTTACTTTTTGTGGTGAAAATATTTAAAATCTACTCTCAGCAATTTTGAAATACACAATAAGTCATTATATGGTGTAGTCACTATTCTGTGTGTGTATATGGTGCTGGGGATTGGACCTAACTTCACTCATGCAGGGCAAGCACTGTACCATGGAGCCACATCCTTAGCACTTTCATCACTATTGTGTCAAATAGAGTGCTAAAGGTTCTTTCTCCTGTCTAGGTGACATTTTATGCCCTGGATGAATCATCTCCCTTTTCTCCATTACTTTCCTCCCCAACCTCTGGTAACCATCATTCTACCCTCTGTTTGTATGAGCTCAACTTTCTAAGATTCCACATATTAATGAAATCATGTGATATTTGTCTTTCTGTGTCTGGCTTATTTCACTTAGCATACTGTCCTCCAGATTCATCCAAGTTGTTGCAAATGACAGTTTCCCCCTTTTTAACCCTGAAAAGTAAATTGCTGTGTTGTACTACATGAAGAAAATTTTAAGTCAGGGGAGGTAGAAGACTGTGATCTTGGTGTTTCTTCTTCAAATAGTTCTTTAAAATTGAGGTCTGATGTGTCTTTTTCTGACATTAGCCAAGGAGTCAATAAACATTGAGCTGATGAGAGTCTACTATGTGCCAGGCACTCTCCTAGGCACAGGAGACCTAGAGGCAAACAAAATCTTCAAATTACTACTCCAAAGGGACATACATTCTAAGGAGGAGGAGGGGATGACAAACACATAAGTGAGTAATTAAGCTGAGCATATTTATTAATAAATTCCTGGAAACAGACAAAATGGGACAAAGTGGTAGAAAGTAACTGAGTTATGTGCAGGGTGCTTTATTTGGGGTAGTCATAGAAGACCTCTTTGAGGAGGGCAAGCAGAGAAACAGCATGAGCAAAAGCTCTAAGAGAAGAATACATTGTGGAATTTTTAAGAAAGCAAAAGCAGGTAAAATAGTGTGCAGACATGTGAAGTAAGAGAAGTAGGTAGGGCCAGTATCATCTAGGATCTCACAGAGAATGTTATAAATTTCTGTTTTTTGTATACACCATGGGAAGCCCTTGGAGGGGTTTAAGCAAAGGAGTAACATAATTTAATTTATGTTTTAGGGAGTATTACATATGAGACAAACTGTAGAGGACACAGGTGGAATTAGGGACAGCCAGTAGGACCTGTTCCTGCAGTTCAGGCAACCCATAGTTTGCCTTTGAATTTAATTTTAGGAGTAGAGCTGGTAAAAAGTGGACATATTCATTGATGGGTGAGTATGGAATGGTAGGAAAAAGGGAAATATAAAGAATGACATAGATTTTGTATTTGAGCAACTGAATGTGGAGTAGAGAGTGAGAATGTATGTGCCACTTAATTAAGCTAGAAAAGGGCTGGGAAAGGCTTGAGGATGTGTTCAACAGAGGGCAGATATGGAATTAAGAGTTCTATTCTGGCCATATGATGTTGAGATGTTGGCCATGTTGCACATTCAAGTGAGGATATTGGAGGGGCAAATGATAAATAAATCTTACACCCAGAGTTTAGGGCTAAAGCTGAAGTACAAATTCGGAGTTGTTAGCATGTAGACACTATTTGAAGGGTTACATCTGTTATGTGTCCCACTGGCTAACAGGCCTGGTAAATAGTCCTTTTAGTATCAAGAAACCTCACTAAGGTTAATGCAGAAAGGACCTAGAATTCACAAGTTAGGAAAAGGGAGTAGATTTCAGAGGACTACATTTGATAACTCCAGGAAAGTAGCAGAGTCTACCTAAAAGTAAGTAAGTTTTAGACTGCTGGTGGGTGCCCAGGTAGGCTGAAGTTGTGGACTTTCTTTGATAAGAGAAAAGGTGGTTGCATGCTTAGATGTACAGCAAGAGTTAGTTTCTTATGTATCTCTATTGAAAATGACATAGAGTAAGTACATAAAAATTTTAGATGCCCCCAAAGCAGTTATCTGTATAAGTATTTAACACCCAAACTTTCACAGTCTTTGAAATAAACATGGTACAATAATATATGGAGGGCTTGGTACAGTGGTAAACACTGGGCAAATGAGACTGAGAGATACGAAGGTCCAATTCCCCATTTTCCCATTCACTAGCTTAGGCAGGTAATTTAACCAATTTTCTCATCTGTAAAATGCAGATACCTATTTCCTTGTTGGAAAAATCAGAGTACATATTATCTGGCACCCAGAAGTCTTTCAGTAATTACCTTATGATTGATTTACAGGAATGATAGGCCTTAATTTAAGAGACTGATAGGGTTAATGAATAACTAATATGATGATGCATGAACAAATTCCCCCCCCCCCCTTTTTTGGTAATTTTCGGCTGATTCCATGATATCTATCAAATACTAATCAGCTACAGGATTCTAAAGCAAGTACTTGTTTGATAGCCTAAGCTAGAGGTCCAAAGAAATGGACATAGGCCTTCAGTAAAGATGAGCTAAGGAGACAGCCTGGGGCACTTTATCATGTGTCCTTGACCAGTGACTCAACTTCTCTAATCTGCAATTTCCTCATATTTAAGATGATGAGGGCTATAGCTATAACTTCTTCACAAAATTTCTAAAATTATAAACCAAGCACAGTAAAAAATATAAAGTTGTCCCTATCCTATCCTCCCCCAATCCATTTTGAGAGTTTGAATGCAAGGATAATGCCTGTTAATGGCAAAACAATAAATCTTTTGCATTTCACCATGAATTGCTACAGGCATTAAAATGATATTGGTCTTATGACAAGATGAAAAGATCTAGAGGCAGTGGCTGTGGCTCCTTCCCTTCCCCTGACTTTCATGGCTGAGCCTTTCCTGCTTGTCTTGTGCAGTCCAGAACCAAATGAATAATTCAACTTTTAAACCAAGTGAATTTCCTCTATGAACTGTGAGAGAATTTAGATGAAGTGGGTATTACAGGCAAATCCATTATTTTTCAGAGCCCAGAGGTTTCTATAAATCCTATACATACTCCCTTTTAACAGTATATTCTAGTAAGTAGAAGGTTACCTTAATAGGCTAAGTAGTGTGACTTCTAGATTGGTCTCAGGGGCCTACCAGCTTCAAAGCCCTTAAGGTCCTGGGGGGATCCTGGGGCAATCACTCTACTCTATCTCTACATGTAGAATGGAAACTTACTGCTAGGTAGACTATGACATAAGGTAAAAGGGAATGACAGTTGCCTATGTGACCTGATATATATATATATATATTTTTTTTTTGAAGGCTGCCAGAAGGAAACCTGCTTACAAGTATCATTTTTAACTACATTATATGACATTTCCCCTTAAAATGCATTCTTCTTTATTTTAAATCATTGCTTTTTCAGAAATCTGTTGAAATTTAGATTCCCCCAAGACCTAATACATTAATTTGCCATCATTTATTGACATATTAGCGGAAAAAGATTCAGGAAAGAAGGAGGTAAAAATAAATCTATTTTTATAGGTAAAGGATCCAAATTATGGTTGTTGTGTTACAAGATGACAAGCATAAAGAATCCTGAGATGGTATCAAATCCAGTTTCTCTACTTTATGATCTGACTTCTAGACAACTTTGGTTCTCAGTTGCCATAGTATTAATACCGACCAGAATGCAAAGAGAAGAACGAGTAGCTAAATTTGTGTATCAAAGCCTCAAATCCTGTGAGAACAAATCGTTCAATAAAGTTAAGATGTGACCATATTCTGCCTCTTCCAGGGAGATAAATAGATATGGTCTTCAAAAGGGGCCATAGGAAAGGCTTATGGGTAAGAGTTATCTCTTTTGTGGACATATCCCAGGTAAGGAAAATATTAGTTAATAGAATAGTTATTCTTGGTCAATATTGAAGAATTTGAACAGGAAAAGTCACATGACAGGTCATATGGAACGTTGTGTGTGTGTATGAGATGATTTCAGATGTCAGGGAACACTAATGGAAAGCCTAATGTGACCTAAAATGGTAATGTATAATATGGAATTAGAGTAATAATTTTGCCACATTTTCTGCCATGTCCCAGTTTTTTCCTTTAAGACAGAAAGCATGTATTTTGCAAATGTCTCATAATAAAATGTACTTAAATACACTCTACTTTCTCTTGGAAAAATTATTCCAAAATTATGTCCTATTTCCCAGAGTTTTCTGGATTTTTTTTCCTGTTCTACAATCTTATCTTCACTTATTTACCACAGTGGATCCTCTATATTAGTAGGTCATTCTCCTCCCTGGACTAATTTCACTGTATTTATTCCTGATCTCAAGAAATTTTCATGCTTTCCTAATGTCTAGGAGGTATTTCCCCTTTATTAGCATATCCAAATCCTGTTCATCATTCAGTGCACAGTCTAACTGCTACTTCTTCCATAAATTTACTCTTGCTTTTCAGAAACTATATTTAAAATTTAGGCAGGGGTTGCACACTTTTTTTTAAAGGGCTAGACAGTAAATGTTTTTGACTTGAGGACCACACAAATTTAATAATTTTTTAATAAGAGGCTCCCCATTATTTATTGTGCAGAGGACTCTGCAAATTATTTAGCTGATTGGGAGTGGGAAGGGAGTGCATGTTCTATTAAATTCAAGTCATACTATAAAGATATAATAATTAAGACTGTGGTTTCAGGAAGGGATTAGATAAAGAGTTGGATTTTACACCTTTAAGAGTAGAAGAGAACTCAGAAACACAGTCATATGGACCCTGGATTTATGGTAATAGTGGTGCTACAGAGAAGTGGAGAATGTCGTAGAGCATGATGGCAATGAAAACAATGCTTAAGCAAGAAAAGCCAGAGACAAAAGAATACATACTGTTTGATTGCAATCATACATAGTTCATAAATGAACAAAATTAAACTGTAATGCTTATGGAGGTATAACTGAGTACCAAAACCATAAAGAAAGTGAAATTACCTTTTGCAGCTAACTAGCAGTTACTTCTAGTTGGGCAGGAAGGGTCTAATTGGAAAGTAACATGGGGGCATCTTCTGAGAGTTGACAGCATTTTATTTCTTAAGTTTGTGTTGAATGCAATTTCTGAGCTTAGTGTTATATATCTCATAGTTTAAAAAGTTTTAAAAAACTTACTGTGGTAAAATTTGGCCCATCAAAATGTTTAGGGATTACAATGCCCTCATTCATAACATAGGTTAGTAGTTAAGATATACTTTAGATATAGAAACCTCTCTATTGGTAAACTTCTCAAACTGGAAACTTTCCTATAGATGGAGTCTGCTATTAGAGCAAAAGTCATCCCTCCCAGCTGCCCTGTTCATTAAGAAATTTCTTTGAATCATCATGTTTGTGTCTTGCTTAGGGAGCATGTGCTTTTGTACAAGCCATGGTAGCCCTCATGAAACAATTCCCTGGAGCTACTATGCACCTTGAGTGCACCAAGTAGAGTTGCCCACATGACAAACATCTTAATGACAATTTATTACCCATAATTCAGAATCTCTTCACTTGTGGCTTTGATTTGGGGTTCATGTTTGGAACCACTATTTGTTTTTCTCTCTCAACATCTTACTACGTACTCCATGTCATTGGTTTCTGCTGCTATACCTATTATTTCCTTCCTTCTGCTTTAATTTGTGCTTAGTTTAATGTGCTTTTCTTTCTCTAGTTCCTTAAGGTCAAAGCTTTGCTCATTGATCTGAGACCTTTCTTCTTTTCTAACATAAGCATTTAATACTATATATTTCCCCCTAAGCTCTGCTTTAGCTATATCTTCAAAATTTTGATCTATTGTGTTTTCATTTTCATTCAATAAAAATATTTCCTAACATCTCATGTGACTCCTCTTTGACCCATACAAAATTTAGAAGTGTGCTGTATAATTTTCAAATATTTGGAGATTTCCCAGATATCTTTTGTTAATGGTTTCTAGTTTAGCCCTTTTTTAAAATACTTTTTAAAAAAAATATTTATTTATTTACTTTAGTTGTACACAATGCAATGCATTTTATGTTTACATGGTGCTGAGGATCGAACCCGGGCTGCGCACGTGCGCAGCGAGTGCTCTGCTGCTGAGCCACAACCTTGGCCCCTAGTTTAGCCCTTTGTATTATTTCAATTCCTTACAAGTTGTTAAGGTTTATTTTGTGGGTCAGGATATAGTCTATTTTGGTAAATGATTCATGTGTACTTGAAAAAAAAAATGGCTGTTTTTGGGTGGAGTGTTCCATAAATGTCAACAAGGTCAAATAGTATATTCAGGAGGGTGTTAAGGCCTTCAACTGTAATTGTGGACTTTAAACATGAACATTGAAATGTGTGTGTCTGTTTAAGTCTTTGTTTTAAATTCTTTTGGGTATATAAATAGGAGTAATTTTTGTTACTTTCGCATTTTGAGGAAACATCAAATTGTTTTCTATAGCAGCTGCATATCTTTGGATTCCCACCAGCAATATATGACTGTTCCAATCTTTCCATATCTTCACCAATATTAATTCCCTTCAATTTTATCCTAGTAGGTGTGAAATGGTAGTTCATTGTAGTTTTGATTTTAATTTCCCTAATTAGGATATTGAGCATCTTTTCATGTGATTATTGGCCATTTATATGTCTTTTTTGGAGAAATATCTATTCAAGTTCTTTGCCCATTTTTTATATTAGGTCATTTGTTTTTCTATTGTTGAGTTTTAGGAGTTCTTATGAGATACACAATTCACAAATATTTGCCTTAGCTTGCCTTTTATTCCTCTCAACATTGCTCTTTGATGCACAAAGTTTTTAATTTAAGAAAGTCCAATTTTTTATATTGGTTTTGCTCATGCTTTTGTTGCCATATCTGAAAATCTAGTGCCAAATGCAGGGTTATAATTTACCCCCATGTTTTCATCTTAGAGTTTCATGGTTTTAGCTCACACATTTGAGTCATTGATTCATTTTTAGTTAATTTTTTTGTATGTGGTGTGAAGTAGTTCACCTAAAAACTATTTGACTATGGATCAAATTTGCTACAAATCCCAAGGGAAAGAAACAGCCTACATTTATCAACAAGTGGCATGTCAAAGAACTTGTGGCTTTGTTTTACAACAGATATGTGGGCAGAAACAGATATCAAACCTAGGAGACAGAATCATGTATTTGATACCCTGGACGATGACACAGATTTAATAAAGAGATATTTGAGCCAGTTGCTGAAACTACTACAGTCTGCAGTGTTTGTCTTGATGTACAAAGAAGGGGATGGATTCATGCAGTCATCTTTGTGTATAACATGTCCATTTGTTCAGTGATCACTTGAAGAAATGAATATGATTCTTTCTGGTTATCTGAAAAATGTCCTCTACCAAGAAAAAATGTTCAGGTTTTAAGTTTTCAGTTGAATTTTTTGAACGTTATCCAATTCCAGGGTAGTAAATACAAACCCCCTCACTTTTAAAGGGACAATCTCTTATATATGCCTAGTGTTCACAGCTGCAAAATTGTGCCACAACAATAAGGCTGATTGCACACTCAAAATGACCAGGGGCTGCAAAATAAGTAAATAAATAAATATGCTCCTGTTTAAAAATGCCTTTAAATGCTTCCAATTTATGAAATTGCTCAAATTTGCTTATTCTACATGAGGAGTAAAATGCAGACAATTAAGCCTTTATAGTCAGATTTTTGATATTGGAGTGGCTTATAAAAATTGTAGGATGTCTTCAGGAATAGAACTGATTGTGATTGATTCTGAAGTCTGTTTGATCTTTAGTTCATTTTACCAGGGGAAATGAAAGAAAAGGGAGGGAATTTCCTTTCCCTGGGTGCCAGGTACTGAACTGAGTGGTTTTGATCTCTTATCTCATTTATCCCTCAACCCTCTGTGGCAGGTGTATTATCAACTCTACTTTTATGGCTAAAGAAATGAAGACTCAGAGAGACCAAGTAACTTTCTTCAAGTGACACAGAGTAATTTTCACAGATAGAATTTGAATCCATGGCTTGTTCTACTGCAAAGCCCTTGCTCTTTCTGGTATATTAAAATGCCCCTGGAATCAGAAGGCTGTCCATAGCAAGAACTTGAGAATTTGGCAATGTCTACCTTGTTGTTAAAGAAAGAATTGTGAGGTGTTAAAAGTTTTGCTTATAGAATCTAATATATAATTTTACATTGTTTACTTTTTAGGATCATGAATGCTTCATACTTCTACAAAAACGTGTATAAGAGTGAACTGACACAATTAACATTTTTCACATTGTTTCTGAGATTGGTGCAAAATCATAGGTTAAGTGGGCATGCTTTAGCTGAAATGGGCATGATCTTCAGGTATCTTGGAATTTCCATTGCAAAAATAGGACAGTGGGGAAGAAAAGCAAACTGGGGGTGGAAGCTGCAAAGAGCACAAGCTGGGTGAAATGATCCAATTTTAGTGTAAACCTTTGTGTGGGGCAGTGAACAGTCTACTGTGGTTTCCCGAGGAACCTGGTGAACCTGAGATGATGCAGGCCAGTGTCATCCATTATCCGATGGAGAGAAATTGGGGCAATGGCTAAGTTCAACTAACCAGGAATAGCATTACATTTTGATGTTGTCAGTCACTGGGAGTGGGAACTAGGCTACTAGGTCAAGGGACAGAGTCCAACCTTTCGTACTCTTACAAAAAAATAGGCAAGCAAAGACTCAAATATATGGGCTGAAGTTTACGGATAAATTCTAATTCTGGAGTTGAACTAGAGTGCTGAAAAGGAAGTGTAAGGCAGAATCTTAGGCAGACAGACTGGGGTCCATAGCAGCAGCCCCAGGAAAAGATGTTGTATGATAGTGAAACGAGCACCCAGTGCTCAAGAGGGTGCGTTGGATTTTTTTTTTTTTTTTTTTTTTTTTTTTTGACTGGGGATCGAATCCAGAACTGTTTTACCACTGAACTACATCCCTAAGTTCTTTTATGTTTTATTTTGAGACAGGATCTTGCTAAGTTGCTCAGGACCACGCTAAATTGCTGAGGCTGGCCTTGAACTTGTGATCCTCCTGCCTCAGCCTCCTGAGCTGCTGCGATTACAGGCATGCACCACTGAGTCCAGCTTCACTGGATATTACGAGAGTAATTCCAAGCCAAGCACAGCGGTGCATGCCTGTAATTTCAGCAGCTCAGTTGGTTGAGGCAGGAAGATCACAAGTTCAAAGCCAGACTCAGCAACTTAGTGAGTCACTAAGCAATTTAGTGAGACCCTGTCTCAAAATGAAAAAAATAAAAGTGCTGGGGATGTGGCTCAGTGGTTAAACCCCCTGGGTCCAATCCCTGGTACCAGTAAATAAATAAATAAACAAACAAATACATAAATGTAATTCCAGACTCCATTGACTGTGAGTCATACTCACAAAATACCCTGCTTCCCTTACTTGAGATTAAGTTAAAAGTTTAAGGCACAAGATCTTTTGGTGCAGATTGGATTGGAAAAGGCAGAAGTTGAGTGGATGAAGTAGTAAATATTAATTTTCATTCAATCAATTCTTTATTTCTTTGTTAATTATTGAGGGGGTTTATGGGTAAATATACGGTGAATTCTATGATTGTATAACACTTTAAAATTTTGATCAGTAAATACTACCAATCTTATTGTTTTTGTGAACCAAACTTGTTTAATTTATTTGATCTAATACTTGTTTCTGATCAATCAACAAGATGTAAAAGTGCCAATTCTGCAATAATCCCTTCACCTCATCAACAAATCCTATCTTTTATGATCACTTTCTCCATAATACTTTATTGCAGTGTATTTTCAACTTCTCCCCTAGAACTTTCTTACAGTTTAAAAAGATGTTTAAGTATGTGTGAAACAAAAGAGTCTTCCTTTGTCTGTAATGAAACATTATGTAAATATCCAGTATTTGTTGAATGAAATTCTAACATGTTTTATGTACAGTAACTTGTATAATCTTATGAAGCGCATACTATTATATCCACATTGTACAGATAAAGACACTGAGACACAGAAAGTTTAATTGAATTGTTCTAGATCACACAGGTAGTGAGGGATTGTGCAAAATCTAAATCAAGGATCTAAATCCTGACTGAGGAATCTATACTCTACCACCATGTGATACTCACATTCTTAAGTCTTCTTTATCTTTCTTAGTCACTTTTTTGAGAAGGAGGTATCCATGCTACCAGATTCCACTTCCTCCCTGTATTATATTCAATTTACTCCATTCTGAGATTTGTGAATCTCTTGCTATTCATTAGGTCCTCAGCTGCTTGCTCAATGTAAAGCCTTCACATCCACTGCTGTCTCTTCACCTGTTTGTTATTGAGGACTCTACTGAGATAAGGCATAGGCCCTGGAATGGCTTGGATGATACCTGCTCAGGAAGATGTCAAAGCTGTTCCCCAAAGATCTGAGCTAACTGGTTTCAAAAGACTCCAGCTTTTTCTACCACTCAGGACTCAGTTGCACAGCTATTTGGGGATGACTGCCTTGAGGGGTTGTGTGACACCACCCAGGAGTCAGGAGTTAATACCCCTTAAGATAAACTTTGGTCAGTGACATATAAGAGATGTAGAATAGAGCAGTTAGAGATGCTGCAGATAAATTCCTCTCCTTTGCCCCCACTTTTGAACTGTTCCACAGTACAGGAAGTTCCATATGACCTGTATAGATACCAAAGAGCTGGCTGTATTTGGTCAAGAATTTGTTGAATGCTCACAATACACTTCTATGTGTTTGCTTTCCTATTTGTCTGCTTTATGTTCTCTTTTCCCTTTCACTCTTACAGCCTTGGGATCATACTTTGCAATGAAGTATTAGCCTCAAGCACTATTTATTAGGGATCATTAAAACCTGCAATGCCTGCAAAGGTTTCTTCAATTGCAACAGGCTGATATCTCCATGGCTTAACCAAACTCTTTTCACTGATATTACCAGTGATCTGGTCATCACTAAATTGAATGAACATTTTTCAAGCCTCATTTTCTTTGAAGTTGCTAATACATTTAACCAACTTAACCATTTTCTTCTAGTATGTCATGGTATGTTCTCTTATTGGCTAATCAATGCTGCTTTTATCATTCATGTTCATTATTTCCTTAACCATACCTTAAATGATGGAGTTAGGTAAAATTCTTCCTTTGGCTCTTTATTTATATCAGTACTCATGTTTTTACCTACTTATAGTTTGATAGAGTCTGAATCCATTTTTTAGCATAGATCTTTTGCTCCTGAACTTCAGATCCAGGATTTTTATCTTCATCTGAAAAAAACACATGGTAATTGTCTTGTAAAAGTTAACTATACCCCTACTCTTAGATCTGTGTTGGGTACGAAGCTTTGATTTGTGCTTCAAGATCTTCTTTCACCCTTAGGCATCTTGTTTTGTACTAGGGGAGATAGACTTGTACTGACCATCACATAGGGCTTCCTTCTTCTCTAGTGACCAGCAGAACCTAGTCATTCGACCCTCATAAAGTGGACATCCGAGGGAGAAAGAGATTGAAATGTGGACACTTATTGTTTCAGCAAAATCTCCAAGGGGTCAACATGAGCCCCGTGTCCCTTGATACAGGAACACAGTTCTTGTTAGGCAGCCTTTTCTGTGTAAATACTTTGGATTCTTCTCATCAATATGATATCAATTCTCTCACATTATATAAGTATTGCTTTCTCTGTCTTTACCATGACACTCATGTGGGTGGGACTTTGGTTTCTTTATGTTCCTATCCCTAATGACTATTTTAGTTCCTATCAGATAATAGTATATTTTCATTAAGTGTTTATGTATTAAACATGTCCTCAAATTTATGTCAAATGGAAAGAGGACACAAAACAATATTTCCTCTACCCACCAAGAGTTGTGGTTTCATTTGGACACTGAAGAATGACAGGTGGAAACAATTAATCATTAGAATTAATTAAAATCCAACTCCAACACTTCCAAGAAATTGACTTGTGAGGATATGGAGTCTTCTGTATTTAGGGATCAGCAGGATTTTTTACACTCAGGAAAAATTTATTTAGGTATTGTATTTAGCTTCCAAGTCAGCTTGCATATAAAGACACCCACAACCAGAACAAAATGTCCAAGAATGTAACAGCAACAATAGCAAAAAGCAACAAAGAAACAAAAACAAAAAAATGCAATAAAACAAAACATTACTAATTTGTTCTCTTTTCGGTGCCTGTAATGCTATTTAAAAATAAGTGAAACTGACGTTCTTTGGTGTTCATTTTAAACAAGGAGATGACTGGGTATTTCCAAGATTGACTTAAAGGTCACTCAGAGTTCTCTCTATAGGTATTGAGCTGGCCTGACCCAAGGCTTTGGTATTCAAAGATCATGGAAATTGGGATGTGTGGGTGGAACTGGCAAGAAAAAGCTGCAGACCATGTTCCAGAACTACAATGATTAAAAGTAGAAATCCCACCAATGCAGATTGTTCTGTGTTGTGGTGTATTGCAAATCGTCTTGCCATTTAAAAGCCAATATTTGCCCTGTGATGTAGCTTTAGTACACATTGTTTTCTACGAAGTACTCCAAAATTATTCCTATCAATATACTTTGAAAGTGCTGATTTTGGGAAACAATAACTCTTCCAAAAAACTCTCATAGCTAACAATCATTAGGATAAGTGAAGGTGGTGTCACATACATAGTACTTTTTATGTATTCTAAACCCACTTGCTTCTAAACCCACTGTGGTGTCCCACTTAGAACTGCTATTTGTGAGAGTTTATCAGTGAGGTAAGACATGTAAATTCATTGGAAATAAATGAGGTGTCATTTATCTTGTTAATTTTTGATGCAGCATGGACTACCATGTAAATAAATATCAATGGAGGGGAAGACATTTTACATAGAGTATTTGTATTAATACCTCTGAACCATCAGCCATGTTATCATCTGCCTTAAACTTCTTCCAACATTTCAAGTCATACAATTTACAAAAGATGTAAGTCCCACATTAATGTATTATGTCAGAAAACTATATGATAAAAAACGTTTATACAAATTTTGGCCTGTTGAAGTTGATGATAATCAGGATTAAATTTAGGGAAACTGAGATGGGGCAATTATTCGTACTTGGGGCATGACAAATTAGCATATAGGATTGAATGCACTTTTAAGATAATTTTAAACTTGAATAATTTGAACAGTAGAGTCAATGCATAATTAGAGGGTTCAGAAAAAATGTTCAGAAAAAATGTTAGTCTAATTTATGCAATAAAAACATTTTCATTTTAGATAAAAATATGCATTTAAGAGCATTTTCTGGTAGAAGTGATCCATCATTTATTGAACAAACACATTGTACATAATTGATATACTGGGTGTTATGAACTAAATTTTTGTATCCTCCTCAAATTTATGTGTTGAAATCTAAACTCTGTTGCATTATTTTTGGAGGTGGGGCCCATGAGAGGTCATTAGGTCATGAAGTAGAGCCCTCCTGAAGGAGATCAGTGCCCTTGTGAGCAGAAGTCAGAGAGCTAGTTTTTAAGTTTTTTTTTTTTTCTTTTTTTTTTCTGCTATATGAGGATACAATGAAAAGTTGTCAGTCTCCAACCTGGATTTGGGCCCTCACCAGACCTGACCATCTTGGCACCCAGAACTGTGAAAAATAAAGATGACTTTTAGGTTTCTTGTGAGACAATAGAGTGAACTCAGCCTAGAATTCTTTGTTATAGTAACCAAACTAGAGTAGCAGGCACAGGCGTAATTCCTCAGGAGGTGATGATAGAAAAGACAGATTTGATTTCTTTACTCAGAAAACTTACATAGTATAATTAGAGAAACAAACAATGAATACCCAGGTTTTCTGCTTGGAGAAACGACACAGTATAGGTAGGAAAATGTATTGCAAATGACATGGAAGAAGGGGGTGAGTGAGTAGAGGAATATAATAAGGTAGATACAAATATTGTTGAGCATTGACTAATACAACAATTCAACTGGAATTTCAACAACGATTTTTGGAAGTTAGTGTCAGCAAGACCAAATCAGTGCTGAAAATGCCGAGAGTCTATAGACATATGTAGCTTTGGGTACTTGTATAGAGTTAGAAATGAGTATGTGTTTCTGATAGATGGACTGAGTCAATGACTTTTGAAAAGTCATTTGTGGTAGGGGTTCAGTATCTATGACACTTGGTGAGGGGCATCCACTTGATGCAGAGATATTTTTTGAAGAATGGAGAAAAGAGGAACAGGTACCATGGGAACACTTTGAGTGGTTTGAGTTTAAAGAGGATTGTGATCTCTACTATGGGGCCCAGTGTAGAGCCTGTCAGGATTCATCAAATTTATGAGATAATCATAACTTGCTGGATGACAGATTAAAGTCCCCAAAATCAAATTTGTTTCATTGCAAATGAAAATATAGAAATGAAATCTTATTCATCTGAGGAGCAAAACATTGAAAAAAATTGTTCTTTGTTTGTCCATTATTTAGATTTCTGAATGTATTTTGCTTTTTCTCTTCAGTTATACTTGTTAGTGCTATGCCTCAAATTATTCACAATTAATAATATTTGGCAATGCCACACATTGCTAACTTTCATCTCAGAAGATAGCATTGACAATTATTGAGAGGAGAATGCTGGGGATTTATCAGGATGGAACTTGGGGCTTGGAATTACTACAGAAATTTTTCTTTGCATTTTCCACTTCTTCCTCAGGCATGCTTATTCTTTTTCTTGTTTTCCCATATTGACTTGAAAACTTAGCTCAGAAAGATGCCCACCACCAATATTCAGATGTCCTGCATAGTCTCCTGGATGTATTTTCCACATGAATATTGAGGCATTTCTTTTGCCTCTTCCACTTCAGTCTACTCACTATTCAACGGTTGTTTAGGTAGTTTGTTAGCATTTATAGTCTACATATATCCTTCTTGGTTAATTGTGTTGTGATAAGCAGTACTTCACTCCTGGTTGCCTGGCTATTTTCCAGGACCATCCTGTGGGTGATTTAGTCTTGCCATTCATTGTGAAAAATGTGACACTTCTCCTTCAAACACATTGCAGATTCAATAGCACCAAGGGTAACAGAATGCCAACTGTCCAGCATCACATTGGTATATGTATGGAGTGTGTGTGTGTGTGTGTGTGTGTGTGTGTGTGTGCGCGCGCGCGCTCACACACACACGTTTGAGTGGTTGAGAAAGAACTAACTGTAGGAGGGCAGAGTCTATAATATTTCTTATGAGACAGTACAAAAATAATTTTAAAATAACCCAGAATACATTTAATGACTAGTAACACATTGCAGATCCATATCTCACTTTCAGGAATAGATACACTATTTCCTTTAAACTATAGGCAAAGGCTCTTCCAGGTAAGACAGTATTTTACTTTACAATCATACAACGTCAAGCCAGAGTCATTGTTCTGAGGGAACCGAACCTTCTGCCACTTCAACAACCCCTAACTGCTGAATGTTAACTCATCTTTCTTTCCATCTGATGTGATTGTGACAACAAACAAATTCATAGAAGTGGCTTTATCTGTGAGGGTGGAACATTGAGTAGCTGACCTTGGAAAAATTAATACAATAAGTGAGTAGTAGATGTCACTATAGCTAGATCTGTGCTAGAGTCACAAATAGGAACGTGAACTTGACTGCTGATTCATAAAATTTCAGATATGAGATTGGTTTAAAGAATATTTGCTACTTTTATTGTTGTCATTTGTTTGTATCTTTGAGAATATGATTTCAGCACTTTTAAGAATGATTTTAAACATTTATTTAAAGCGACTAAGTTGTGTGTGTGTGTGTGTGTGTGTGTGTGTGTGTGTGTGTGATGTTTAAGAAGAGTCCTATAGACTTAAATTGGAGGAAGTTCTTTAGGTAACCAAGTAAATAACTACTTAAATATTCATTCCTGCTTGTAATGATTGGTATGACTTTCCCAAAACAGTATATTTGCCTTTCTAATATGATTTTATGAAAGGAAGTGAGTTTTTATACTTTCTAAACCTTTGCCTCTTCTCCTTCATACTTTTTCCAAAACTCAATTTGGCCATATTCTGTAATCTCTCTACTCCCATGGTACATAATAATGCTGCTCATCTCTTTTTCACTCTTTATATAGTTACCTTTGCTTTATATGCCACATTTGCCTTTCTCAACTGACTTCTTGATTCTTTTTCTTTAAATATTATTAGTTCAGACTCCACCATACTGGGATTACATGAATGAGTCCATGAATCAAACCAAACCTTGAATTATTCAATTGAATATCCATCTAGCTTATAATTTTCACTTACTTGTTAAATTCACTAAATTTACATAATTAATTGACAGTTTGACCATATATGTCAAATGCACACATGCACACACACACACTTGTTCTTTTATGTATTTGCATTTGTTGTTTCAATTGTTCATTCATTCAGCCTGTCTTTCAATCCATATTAAAGGTATCAAGAACACAAAGCTAAATATTACATGAACCTGCTGACCTGCTGTGGAAGAACTTAAACCTGAATGGCATATTGGTTTGACTGAGGAGTGTCTATTGTCTTATAATAGTAGTAGTATTAAGTAGTAGTAATAGTAGTTTTACCATTACTTATATGCAAATTATTGAACTAAATATTTTATATACATTATCTCATTTGATATTTATGGCAATCTCATAATACATGAATAACTTAGGAACAGAGATCCAGAGAAATTTAGTAACCCACACTAAGTCACACAGCTGATGAAAGGTAAAGTCTGGAGTATAATCAGGCAGGCTGAATTCCAGAACCTCATACTTAGCCACTGTACCCACACAGCTTAGGAGGACAGACCAGGATGGCATGTGTGTAATTTTCTGTCATAGAACCTAGCCATTTAGAGCTGTAACATGCATGTTGATCCTGACAAAAGAGAAATAAATCCATGGTGTCTGAGAGTAGGTAAGGAAATTTGAGATTAAATATTTTGTAAATGATATTTCCAATACCCAAGCTAGAAATACCTGTATGGATATTTAGTAGTGTACCCTCTATTTTCTTCTAATTTTACACATTCAACTTTGAAATTTTACTTTAATGTTTTAGAGAGACAAAATTTATTTTCAGCACACAATTCAAATATTTAATCCTGAAAAATACAGATGAAGCAGGAGTAAAAATTTAATTTCCAGAAATATGACATGGTCTCTGGAAACATTTCATTATGGTATCTCTAATTGCTTGACATTCCACATCCACAGCTTTTCTTTTTCTTTATTAATTTTATCTTTGAATTTTTGTATGAGTATTACAACATTTAAAAGGCACCAGGTATTTTTCCCACTAACAATATGTGTGTATATATGTGAATATATATAAATATAATGTATTATTAAAAGACAATGAGTCACATTTTAGATTTGCTCTTTTTCAGAAGGTCTTAGGTAAACTTAAAAAAAAAAAAAGTCTGGAGTCAAGATTTCTTATCACAGACATCAGAAGGAGAAATTTTGCCCTTGGTGACTGGTTTTCTGAAAGATATTATACATATATATACTCTAAGCTGCTGTTATATTTAGAATGTACATTGCTTTTCTGTTCTTCTGGTATATAGGTAAGAGAAGATATTATCTGCAAAATGATCTTACAGTTGTGTGTTTTCATAGTTTTCTCACAGAAAAGAGGTTGGTTTTGTGCAGTTTATTTGCTTTTGTTACTTTTCTTATTTGTAGAATTTTCATTCAGCATTACACATTCTAATTAAACTATTAAGTGGAGTTTAATATCATGATTTATAATGGAGAAAATCATTCCAACTGAGTTATATATTTGGAAAAGATCTTTATAGCTTTCATCTAAGACCTGATTCAAACACACACCACAGTAAGTCAATAAATATTTTAGTGAATATATATTTTTACTCTAGCCACTCAAAGAAAGGAAAATAGTTTTAAAAGTAGTGCTGATATTATCAGAGAACTGGAGCATCAATGTACTTATGGAGATATGGCATACAAACCAAAAGATGATTGGGAGAGACATTATTTCTGAAACCTTTGGGCTAGTAACTATGCCTCAGTTTGCTCACCTGTGAAATGGGGATGCTAATTTTGCCTCACTGAAATGCCATGTGACATAAATGAGATTGTATATAAAAAATACTTCTAGGTCAAGGTAGACAAATAATATTCTTTCTGTTACTAAAAGAACTAACAGATGTTGAACTGTCCCCCTTAGCTGATATCCCTTTATTTGTCTTGGTGCCTAATAGTGTCTGGCTCAAGCTAGACACTAAAATGATTAGTGAATAAATTAACATTTGTGGATGAAGTAGTAGACTATCATGGCTTTTGGAATTCAGAAAAAATTAAGACAAATAAACCAGAAGCCTCTAGAAAAATGCTTATGATTGAATTTGGATACAAGTTACATCTCAAAGGAAATGCACAATATAGACAGGATAAGAAGAACAGGAAAAAAAATTTCAGGAGAAAGGATAACATGAAGATACAGAAATAAGAAGGAAATCAGAGAACAGAGCAGTCTAAAAAACTAGAGCTTACATCTGTACACAGCAAACAATGACTGATAAAATAACAAGTTTCAGAATTAGCCCTGATTTTTAAAATCATATGCCATGAGGAATCTCTAAAAATTAAAGACTCAAGTTTCTGCTGACTTGTAACTATGAAGAAAAACTTAAAATATATTAGTGTAACATTCTTTTCTTCAGAAGATAATTAATAAAAATTATTTAAACCAGCATTGTTTATGATTTCCATTGGAATCAACATTTGCTATTTTTAATGATTGCTCTGAAGTGGTAAATTGATTGGGAAACCTTTCACATCTTCCTCCCTATACTTCAGCATGACTTTTTGCATAATTTTGGTTCTAAGTTAAGTTTCTCTGCCAGCTGACCAAGTTTATGATGGATGCACTTAACCTTTTAGATTTGTGAAATGAAATAGAGAACTACCACCTCTGTTTTACTATATGGATGCCTTTTATTCTTCTATTTGTTAATCTACAATTACGTAGCTAAAATCTAATTCAAAAAGTAATTTTCAGCACAGTGATTTTGGGTCAGGCAAATAGGTGTGGCCACTTAAAAAAAGGTTGAGGACACAAGAATTAATTAATAGCCAGAGTCAAATCAATAGTGGGTTTAAAACCAAACCACAAAGCCTCCTTAGACTATGATTCAGAACGCTTTTTATTTTCAGCATTAGGTGACTTTGTGGTCACTTGATTTTTGAACCTGCTCTGTGTGTGTCTGACACAAACATTTTACGTGTCAAAAGTTGACTGACACTTTCCCTATATACATTTTAGTGTCAAGGCTAAACCATCAATGAACAGGAAGTCTTTCTCAAATACTGAAGTATCTGTTTACTGGCATCTGCTCTCTGCTTTGAGAGTATTAGAGTATCAAAAAATGCTTAAAACCTAACTTTAGACACGGGAAGAAAATGAAACACAACTATAATTTATTATTTTTAAGCCTCTGCCAATATTACTCTGATTTTGAGAGTTGAATAAATCATGAGATTAAGAAATAAGCTATCAAACTTGGCACAGTCTATTAACATGATGATCATTGATGGACTTGAACCAATCTTATATGCATATAAAATTCTATAGAGGGTGTGATATCATTGTTATCAGAAATTTAACATTTCTTGCATAAATTTCCTTTTAATTCTTGGCAGAAATCCATTGTGAGTTATTCAGGGATGCTGTTTCTGCAAAATATAAAAATTCAAATGAAGAAAGATCAAATCATTTTGCTCTATTATTATAATATCATGTCCTTTATGTATGTCATAGTTTCCAAAGCATTTTCACTGCATTATCTCATAGAGAAGAAAGAACACTGGACAAGCAATTGAGAATGATGACCTAATCCCAGATCTTCTGTTAAGCAGACTGACCTTGAATAAGTCTCCTACATTTTCTGGGCCCCCGTTTTCTCATTCATAAGATGAAGTTTGACTAGGTCATATCTTGAGGGTTTTTTTTTTTTTTTAATTCCTGCAAAATACTTTAAAAATCACTCCTAACATACCTTGTGCAACAGGTAAGGCAGATACTTATCTTCTGCTTTGAAAATAAGAAACTAGAGGTTGTCAAATAGTTAATAAATGCTAGAGCCAGGCCTAGAACACTAAAAATCTAATCCTGGGTGTTGCACTGTTATCGAAGGTCCCTTATAAGTTTTTATTCATAAAACTGATTTGACTAACCTCCTTAATATTTCCCCTGTATGCATTAATATTTGCCCCTTAAATGTCATCAATATTTTTAAATGAAATAATGGGAAAGCTCTATGTTTATTTACATGGTTTGTTAGTTGCCCCTGTAATGATCAAAGGGTGATCATATGTGAAGATTGGGGGTTTTGTCTTGTGGAACCAACTATGTTGAAGCAACGACCGGGCAATGAGAACCAAAGTTGAACACTTGCCCTTTGTCCTAAAGGAGGATTCATCTCTTTTGCTCTTCCCTACCGAACAAAACAAGAGTAAACAAATGTATTAGTGTAGATACAGCATTTACCTGAACTGGTGGCTTCAAGGAGCCACAGATAACATTTTCTGCTTCCCAGGGTATATATACCTAACACCCAACACCTCTGTAGGTAGAGGGAGATCTTGACTTTTCTTTATACTTTCTGAGGTCAGTTATTTGATCCTGTTCTGAAGTTTTAAATACATTCTACTTATTACTAACTTCTCATCATTCTTTTTATATTAGTAATCAACATTTTAATATAAACATTGTGATGGCAGGAATCTATTTTGTTCACTGATATAGTTCTAGTGCCTAACCAGGGCCTGGCACACAGTAGGCGCTCAATATTTTTGGTAAATACATATATGACAAAATTGTGTCTAAATCAATTCTTATTAAAAAGGAAAACAGAAACCTTGAATCCAGAGTACTAAGTAAACGTTTGTGGATAGAAGTAGTTTAATCTGAGACTTTTTTCTTTTTTTTTAAGAGAGATTTTTTTTTTTTTTTTTTCTCCATTAAAGACAGATGCACAGTATTCAAGGCTTGGATTTGTTGTTGTTGTTTCAACCTGTCACTAGGAAAAGTTTTTAAAATGAAGAAAAAAACAGCATTTACTTTAGGTGACTACCATTTTGGTTCCCCAGATAGCCTATGTCACTTCTTCCTTCATTATTTTTTATGCCTTTCCCATTTTTATATTTTTTGCAGACAAATGTAGAAATTACTTTTTCTCCGTTTCCCCCAACTTCTCAGTCTTACCGATTCTTCTTTTCTCCTTTCTTTTTGTCCCTGCTTCTCTTCCTTTATTCTGATGGTGTGCTTTCCCCTCCATACAATCAAAATTCATTTGACGTGAATGATGAAAAATATAACTAAGGGGGTGCGGGAGGGTCGGGTACCTGGGGACCTGAACCCAGGTCACCATCTTTACGCTACAGCCTGTGTTTCTGGATTTACACAGGTGAAACGTTGACCTAGAAGTACAGTGTATGGAACAAACTAGTACAGCTTTAAGCTGTGGAGGTTTATCAAAAAAGAGCAGAAACAAAGGCAAGCAGATGGCTAAAGATGAAGGTCACATCAGATTGAGAAGTTTGTCAAAACGTGATGACATAGGTAATCTGTAAACTGTTATTGCGCCTAGCTGGAGGTGCTGAAAAACATTTTGAAATTACAAAAAACACTGGAGTCGCCAGCACAGAGGCAGGAATGATAGCCTGGAGTGGTTCTGGTCTATGGATGAATGCCAGATGTGGAAAGCGACATATCTGGAATTAATGATATTAAACATGCTTTTCTTTTATGCTCAATAATAACTCTATTATGATTGATACAAACCGCAGACACTTTATCTAGTACAAATGGAATCGTCTGTCATTGACTATATTAAATCATCAATTTCTGCATGATGAGGATCGTTTAGGGTAACTAATCATCTGTCTCGTTCTGAAGTCTTTAAGGCTGATCAGATAACGTTTTGAATACTGCCTGAGCAACCATGACAATCTAACCCTTCCATGTAAGGATTGAGAGGGGCCCATTATGCCGTCAAAGCCTGTGGAAATATCACAGCTCTTTCTCTACATAATACCCTGCTGTAAATAAATCACTCTCCACCGCAAACTTTATTGATCACAAGCACTTCCATGCTTGTGTCTAGTGAAGTCTCTACAGAATAAAATGCTGCTTTATATTTTGTCTTGTCAAAATATTAAACGGCTCTGTCAAGCGGAGTCAGGCTAGCAGTGATGGTGTAATTCTGCTGTAGCCCTTCTCATTCCCTCCTTCTATCTCAGCTGCCAAGCTTACAAAGCAGGACTTTTTTTTTTTTTTTTTTTTTTTTATAAACTTTCCAATTATAGTCTCGTAAGATTATGAAGCCTTAAGATAAAGTGTCCTAATTTAGAGTAGTGGAGTACTGAACTACTAGGAAAGCGACTGTTAGATAAAATAGCGTTTCTCACAAGGAAAAAGATAACATGGCTTATTTATATACACAACTTTAATGGGCAATGAAAGTTAGGCTGAAAAATTTTTTTATTTTGTGTCGCAAAATAGAGGATGGGATAGGATGTCAATTAATTTGCACCAATAAGCTGATTATTTGGACTTATGAAATAATGTACTATGATCTAAAACAGCTTGCAGGGGGCAGAGAGGAAGACTGAGTTAAAACTGAAATCTACCATGAATACAACACATGTTTTCCAAATGTCATGAATGGGGTATCTAGCCACTAAGTGGTAACACATACTGTAACATGTTTGTGGCAACACCCAGAAACAACAAACAGATTAAATGTGTAATTTACTGCCTGCTAAAGCTGAATTTCCTGGGCAGCATATGGTTTTAATGCAATCTCAAAGTAGTTTCCTCCTTTGTCCCTTATAAAGGGGTAGGATTTTGCTTTCAGTAAGGCAAAGAAAAAGACTGAAATCACTTAGAGAAGAGTTAAGATTTAGTGTACCGGGCCATTAGTGCTGCCTGGAGGACACTGGGTTTGATCTTTATTCCCTTTTGGAAGATCATTAACTCTTTTAGACATTTAGCAAATAACCTCTTCCAAGCCTTCCAAGAGTTTATACAGCACTGTAAGAGAGCATTTTGCTTCTGTCTTGCCTGTTTCTGAGCCAGATATTTATTGAAGCTTCTGTTTGGTCATTTTAAAAAAGAAGTGAAGCTGTAAGATGAATTGATAATCCCAGACAGAGAATTTATTTTTGAGGCATAACAATGGGATGCTACAAAAACTGAAAGTGCTAGTCTACCCATGGACCTCTGTGTACACACCTCTGTTTCTGGCTGCAAGAGATTCTAGAGAAGAGAACAAATTTTAGCTTAGGGACAGGTTTAAACCCAGTGGCATATTTCAAAGAAGCAAGTAAACAGCTTTTTTGATGATAATAAATTTGGACCATCAACAACCTTAACTTAATTCAAGTTCTAATTCATCTCCATCTTCCCCTCACCAGTAGTTTTAAAGTATTAGAATGGGCAGTAAACCACAATGGTATCAATCTTCAGCAGTTTTTTTTTTTTTTTTTTTTTTTTTTTTTAAACAAGAGAGGAACTCATTAAATCTAACTGAACTGTATAGTCGCCAAAGTATAAAAAGCCATTTTTCTGGTGAGTAAAATGAAATGTGCAAATGTTATATCCTGATGTATTGTTAAAGTATTTTTCTTAAAGCTGGAGCCATCTTTGCCGTATTCAGCAAACATTAGTGAAGTCTTCCCACATGCCAGCTATTCCTTGCCTCCTAGAAGCAGCCCCTGGGGAGCTCCAGTCTTATTGAGGGAGTCACACTGGCAGGCAGGTGAAACGGTGCTGTCTGAGGGAGGCAATGGTATGAGTGCCTCCCACAACCCTGTTAGCCTTTGTTTGTACTTAACCATGAGATGTATGTTAGTTATTTCTCATACAGCCGTTTAGCAGACATCTGTAGTTTATGCTTGCTAATATTTTTCTACCAGCTCCTTGACTTTTTTCCCTTCTCTGATCTCAAGCCAGGTGGCACTGAGCATTTTTGCAACTTCACCTGACCAGGGGTTGGGGTATAATGCAGGCTTTGTCATTACTGGAACTTCTGGTTATAATTATTCATTCATAATTATGATGGATGGTCATCACACAAGAGGGACAATTCGAGTCTTTACCCAGTCAGTATGGTTTCCTAGTGCATGTTCCTAACCAGGATGGTTTTCCTGTCTCTATCTTTATTTACCCAATGTAGAGATACGCCAAATGAGGTAACTGAAGGAGTTACATTTATTAAAGGTGAAAAGATCCAAGCCACTCCAGTGAGATTTGTTGCTGGGACATTACTTTAAACAATATTTTCTCTTCTGATTTTCTAAGCTGATATGCTTGGGGAAGTCCAAACGCCGCCACTAAAAAAGAAGAAACCCCCTAGAAAAGGAAGTCAAATATGGAAGAAAGAAGAGCTGAGAGGTGGAGAAACAGAGTAAGAGTGAAATGCTACAGCGATGAAATGACCTGGGTGATAACTTTAATCCACTGGATACAGCCATTCTTTAAATATCCATCCCTGGATTTTTCAGTTGTAAGAGTCAACAAGTGGCTACTCTTACTGAAGCTAGTTTGCGCGTTAGATTTCTGTGCTAATAATGTAGTTAAAGAAATGTATACAGCTGGGTGTGGTTGAGCACGCCTGAAAACCCAGCAGCTCTGGAGGCTGAGGCAGGAGGATCCTAGGTTAAAAGCCAGCCTCAGCAATTTAGCAAGGCCCTATGCAACTTGGTGAGATCCTACCTAAAAAGAAAAAAAAAAAAAAAAAAAAAAAAAAAATTGAAAAGGTTAAGGTTGTGGCTCAGTGGTGTTGAGTGCTCCTGGTTCAATCCCTGATTATTATTAAAAAAAAATGTATACATAACTTCTTCATTAAGACTCAGTTGGGAGAAAGTAAAGTACTACCTATAAAGGATTCCAACAGACTGCTGAGTTAGACTAGATGACAGAGACTGCAAGAAGGAGACTCCAGGGGGAAGCTATCCCTTATGATCTTTAAAGTAGGTCTGTAATTTGGAACTAACCTTGGTATTGGGTCAAATACCTTACTATAATCAGGATCTAGCTGATAACTGTAAAGTGTAATTTATATTAGATTCTTTTAGAAGAATATGTTATCTAAATATTTACCTTCATTCTGTTTAATGAATCAGTTTTTCTTGGTTTCTGGGTTCCCTTCTCTAAGGCACAGCAGCCCCTTAGAGAAGTTGTAGGAATTCTCTTTTGTATGTGAAGGTATCATTGAATGTTCTGTAAGGTGGCTCTTTTCAGACACCTGAAAGTGTTAATGCAGTTTCCTCAAGTACCTCACATGCTCCTGGGGAGCAGCTTACACTGTGGGAGAATCTAGGTCAATGTGCATGACTGAAAATAGCTTAACAGTGAATCCAATATGAATTGAAAAAATAATGAGATGAGATCCCAGCCATGAGATACTCTGACTGGACTGATACTGGCTCTAAAAATCAAGCATCCTAGGTCTTGGAATGTTTTGGTCAGCACAATTTTCCCTCCTGGCCTTGTTGAGCTGTCTTTAAAGTGCCCTGGATACTTAGGTCCACGATCCCCCAAAGGGGTTGCCACGAAGACAATGAATCCTGTTTCATGTACGGGCCAGATTGTAGTTTGGAGGAGAAATGAAAACTTCCACTTAACTGACATTGCATCTTCAGGTGGTTTTAAGTTTTTATTCAGGATTTCACTATGATCTCCTGATGGATTCCCTAAGGTTAATAATTTGAGTGTGAAAAGAAAAATTTAAACTTCCACTGTTCTGAAATTCAGTAAACAGAAAGATCATGCAGGAAAGTAAACAAAGCATTCTTTTTATTTTGGAAAAGAAATGGCTTCAGATTGCTTTGTTTATCAACTTTTAAATATAAAATGCTTAAGTAATTATTATCACATTCCTGGTTTTTATTGTAGGATAATACTCTACTGACACTCTAAATATCCATAAAGTAAGATTATTCTCGTAAGTAGAAAAATACTAGTTGATATTAACGACTGCTTAAAATAAATATTTTTTTTTCACTAATACAAGATAAGTGGTTGGCAATAACATAAATAATAAATGCTGTTGTTCTACCATTATCTCAGCTAGGCAATGTCTCAGAAAAGGAAAAACATTTATTATGATAACTTAAACTACTCAATTTGTTTTCCAATTAAAGTCAACAAGTAATTGTTGAGTATCTACCCTGGACTGGTATGTTTGCAGATGTCATAGTGTGTGCTAAACAGAGTTGTTCAAAATATGGTTGCTGTTCTCTTGATGGTTTCAAGCTAATTGCATAATTGCAAGTTGGGCAGGAAGGCAGAAATGCCATCACTCATAATGTAAGGTAAACTAAAGTAAGTGCTAAGTAGAGGCACAGATGCTGGGGAGGCAAAAAAAAAAAAAAAGAGTAATTCTGACTAAGGGACCCAGGGATGGACTTGGAAAAGTAATTACGGCATTGAATGTACAAGTGTTTAAGACACGAAATAGGCATTTCAAGTTGAAATAACAATACCACCAAAGGCAGGGAAGTACAAGAGTGCATGTTGTGATTGCAAAACATCAAACCTTGTATATTTGTAGTTTGGGAGTTGAGAAAGATTGAACCGAGTAATGATAAAGGTAGAGTGAGTCTAGATTCTTAGATTCTTAAATAGGGTTCTGAACTTTTTTTCCTATTAGCAGTGTGGTGTGGCATGGACAGGAAGTGACATGATTTAATTTGAATCTTTAGAAAATGACTGTTAGTAGTGTAATCATCGTACTAACATTTATTAGTACTTACTATGCGCAAGCACTGTTCTACATATGTAATACATATTAACTCATTTAACGCTCACCGTAGTCCCATATAAAGTTTTCACTGTCTTCCTGTTTTTATACTGGGCTACATAACAATTAAGCAATTTCAAAATAGTTATACAGCTAGGGAGGGATAGACAGAGGTTTTTACCTAAGCATAAAAGGTTCAGAGTTCATGCTTCTCATTGCTGTGCTCTCTCTCAATCTTTCTCATGTAGATGATGTAGTGGCTTAAATAAAGTACTGTCGGCAGGAAGACTGTTCAGTGGATCTAGGAGGAAAATGAAGAAAGCCTAAATAGGATGTTAGTAGTGAAAAAGAAGGAATACATTTGAGAAATATCACAGAAAAGAAGCAATCAATATAGAAAATTAATTGGATATCTGCAATGAAAGAAAAAGAAAATGACATGTAAAGATTTCAAAATATAAGAAGATAATGAATGCCAATAACAAAGATGGAGGTGCAGGAGTTACAAGTTAGGAGGGAGTTGATAGTGTATTTAGTTACTAATACACTAAGCTTAAAGTTTCTGTGATTCATATCTGTGGATGTATTAAGGGACTTGGAAATGGAAGTCTGATATCCAGAAGGGTATCAAGGCTAGACAACGATTATAGAAGTTTGCATAGTATTTTGTCTGATATGTATTGCGTAGCAATGATCTGCCTAATTCTGTATAAGAGATAGAGCCATGAATAAGTAGATATGGTCTTTGCCTTCATGGAGTTTAGTATAGAAGTCAGATATTAAGTCATACAAGTTGATGTACAACATATTTATTAGTTCCGTGAAGAAAAACTCAATGGTAGATTTAGGCATTATTATGGAATCTGACTTTAATTGTGAGAATTAAAAAAAAAAAAAAAAAAAGCTTTTTCTGAAGATGTTTAATTTCCTCAGCAACCTGAAGAATAAAAAGGGTTATCTTAGTTAAGAATGCTGGATATATAACAGGTGGAGTGTGTGGAAATTTTGAGGTTAGATAGAGCTGAGTGTTCAGGGAACTCAAAGAAGAAGAGGGTGGCTGAAGCTAAGAGAATAAAAGGGAGATATGCTCTGAGATAAAATTGTAAATGGAGTCAGAGACTAGATCATACAAGGCTTTTAAAGTCATGTTACGGATTTTAGATTTTATTTCAAAATAGTGGCAAAATAGAGATAGATTTTAAGCAGAGAAGCAGCATGACAAAATTTGCATTTTAATGTGGCTGCTAGGAAGCAGGATGGATGATGGGGGTCATAAAAGGACATAGTTTAGTTAGGAGATTTTATCAATATTATTAATGAATGATGATGATAGTGACTAGGTTAGTAATGGTGGCAGAAGAGGAGAAAAACAGAGGTAGAATTGAATGATTGCTGGTGAATCTTAGATGGAAAGTGAGAGAGGAAGAGGGGTAAAAGATGAATTTCAACCTGAATTGTACGAATATACTTTGTATACAAACAGTTGTATGTAAAAAGATACTAAATATATGCACTATGAGTTGTACATATTAAAAATTATAAAAATAAAAAATTAAAAAAAAAGAATAACAAAAAAAAGATGAATTTCAGGTTTCTTGTGAGAACAATTAGGTGGGCTATTTCCAGTCTTAACTATAGTTAGAGAGGTCATTGTCCCAGACTGGAAGACTATAAGAATATTTGGAGCTCAGTTTTTGAAGATGTCAAATGACTGTAGGAATTCTAATTGGAGATACTATAGATATAGCTTATCAGGTTTTTGAAACTCAAAATTCAGGATTTGGGCAGTTATGGAGATATATATTTGGAAATATGCACACATACATGTATAGATATAGCATGCAGAAGGTATTTAAAGCCATGCCAATTAGCAAGGTCATTAGAATAAGATGAGGAAGTGAAAAATGATATCTGAATCAAGACCTGTAAAGCATTAACATTTATATATAGTTTTGAGAACAAGGTTACTCTAACCAAAGTGAACTTAGAATACTCTACACATATATACAGTAAACCAAGAGAGTCTGGTGTCATGGAAGTCAAGCAATATAGAGTAGTATCTGCATGCTTTTGACAAGTCAAGAATGATGAGTGCAAAAAGTATCCATTAGATATAACGTCATGGATATCATAGGTGACCCTAAGGGAAATAGTTTGATGTGGTGAGATCCCAAGTCAGGTTGGATTGCACTGAAACCTGAGTGGGTGACGAGAAAGTGGGAGGACATGTGAATAGACAAAACTTTCCAGAGGCTTGACTGTAGAGAAAAGAATTAAAGTAGCTGACAGGGGACCTGGGAAAAGGGGAAGTCTTTCTTTTTGTTGTATTTGACTTTGAATACAGAAAGTTAACCATATTTGAATGCCTAGGGGGAGAGTTCAGTAAAACGGAAGAAGTTAGGTAGGAAAAGAGGTGGAAACAGAAGCAACAAATCTCTGGAAAAGGCCATTACTGCTGAGATCTGAAGTGAAGGTGGGGGGTAGCCTGCCTTGCAGGGAGGTGTCAACTCTGTTGTAAAAGAAGTAAAACAGTATGGGTGGGGGCAGGTATCGTGGATTTAGAGATTTGATGGTGGAATGATAAAGGCATTTCTACCTTCTGACTTATTTTTGCCAAACAGAATTATGAGGCAAGATCACTTGCTGAAGTGATGAAATAGGAAAACCTCTGAGAATAAATGAGGTGACATAAGCCTAGAATGTATGGTAAATGGAAAATGTTGTGAGATCAGAAACATTAATGAATGTCCATGTTTAAAGTGTCACAGGGGGAAAATGAAGGTATGCAGAAGAAGAAAAATAAATGGACTCAGAAGCAGAAGAAGATCAAAGAATCCAGGTTGTACCAGAAAAAAGAAAAATGACCAGAAGTCTGCAAAGGGAGCATCAATATCAGATACCCTGAGAAAAGCAACTGGCAGCCTCGTATTTGTTCTTAAGTTTTTGTTAAATGGCAAGTACTGTGCTAAGTGCTGCACATGCATTAATTCATAACAAAGGCTATTAAAAGTGTAATATTATTTGTAGATAGATTAAATGACTTGCCTAAGCTCAAATAGCAAAGAGTAATACAGTCAGGTTTATAATAAAGGAAGGACAGAATCTGAGGCCCATAAACCACATACTGTGTGAAAAGGCTAATTAACATATATTGCTCCTTTGTTATTAGCAAGGATTTTGTTAAGCATTTTATTTATGTAAGGGTTTGGATTACTATGGGAAATAGGAATAAAACAATCGATGGAAGATAAATAAAAAGAGAGTTCAACTGTATTGGCACTTCACTAAGGTAAAAGAATAAAATATGTTCCCCAAACATAGTAAGGTATTTTATAGAACCCATAAAACACATTATTTTTTAAGTGCTCATTGTCTAAATACAAAATTGAAAGATGGGATGGGAATAAGATAGGGCTAAACTAACACATTCTCCGACCTGTAGTAATTTATAAACTATGACTGACTCCATGAAGCTAAAGAGCAATGGGACTATCATTAAAAATAAATACATGAATAAAATATTGATATTATATAAATACAAAGATAGTGTTCAGGAAATAGGACATTTCAGGAGTTGGCTGCTTAGAAAGGATCAAGATTAGAATACTTCTGCTCTGAAGTTGGGTTACTTGATGGAAGTCCTGAAACAACATGGCATTTTTGCCATATCTTATACCCCTAAGATTTAATGATATTATAGGATATTGCTTATGTTTTATAACAGAGACCAGAGTGAGAATTACAAAAGGTGAGGATGAAATGCTGCTGATGTTCAGGGTTGATGTTGTAGTCTCATGTTCCTGGTTTAGAATACTGGACCATATGGCAAATGAAGGTAAAATAGGAGGAATATTTATCACTACGTTATAACTCTATCAATACCTATCATCTATCTTTCTGCCTTGTATTTTTCTATCTCTTTGAAACTTATCATAAAAACTCTTCTATAAATGGCAATGCCTTTTAACGGCTGCAGGCATTGTGTTTCAGTTTCTACAATAAAAAATATTCTTGAGTTGGAGAATATAATGCTAAGTGAAGTTAGCCAATCCCCAAAATAAAACAAATGCCAAATGTTTTCTCTGATTTAAGGATGCTGATTCATAATGCCCTGCAGGGGGAAGGGGTTCATGGGAGGATTAGATGAACACTAGATAAGGCAAAGGGGAAGAAAAGGGGAGGGAGGGGAAGGGCAGGGGTGTTGGGGGTAGGAAAGATGGTGGAAGGCGATGGTCATCATTACCCTAAGTACATGTATGAAGACACTAATGATGTGACTCTACTTTGTGTACAACCATAGTTACAAAAAATTGTGCTCTATATGTGTAATATGAATTGTAATCCGTTATATTGTCATATGTAACAAATTTAAATAAATAAAAATTAAAAAATTAAAAAATTAAAAAATGTTCTCCCCGTTCAAGTATATGGATCATGTTCGCAGAACTTGGATGATTTGATTAGGGCAGATACTCAACATAAAAAAAAAAAATCTAGGACAATCATTCTGCTAAGTAGGCAGCTGTATGGTATGACAGGTTCTCTTATGTTCAAGAAAAATGCAGTCTACTACTGATGCTCTTATTTGCTAAGGATTGGAAGAAAATACTTCAAGTTGACAGCAATTTTAGGGAAGTAAGGCTCTTCACCACGTTTTGATTAGTAATTGCTTATCATAAGCAAACACTTGAAATTCTTTTACTCTCCGATATAAGATGAAGGCATTGAAAGAAAGTAGGAATATTTATATATTTGTGGGATGAATATAGGTTTTGTGCAGGATAAATATCTTTCTTCTCATTTGGAAGAACTTTTTTTTTTTGTTTGTTCATTTCCAGCCCTCTTTTTAGAGAAAAGCAGTTTCTAGAAATGTTTGCATTACATAAAAATCCTCAGTGGAATGTGCTGTGCACTTAGGTGAGAATGAATTTGCCTGCCATAAGGCACATTCAGAGGAGCAGGGGCTTCTGCTTCTAAATGAAGACAGCTAATTGAAGTGAAGATAGAGCTTCAAGGTATAAAGGCTGACCCTACCACATGGAAATTTCTCTTCTGGTGACCCTTTATTCTGAAGCGAAGCCCATCCTGATTTTAAGGCTGTGGTTTCTGATGGGTAGGAATGACTGGAAATGTCTAGAAAAGGAATATGGGGCGATTTTGCTGTCCTTTCAAAATCTCCTTTAGAGCTTGGACATGTCAGGCCACTGCTAAATCCATCTGGCGCACCATTCCTGACAGGCAAAATTACTGTCTTGGAGTATGCCTTCACTAGGGCTTCTGTTTGAACTCCCTGGAAGCTGACATCCCCATAGAGTATGAAATCCACCACACTGGCTGTCAACAAGCTGGCAGCTTACGGGCTGTGCGTATTACCTGCTGGGCTCTTCTTCCATAGTGCAGTCTCCTGTCTGATGATTTTTTTCCCAGAAAAGAGCCTTGCAGATGAACTAGGAATGAGCCCTGCACCCAAATCAGAGTAATGATTCTGCTCAAATAGGTGTTCATCTCCCATTTTTCAGTGTCCTTAGGACTACCTTCCAGCAACATACCATTTTAGTCATCTTTCAGCTAAACCAAAGGTCCAGAAGCAAAATAGATCATTTGGGTCTACTGTGTGAAGTGGCAACACTGCCGAGAGCATCAGATCGATAACTATTTATAAATAGATTTATCTGATTCATTTATCATCCAGAGTATGTGTCAATGTGTGTGCTGATTGCATGTTTATGGACGTGTGCCTAACTAGTTTGGGATGAAATATTTAAATATGAAAACAAATAAATAAGTGGAGATGATCTCAAGGAAATGAAACATAATTTATAAACATATGACCAATTGGAGAAAGATAAGTAATAGACACATACCCACATACCTCCAGGAAAAGAGACTGACATTGAGTTGAAATATGACTAAAGTGGGTATTTTGGAGGGAGGAAATTGATACTTTTGCTGCTACAAACAAGGTTTTGCTGCTCCCCGTCCCTCCAAACACAGCGTCAGTTTCTTCCTTCTCTCGTCTTCCTTGCCTTGCTCTTCATAACACTTACTCCAGCCCCCAGGATTCTGCTGAGTGGCAGGGCTGGCAGCAGGGAGCAGATTAGCAGTAATATTTGAGAGACAGACTCCGGCTGCTTCCCTTCATCACTTTGCTCGCACTTCTAACTTCAACCCTTCCCCTGCCACCTGAAAGGCAATCAAAGATTAAGTGAAAGAGAAAAATATGTCAACGTTTTTTCTTTTAAAAAAGAAGTCTATTTGTCTTACAGCTTGATAAAAATGTCCTAGTAGGTTATGTTTACTTAAGTCCCCCACCCTCTGCTTTTGTAAAATTTGATTATAAACCCTGTGCTTCTGAAGCACAGACCACAGATCCAGGTTGCACTCACCCCCAGAAAATATCTAGCATGGAGAATGACAACGGTTTGTGGAGATTTTTTTTTTCTCTAGTGATCCTATCTAGTTCCTAGGAGGTGGCTTTGTGTATCAGCATTAATTTTTAAGGAGATGTAGGGATGGAAGCTATGCTTCTCTCTTACATCTTGTACCTAAAGTAGGACAGGACCAATTTTAAAATACCCTGTCCTATTATTATCCCATTACTCTTGTATTAGAGCATGTAACTTGACTTCAGTATAATTTTCTTTCTTTCTGGTGGTACCTCCAGTTATTGATATTTTCTATTAAAATCTAATAGTTAAGTAGCTTTGAGCTACTAACAAAGACTCAGTATTTTCATCTGTAAATGGGAATAACATTATCTTATAGGTTTGACATGTTCATTAAGTGGCATCTGTATCTTGACTTGCTTACCATAATCTCCAGTACACAGGAAGTGTTCAGTCAATATTACTTTAATAAAATAGAATCATTCCTCCAGGTACTAAGGAACCACCCCACTGATACTAAAAGAATAAAGTGTTACTGTGGTCATATTAATTATGCATTTGATAGCCTCTTCTAGGAGTAAATGCCTTAATCCTAAATTTAAATATTATTGGTAATAAGCAATCCACATATACATAATGCTTCACAGATATCAAAGACATGTAATTTCATTATCTTATTTTATCCTTACAATGATTTCAAGACTTTGGAAGATGAGTTTACTAAAACTTTTAGAGCTTAAAATCCAACCTCAAGGTCAAACATGTATCATGTAATAAAAGAAGGACTGGAACTCAGGACTTTTGACTCACTATTGATTTTAATAGAGGGCAAAACTGGTAGGAAAGAAATATAATTATAGCAGTCAGATCAAGTAGGTATCTGTCTTCCCTAGTTTTAACAGCAACCACATTCTACTGTCTATTGGAGCTAAAATTTCTGAGCTGAGACAGTTTTCAAGTAATTAAAAATCCATGCATGTATGTTATGGCTTTTAATTTCATCTCATATTTTAGTTCACAAATATGTAGTTCAGTGGTGGGATTTTTCTTGGTGATGCTTGGGTGATGTTTGTGCACTCTCTCTGACCTCCCTCAGATATTTTATGGACAGAATAAAAGAGGCAGAAATTTGAAAAATAAAATGTTATTTCAAATGACTGACTCATTTGGTTAGCGCAGTGCATTTGTATGCCAGTGTTGTAGATTGACCTATAAGAACTCTTCACCAAAATTATAAGGATTTATATTGTTTTTACATAGTCTTACATTTTGAAGCTAAGGTTATTCTTTGCCTTAAGGACATATATGAAACTCTATTGAGCAATCTGGTAGCCCTAACCATTTGTTAGAGTTCATAATAGTGGAGAGAGGGAATCGGAAGGCAGAAAAAGGGAAATTATGAAATAGACTTGCAATATATTGGCACATGGAGTCCAGCTACTTATTTATGATAAAGGAGATTTTCATTCTAAACAATTCTATAAACTTTAAACTTTTTACCTTTTGTAGGATTAATAAAATAGTCATAAATTATTTTGAAACTCATTGTCAATTCTTAACATTTTTAGTAAAAAATATCTCAGTAAGATATTTATTAATTATGGTTTATCCTAGGAAGACATTTGGAATATTTATTATAATTTGTATTTTTTTGAAAAGAAAATAATATCATCATTTTGTAAAGTATAACCTGTGACAATGTAAGGAGAAAAAACTAGTGTGTAATTACATTGTCAAATTCCAACAATGCTCAAATTAATCTTCCTATGTGGCTTTGCATTAAACATATTTTTAGTAAAGATCTCCTGACCTTGTATAGAAATTTCAGTAGCCTGGCCTGATACATTGTCTAAAAATGAACTTCTTCTACAAGAAGCCACACGCTTGGTTGTTCCCAAATCAAAATTATTTTGCAGCATTAATTTTGAAAATCTTACACAAAGATCTCAAGAAGAAATTATTTTTGGATTATTAGCTTTTACTGAAAATTAAAGTAAAAAAGCTATTGTTAACATCAATATCAACTCTTGAGAATTTTATTCTTGGAACGGTATGAATACTTTCAGCCCAGATGTGAAACCTCATCATATGTCAGTCATTTCACACCATTGGCCTTACCCTAGCCCTGTGGAGTGCTATGAGACTTTTCTTATTTTTTATTGGAACTATACCAGGAATTACACTAGGAATTATGTCAGTCCTGCAGCAATTTTCAAGAAGCCACAAGTCCATGATCCTGAAACTTTGACTGCTGACAAGAAGTTGCTTAGAGCAGCAGTGTTATTAACAAGCCACCTTTGCAGCACCCCATCTGCACTGGAAGCCATCCCCAGCTCATCACCTCCATCTGTCTCTCTGTACGATGGGGCGTGCACACCAGCAGGCTCTGACCATGAGGTTCAGTTTGCTGCTGAGTTACTCATCAAACATCCCATGCTGTGTGGACTCCTTATCCTCAGTATTGTAGGCTGCAGGCAGCCAGTCTGTGCGTCTGATAGAAGTGTACTTACCTTCTTTTATAATGAAGGCTCTTTAGGCAGGAATTTTGATGGTTTAAGGAATGAAGATATTTTTATGTGTGTGGTGTGGGTGTCTCACCAGAGGTTTATTAACAGCTCTTAGGGGGGTGGGGTCCCTTGATTTGATGCCATCCAGGCTTTGTTCTCTGCACGGTATCCTCTGAAGACTACCAGCCCAGATTCTTCTTCCAGCTTTTAAAAGGCCTCTGAAGACTCATAAATTCAGTGCTTCTGGATTAAAGTAGAAGATATGTATGTGCCTACTGTTCTGTTCCCCTCTGGTCTTTTCCTGGTAAAAGACTCTACTCTGCTACTGGTTATCAAGTGGTCTGCAAATGACTTACCACCCACTGGATTTTCTTTTCTTTTCTTTTTTAACTAGCACTGGAAATTTGCTTCAAAATGGTGGGCTCTGAGATATTTAATTTCTTGGTGTTTATTTATTGTTTACTTGTGTTTTGTCCTCTGCACCGCCCCCCTCCCCAATCTTATCTTGCTGTTCTGGGTAGGAGTGGGAAATGTTGGTTAGGGAGGTTTTTTTGGCATATTATAGCTCTTTTCAATTTCTGTGTACCCGTACGCAATGTAGGGAAATCTCAATGAATGGCACAGAATAGGACCCTAAATCCTGAAGTCATTTTTCATTTGACTCAATATAGAAGAAACTACATGACTGTAGAAAGAGAGACATTTTAATGTAGTTGGTAAAAGTATGGCATGGTAATTGTGGTAAAAACACTATAATTTCAGATTTGGGTGTGCCTCCTGCCAGTTGCATGACTTTGTGTAAATTAAAATTTCTAAGCCTAGGTTTTGTCATCTGTTTAGTAGGGAAAATAGTCTCTAACTCTTAAATATCTCTGGGGTGTAGTAGTTGTTAAACTATTTACTATGTACGCAGGGCTAAGCACAGGACACCACATGTAACAAGCAAGTACCTGAATGTGAGGCTGTACTACTATTATGTCTGAGAACAGAACATTCTTCTACAACCAAATAAAAAATGAAATTGAATGATTCTTTTCCATTTTACCACTGTAGTAATACTTCGTATTTTATCGCAACTCAGTTCTTTGCTCACAGGTAAAAAAAAAAAAAAAAAAAATGAAAGAGAAAATAAAACTTGCCCTTTTGGGATTTTATTCAAGAAGGCTGTAATTGGATTCAGTGACAATTCAAGACTTGGGTCCTCCTGATGCCTCTGTACCCATAAAGCTGTGTTTCCTTTCACTCACATAGCACTGTATACCCAGAGGGCACTCAATAAAAGCAATGACAATAATCAGCCTGTTGCACAGAGGAGGGAACTTAAAAGATCTGTCTCATGTGATTTTTAGTGTTCAAAGCACCCCATTTCTTGGTAGAGGTAAGTCATGTTGCTTGTAAGGTTTTATATCTTCTTGTTTAACATCTGTTTTGGTCTTAGACCATGTTCCCATCACTTTTCTGGTGAGCCAGTTCTTGAAATCAAATGTGATCAAAACTATTAACTAACTAGTATTGTTAAACCAGAGAGATGGCTTCAGGTCAGACACCAAATGGAACCTACTTACACACTCTGATAAACTCTAAAAAATGATTACTAACATTGGGAAATTGTAAACAATTAACATAAAATGACATCCAAGTGTGTAGAAGTAGACTGGGGAAATGTGAAGAAGATAGGTGAATTAGAGCAATGCCAATATTGTGGTTGTAATATTAAATACTATTGTTTTACAAAATGTTTATATTGGGGACAACTAGTCAAAGTATAGGAAGAGAGGGAATCTTTCTGTTTGATTTCTTATAAATGTGTGTGAATGCCAATCTAAGATTATCTCAAAATTTTAACTAAAAATATAAAAGTTGGATAGTATCTTAATGATTCATATTTTTAAGGATTCTTCTAATATACTTTCATCTGCTCATTTCTTTTTATAGCACCTAAGTAAACTGATCTATGGTGTTTTCTTAAATCAAAACCTTTGGTTGGTCTACGGCCTTTTAATTTCATAGAAAAATGGATGGCGTGAAGTGGCTGAGATACTACAGCTTGTTCTTTCTTTCATAGGGTCCTAGAAAATTGGGACAATCTTTGCTTTTAAACTTAAAAAGAATTGGTCAGAGGATAAATAGAATCCTCAAAAAAATTTGCGTATAAAGCAGCACAGGAATATCTTCAAAGGAAGAGCATCTTCTACTGATCTATTTTTAAAACAGAATGATATACTGTGAAAAAATCTAAAATATTAGAGCAGCTTCCATCTTTCAATACTAAGATGTATATAACCATTAGTAGCAGCAGCATATGCTCCTGCTGGGAGCTTAAAGATAGTTATTTTCTGATGGTCCTCTCTGATACTTAAACATCCTATGGCCTAAGGTATAATGCCTTTGTTTATCTTATACATTACATTTCTTAATATTAGTGATAATATCCTAGGGTAAGGAGTCATATTTCTCATGGTAACAAAGATTTTAATCCACTTGTATGAGTATAAAGAATTAGCAATATCTGAAGATCCAAAATGACTCTGGATCACTAAAGGTGGCACACTTGAGTGCTGGCATGGCAGGAGTCGGTGACAACACATCTTTGTCTTTTAGACCTCAGTAGAGCCATGCTGCTTTTAGCCATGGGAAAGACGGTGGAAGGGGAGGAAACCATGACTTTCCAGCTGTGTTTCTGTTACCCAGATATTTACAGCTGAGATAACTAATCCTTTAAGCTTTTCTTTGCTTTAACAAAAACAATAGCAGTACCTAATGCACAAGACCAGGACTGATCATGGTAGGAGTGTTACATATATTTGCTTTGACCTATGTTAAAGGAAGAAGGGAGGAGGAAAAAGCTTTATTTTGGTTACCTAGCAATTATTTGCAGATAACACTCTCCATTTTTACCTCATGTTCCAAAATAGACTTTCAGGATCAGTACAGATGGTAAATGTTATATTTTCAATAATCCCAAGCAGTATTCATCTTTAAAATTCTGATAAGTGCATTCTGAAATTCTGGAGAATCTATACCTGTTAATTTAGATCATTAAGTAATGAGTCACAGAAAGAGACAGGGGCACTCATCTCTTTCTCTGACTGCAACTAAGTGCCTTGTGGATATGCTTGCACAGCCCTTTATGCTAGCAGCATTCTCAGAATTTTCACTTACTTTCCCCACAATCTGCATGTTGTTGCTTTCATCATCCACTCTCTGATTTGGTTTGAAATCTCCCAAAGTGTAGCTTATGTAACTCTTCCTGAAAGGCAGCTGCCCAATCAACTGTGCTTGACTTCAAGGAAGTTTTGTGGAAACTAATTATAGGAGAGTCATAATAATCCTCCAACTCTTAGGAAAGTAGGAAATTGTGGAACTATGTGGTTGTATAACAGCTTATTTACGAATGCAGTCCTTATTTGGGAAATTTTTTTTCTGGTTTTCACTGTACAGTTTTAAAGCACATGAGTATGCATTTGCTGCTCATTACGCACTGCAGTTCTGGGGCAAACTGGGTACAAAGAGACTCTGAAGGACAAACCTGACCATTCATCTGTACACATATACCATGCTGTCAGTTGCGTGTTGTAGAAAGAAACTCTGTAGATTGTCCAATTGGAGGAAATAATGATCTTAAAGAAAGAGCTCCTCTGAAAACAGTTGGCAGTTAGATAATGATGGATATGTTACAAATTCCAAAGATATCAGCCAAGAAAGATGAATGATGCATATAAAGAAAAGAAAAGCAAAATCTGCCACCTTTCTTTTAAGGGTAAACACATGAGACACTGTTCAGCATGATGGCAACTTTGCCTGGGGTAGAGTGTGTTGTGTAATAAATGATACCACATTATGAAACCGATTTCTTTCGGAAGAAGGTTAATAAGGAAGAAATTAGATATGGGAAGAGCTGCAGAATGGAAGGAAAATTTTGGCCCAAAGTTTAGGTTTTCCTATGTGCATTCTTGCTGAAATCACTTAACGATTACCAACCCAGTCCTCTTTTGTATGATGAACATCGGCAGGTAAACTTAAGACAGTGTTTACGGACATCAATACCATTGATTAAAAAGTAAAAGTTCTGTCAAACAGTAGTTTGATCTTCATGACAGCAAACAGCCTGTTTGATGTTTTTATTGAATCAATTGATTTTTTTCACTGAATTGATTGGTTGTTTTACTGTCATGTGGACACTTCCTAAATCAACATGTGCCTCTGTGGAGGTGTTTGTGAAAAACTCTGAATTCATGGATGTCTCTAGAATTTCAGTCTAACAAAACATTATGAAACCAAACTTGCACTGAATAAATTTCATCAATGCTAGAATTTTTTTTCCTTAAAATTGAATTTGAATTTGAATTCTAGGATTCATGCAACTCAGTTTTATGGATTGGTAAGTTTTTTTTCTTTTGGGGGGACAAGGTGGTAGTTGGGGATATTGCTCATTGGCACAACTCTTTCCTAACATGCTTGAGGAATCAATCCCTAGGGAAGCAGAAAAAGAAGAAAAAAAGTCTGTTTTTCCTTATCTTGTTCAAGTATGTACTTTGAATGTTGACTGAGTTGTTAGATAATACTCTACCAATAAAGGGAAGTTGATTTGCCATAGATTTTTTAAAGATAAAAGAAAAAGGAAACAGATATCCACTCCCACTCCACCCACTCTATCTCTGTCTTTTTAATTCCTAAGTTTATACATTATCTAGGTTTTCCTGTACCTAAAGGGAAGAACAAATTTACTATTCATTACTGTCAAGATTTTTTAAATGCCCACAAAATAAAATTTCACCCTCTTCCCCCCATAAATTTAGATTTACCGGTAGGCTTTTTTTTTTTTTTTTTTTTTTTTTCTCTTTGAGTAGTGGAGCTTAGACACAAATACAAAATCTGCTATATTCTGCCTGGGGAAATGATGTACTGTTGGTTTACTATGCATATGTTGGAAGGAAAAAGCATTTCTAGAGTTTTTAACTGTCTTAGCTTCAATGAAAAATATTAAATACCACATCTCAGAGAAGCAAGATTGATGCTGCTTATATAACCAGCAGAACTGTCTCACAGGGCTTCAATAGGACCTATTTACTGGGTGGACTGTGATGAGCCTAGAAGGGCCTGTTTATAACAGCTTTGATCCATCAACTTCCAACAGACACTGGGTTTGTTCAGTTCACCAAATTCACTTAATGAGATTCTGTCTATTCAGCGTATCCCTTCCTTCCGACATGAATGTGTGCCTCCCTATTTTCTCCTGTGTCGCGAATTCATTCATTCATTCACCTGCATTTTTCACACTCCCATATCCACTTCACATCTCATTTACAACAGATAACTTTTGTCTCCTACTTGATTGATCAACAATACCTAAGACAAGTTTTTTTATTTCCTGTTATACTCTAACTTCTACATATCTCTATACTTGCATCTTTCTTAGCACCTCAAAATCTATATACTTTTAGCTATCTTTTTTCTCTCCTATGTAACTGTGCTTTGTAATTATCTGTTTCTTCTGAATGTATATTGATTTCTAGTGACCCAATCATCACTGCCCACAAATATTTCCATGTCTCTCTTAACAAATGAAAAAGATAGCACCAGCTGTTGGCTCTCTTTGGAGGGACTACTCTTTTACTGCCATTTTTTTCCCAAAGGGAGATTTACAGGCCCTCTGTTTCTCCTTTTATTTTCTTTACACCAGCCACCATTCTCTCACCTGCTTCTCACTGATAGTCCTGCTTCCAGCAGGAGTTCCTTTTTCCAAGGTCACTCATGTTTTCCTAATTACAAAATTCAACAGTGTGTTATCAGTCCTAATTCCTGAAATCACTGTAGCATTAAACACTTCCTTGACTTATCGGACTCCTGCCTATTTTTTTTTTTCTTGGTACTTTAGAGAACTCATGTATTCTCATAGATTTAATTTTAAGCAGCAGGGATAGATGGGAAAAGCTTTGATATCAGATACCCATTCTAATTCTTTATGGTTCTTCTATTTGTAAGTTATATGATTGATCTTGAATAAATTTCTTAATTTCTTGTCACCTCAGTTTCTTCATCTCAGAGTAGGGATAATAATATCTATGCATTAGATTTAAGTGAGACTGTGTAATATATCATCGGTACTTGAGTTTCTGGAACATTCCTGAGTAGTTTATTGAGTTTTCTAAGTGTTGATCATATTTTCTCTTGGTTGGTTATTTTTACTGGCTGCTCCCACTGCCACCATAGTTGTGCATATTAAAGCCTAGAGTCCTCGTGGCCTTCACAAAAGCCAGCCACAGCTGCCTGGTTGAGATGGGAAGCTCTGAACAGCTGACTCAGAAGAGGCCGTGGACACTGCTTTTGGAGGTATCTCATGCTATGCCTGTGATACTTGACAAATATCCACTCGAGTTCTATTTTATGTTTTCTTCCTTTTTCTTTCTTTGTGAGTTGGCTTGTTTCCTGCTTCTACCCTTCATTTTTATTTGGAACCAACAAAGATTTTGGGTTTAAATTTGGGTCCATTCTTGACTTTCTTCTTAGCTTAAACTGGTTTCACTGTTTCTCCAAGGGGTTGATAACCATGGTCATGATTTTTCAAGCCAGCAGGGTTACCTACCGGACAGCTCTCTGTTGCCCTCAACTGACACAAATACACAATTATCAAACCCACTTCCATGGAACCTAAAATTCATCCTCTTGGGGTATGACAAATAATGTCATGACTTTTAGTCTCTCAAGCTGGAAAGCCTGAAGTAACATTTCATCCTTATTTCTCTTCTTTTTCTCCCAAACAGCTTTCAAATCCATTCAATCCTGCCACTTTAGCTTTATAATGCCTCATATATCCATCTTTTATTATTTATAACAATAGAATAATAAGATCACTAATAATAATAATAACTAACACTAAGTGCCTGTTAGGTGCCAGTACTTTATAAACTTCATTCATTTTCAAGAGAAAATAGAGATTTGGAAAGTTAAATACATTACTTAAGGTCATAGCAAATATGAGGGTCAGGGATTTAAGTCCAGATTTATCAATCCCAAACACATGTTTTTAGTTGATGTTCCACAATGTTTAAAATGACCATGTTTCCTTGATAGAAATATTTATATTTTTTTCAGAAAATTTTCTCAACTGGCATGTCTTTCTAACCACAGATGTTATAGAATTATACCAATCAAATGAATTAGAAATAAATCGAACATAAATTATTATTCTAGTATAGATTTGCCCAGAGTTGACAAATAAGGACAATCCCAAATCTGAGAGAAGGGAGGAGAAGGAAATAGAGTAAAATTATGAAGAAAGGAAATGAGTGAAAATGATTTTTTATGTCAATTAATTTAGCAAATGGTGGCCTTCTCTGGTTGGGAAGAAATAAAAAAGGGTTCCCTTGGAAAGAGTCAAAACTAAAATAAATAATGGCACCAGGCCATAGGAAGTCAATGAATGAAATGTTGTGGGTGGCATAGGAGAGCAGATGCCTCTTGAAATACTTCCCACTGGCATTAAAACTTTGAAAATGTCAAAATAGCTTCTATGGAAATTCTAGCCTTCTTTGTATACTGTCTGAGACAGCACTGGACTTGGAATCAGAATCCTGAGTTCTCATTTTAGTTCTACCACTGAGGAGCTATCTGACTTTGACCAAATCTTGCACACTCTTTGGTTCTCCGTTCTATCATCTTTGACATTGGATTGAATGAGCTTCAGGGCTCTTCCCGACTTTAGCATTCTGGCATTCTGTATGCTCTGAGCATGGTGTTGACTTATGGTTTAAGCGTGCAAGCCCACCACCTACCCTACAGATTTGCTACCATCATACGTGGATGTCATGATTGCTCTGGTTACTCTGATTGTAAAGGAAGTTTAAATTATAAGAGAGTCAGTCCCCAGGTGGGAGACAGGCACGTGACACCAGAGGTTACACACTTTTTGAAAAATACCAGAATGTGTTTAGCACTTTGCCTTGCCACCAAGGTCCTATTCTAATTCTTGAGTCAAGCCTGCTTTTGCCCCTTGATATGTCTATTTCATCACAACTGCTGCCTATAACTTTTATTAACAAATACATGGGAGGGCATGAGCAACTGAACATGCGAAAGTACAATTACAACTGAACACGGGAATAATTTGGTCAGTAGTTTACTATCTCAAAATCTAAAGAAGGATCACCTTTGGCTAGACTACTAGACCCAAATTGCCCTTTTTATTGCTTTACTAAAACACATTACTTTGCCCAATTCGTTTATTGACTTTTCATCTCAAGCACGAATTCCTCCGTAGGTAGAAGTTAAAAGTCCACAACATACTAATTGTAAAAGCAAAAATACCAGTTTAACAGAATTCCAAAACTGAAGGAATGTCTGTGAACTTGACAACTCTTGTGTAAATTCTGTCTAACAATGAATATTTTAAATAGAGCTTTGGATGTGTTTTCTAAAAAGTCTACCTCTCTGATACACAGTGCATTTATCCATTTGAATTGAAAGAAGAACTTAACATAAGTTGCAGAAAGAAGTGGAAAACATTAAGTTTGCTTTTTAGACGCTGAGAAATAGCTGGCTACTAGGTTTAAATCACACCCTAAACTGTTACCCAGTTTCTAGAAACATATATCATTCTTATAAATAGCTTAACTTATATTTTTCCTCCCACTACTCTGCTTTGCAGAAAGCAAGCAAGAGTTAAAACACAAGAGCAATTTTTAGAGGAAACCTCATGACTAGCAATCAGTGCTAATAAGATTCTTTTCCTCTTGCAAGATTCACAGAAAGCCCTCGATCCATGCCAAGCACATTCAAAGGCAAGGGACTAAGAGCTCCCCTCACAGGTTCATTATCATTCTCAGGTTATCCCAAGCCAAGTGAATCAGGAAAGCAAATGAATTAGTGAGAATTAAGGAGCCTCTGTGGTCTGAACCCACTCCAAATCTCAGCTAAGATGAAAGGTAGACGCTGATGTCTTGTGTCCCAAGGTTCTCAGCATTGGAGCCCCAGTGCCTAGCTATTCCTCCAGAGCCTTGCAGAAATGTGCAGGCAGTTAATGTTGCCTAACGTCTCCTGACCGAGGGTTCAGCCATGTGGGAAAAGTTTTACGAGGCTGCAAAACCAAACCCCCTTTCACTCACAATTAATTACTGAAGACTTGCTATGTCACCTAGCTGTCGATGAGTCCAACATGGGCACTTTTCTTCTCATTTTGGTCACTTACTAATAATCAAAGATACCAGGGTAATGCTTTATTATGTGAGGATATCAAATGGGAGTTTTGAAGAAGAGATCTATAAAATATTTGAATAACTTCCTTGGAAGTGAGGCATTGAGCTGAGGGGCAGGATTTGAATGTGAACTGAAGTCCTAGGAATAACAAAAGTTTTTGACATTGTTTTTATTGTTTTGAATGCTCCTGGCAAACAGGGGTGGGAAGAGTGGGGAGAGGACATGCTTTGCACTTGTAATGGTTATCCTTGGAGCATCTGTGGGATTTAAACAAAACATGCAGTAAAGGTTTGGGAGTAGCAGTTTGTTTACGTTAAATACTTGTTACTGCTAATTATATTTGATCACTATAAAGAATACAGTTTAATTAAAGAAACACAGTGGTTAGGACAATATTTGATTTCCAAAGGAGAACAATTTATCTTTGCATTACTAAGTAGAGAAAAAAAACTAATTGTGACTGTATGTTTTTAACTATGTTATTGGTTTTTATGGAGAGGTTTATTTCATGGGAGGGGGTTTATTCCTCTTACTAAAATTACAGTAAAGCACTTGTTTCATATCTTTCCTGCATGTTTCAAATTATTTAACATAAGTAATCATTTAAAAATCGAAACAACATTTGGCAAGTGATGTTAAACAACATATTCTAATATCAATCTAAATCAACATATCTTCTTTCTCTTTGGAGAAGGTTTCAATGTTAACTCTTTCAGCGAATGTTGAAATGTGCTGTGATGTTACATGTTTTCCCTAATCAACATATGGTTTTCATTTTCATTTTGCGAGGTAATATTTTGGCAGTGGTCTGGAGGAAATTAATGGAAAATGAAGGCAGATAACTATCCTTGTAACTAAAGCCTACCATTCATATTGCTTGTATATCATTGCATATAATCATTCTTTTAAGCAATCACATTAGAGAGCTTTGATTTTTAAAAATTTGTCCCCTCTACATCAGTTTAGTTTGAGTGAACTCCCATAAGTTTTGCAAGTTTAATGGACAAGGGTATGTCAAGTGTAGTTATTATAATAGTAAGAAAAAGGACAATTTAAATATGGTGTTTACAAAATGTAAATGTCAGGGATGACTCAGACTAGAAACAAGAGAAATTCCTTTCTTTGCAAACCTGACAGGGTAAAAAGCATTTGAGAAACAAGTGCATTAATAGCATTGCCTTGTACTTTATAAAATGTAATTTTTATCTTTCTTTTTTGAACACGTTCACAAATTTTGGAGAATATTTGTTAGAAAATCTCTGGTTTTAACCATTTTTTTCCTTATAATCCTTAAACACCCTATAATTTTGCATATTGATATGTTTGGAATTCTTTGCTTAAAACTTCTCTTTTTTATCCCATAAAGAAAGGTGACCCTAAAAGCATTTTAAAATATAATTTAAATACATTTGAAGCTTTATAACTGTTTTTTTCTTTTTATGTTATAATTTAAATGTTTTATTTCTATTTAACCTACATTAAAATTAGACTAGAACCAAGAAGATGGACGTTCCTAATAATGTCAGAGTAGAAAGGAGAAATATTCCTATTTTTTGCTCTGGTATGGCACTCTGATTTATCATCATTTCTTAATATCATCATTTACATATCTTCAACCAAGAAGTTGCTTCTTTTTCTTTTTCTTCTTTTTTGTAAAACTAAAACATTTGACATTTTTGAGTATAGGAGGAAAATAAATTACTAGCTTTTTGATAGACCATATTAATGTGGATGAAAACCTGTAGGTTTGAAAATACTAAATCTGTAAGCAATTTTCTACCGAAATCAGCATTTACCAGATTTCTGAATAAAGCACAGGAAAGCAATTACAGCAGTTTAGTATACAGAGGATGGCCTAGAGAGTGGTTTTCTGTGTGCTTCCATCAAAGCAGAAACACACCCTTGTTAATAGAAATATTATTTAAAATGCCATGAATCGGCAGCTGCCCGCAGCAGTCACAACAAGCAGTCCTGCATTAGCAGAGCAGTCTGCCCTGCCCTTGCGCTGCCCACAAATGACCAGGGAAATCCCAGAGGTACTCTTGAATTTCTGCATTCTCATTTCTTCAGCTGTAAAATATCTGTCATTCACATCCAACACTGGCCAAAGTGACACCTGCCAGTCTCAAGAACAAGGACAAGTTATTGTCCTTCTGCCAACCACATTTCAGAAATGAGTGCAGAATAATGGTAGAAACATGCATCTAATGGTGTATTGTAAACTTTGTCATTGTTTTTTGGGTGTTTCTTTCAAGAAGGCTAATTTGCAACTTACTATTGTTTTACATTACAGAACATGTGCTTTTGTGGTCTGCTATACATCATAATGATACAATGAGAATTATTTACAGACATCTAGTAAAATATGTTAAATAAGTGCAGACATCACTGTGCAAAGCACTAAGATGTTACAGTTATGAAAGGACAATGGGTTTGGTAAAGTTGTAAATGTTACCACTGGGGGCTTTCTAGGATCTCAGGGCCAAAATGTAAAATATTACTTTAGATCTACCTTGTGATCTCAAAGTTTTGTGTGTGTGTGTGTGTGTGTGTGTGTGTGTGTGTGTGTGTGAGAGAGAGAGAGAGAGAGAGAGAGAGAGAGAGAGAGATCTGTCATCATGTCATATGAGGTTATGCAACTTTCTATCCCTTGGTGATGAAATGCAACATGACAGAATGTAATGTAATGAAACGTATCAAAAAATGTAAATAATATACTTTGTGGGATTAGATATCTGCTGTCAATTCCTATAGTCGGGATCTGAACTGAGTTTACTGAGGCGGACAGAAGCTCAGTGAATGCCAAACTGGCCATGGTGTTCGAGGACCGACACACACCACAGTTCACTGATTTCCGCAATTACTTTGGGGTAGTTTGGCACGTATAGAAATGTTCAACAAAAGTTCTCTTGTTGGACACTTCTGGGAAGTAATTTGATTGTTAATTACAAACGCTCAGGGTGATTGCTCTGCATAATTGTTTTACTCCTTCAGCAGTCCGTTAGAAGCTTATCTGCTGAAGGTTTATTTTTAGATCTCTGAATTTTTAACATCTTTCTTATGTCAAACTGATGCAATATGAGCAAACCCTCCCAATAAAAGCCTTTAACCAAGTAGGGTAATCCAGGGTTTCTTGTGAGATATAGGAAAAGATCATATGAGCAAATACATTTTTACTCCATCAGTATCTATCATTGAGCAACACACACACACACATACACACACACACACACGTTTCGAAATTCTGTGCCTTTTGAGAAATATCTTCAGTTATATGCTCTAAATTGCTCGAAAATTGTACAGCGCAAAAGGCACATCTCAGAATTAAACCAAATGCATTCCAGATATTATTTCTTTTTATTACCAAGCTCTAGTCGCAGCTCTTAACAATAGACCACACAAAACAAGTCCACATTGCCTTAAAGGTAAGTGGCCAGAAGCTCATTTGATACTGCATTCCTGAGAATGGAACCTTTTATTTGCTGTCATAGTGATGACTTTTAATTGTCCTAATAAATAAGCTTTTAAAAAGCTTCTAAAATGTTCTCTAATAACACACTTTGGTCTTTAGCCATAGAAATGCAGAAATAATTAGAAGTGGCATTGTGTACACTGCCTTCTGGACTGGGCTGAAGGTGAAGGAGAAAGTCTCATGCTATCCTTGTCAGCTGCAAGGGTAATTACTGCTGGCTGAAATTACTCAACATTTGTTTATAAGCTCCCCAGAGCATGCTGTAAATAGATTGTCTGTTATAGTCCAATCACATTAAAACGCTGCTCCTTGCAAACTGCTACCTCCTGTTTTCTGTAAGCTAGACAGAGAGAGCCTGCTGCTCACTTATTGAGCACTGAGCACGAAGAGCTATGTTTAATGTGATTGTTTTCATTAGATTCCTCTCTGTCCAAGATCATGTTTGTCGTTTGCAGGGTCTGAAATGCTGGTGGGGTACATTACTTTCATTAGGACACTTTTATTTGCTTTAGGGAGGATGAATTTCTTTATTAGCAGGATGTGAATGTATCAGTTTGGGAGAAAATAAACAACTATACAGAAAAGGGACCACAGACATTCCTTTCAACACATAGTATTTACTTAGGAATGTTGAGTTTTAGAAAGTTCATATCATTCACTTGTTACATCAGTTTGATTCCATTTAGGGTCATCACCAAAGGCCTAACACTACATTAGTTAATATGAAGATACATATCCATTATTCTTTTTTTTTTTTTTTTTGGTGCCAGGGATTGAACTCAGGGGCACTCGACCACTGGGCCACATCCCCAGCCCTTTTTTGTATTTTATTAGAGACAGGGTCTCACTGAGTTGCTAAGTGCCTCGCCATTGCTGAGGCTGGGTTTGAACTCGTGATTCTCCTGTCTCAGCCTCCCAAAGTGCTAGGATTACAGGCGTGCGCCACCACGCCCGGCTACATATCCATTATTCTTAGGGAGATTAAATTCTGGCTGGGGAAAAATAACTAGGATACATGATAAAATTAGAGTGATAGGATATATGATGAAATGCAAATTTGAAATATTATAAAGAAACAACATTGATATTCAAAGTGTACATATGGCCAGGCTCTGTGGTGCACACCTGTAATACCAGCTATTCTGGAGGATGAGCCAGGAGGATTGAAGGTTTGAGGCCAGCCTGGGCAACTTAGCAAAACCCTGTTTCAAAAACAAAACAAAACAAAACAAACAAACAAAAAGGATGGAGAGATGTAGCTCAGTGGTAAAGCCTCCTGGATTTCACCCCTAGTACCAAAAAAAAAAAAAAAAAAAAAAAAAAAATCATACTTATGGATGATTAGCAAGTTTGTATTTGGAGAATGAGTAGAATTTCCTGTTTCATGAAGGTAATAGGACTTTACAAACACAATTTGTGCTTCTTTTGAAAGGGACCAGAGCCACCCAAACAATTGTTAGACAGCCTTTTGGGGAAATATGCTTCCAGTTAGTTATTTCTAGATGGGAGAGATTTGATTAGACCTCTAGGCTGGCTGCCTTTAAAGGGTTTGTATACAGAAGACAATAGGAAATTAATAGCAGTTCAACTGAAAGAGCCCAGATGGAGAGTCAGTGCACCAAGTCCTGCAATAGTCCAATTTGCTGTCTAAATGATTAGTAAGTTTTGCCATTTTGCTTTTTTTCATGCTGAAAGGAAGCACTGGTAATATTTTCTGAGTTGTTTTCATTGATAATTGACTAAAATTTATAAAATCTGAATGATTGCATCTTTATAGTCTTTTCAAATAAAAAACCACATTTGAATTCAGCAAGAACATGAACTACTCTATAAAACTGTCTTGAAAAGGGACAGATAATGGGGAAAAAATACCACAGAGAATGGGTTATTACTTAGTTGATGGCAAACAACAATAAGAAATACAAATTTTGTAAATTCAGATCTAAGAGACAAAAGGATCAGTTGTAAAGTAGAGGAAAAAATAGATATTACTTGGGCTGGGGTTGTGGCTCAGCAGTAGAGCATTCACCTAACACATTTGCAACCCAGGTTCGATCCTCAGCACCACGTAAACATAAATGCATTGCATTGTGTACAACTAAAGCAAATAAATAAATATTAAAAATATATATTACCTTACTTTTCAGGAAATTTTTTTTTTTCTCCTTTATATTCTTCCAAATTTCAGGGAAATTATCCTTCCATTTTATCTAGTCTGGAATTGATAAGTGGTTTTGGAAAACACCTATTTTCTATTATGTGTACCAACATCACTGGAAAACAGTACAACAGAGATAACTGAGTACCAGAAATGATGATTCAATTACATTTTCCAATAATTCCTAGAAGTACCATATTCTAGCCTTTAGTGCAGAAAAGAACATCAAATACAGACCATATTTTGAGTGGGTACATATATTGCCCTAGAAAGTCAGGGATATTTTACATAGAAAGGTAAATGAACATGAGGATACCAGTGGTGTGCTCATTTTAAAATGTTTGGTTAAATTTATTTTGAAGAGACACCTGAAGCTAAATAAACTCATTCTTTAGGGCTAGCACACATTGTCTTAAAATAGACTGAATTCATTTGTAATCTATATAACATTTTATATGCTCCCCATTACTCACTTTATGCCATTAGGAAAGCACTGAATCTTTAAAGAGAAACTTCCTACAGCTAAAAAAGACATTAAGGGGGAAAAATGCTGGGAGCCATAGTGACAGGTATAACTAAGCTTGTATCCTTCGGTTCCCTGGAAACCAGTCAAACAGTATCTCATCTTGCAATGGTTGTGTCTGATCCTCTGCTTCAGACATCTTCCTAATAATGGCAACTGCAGAGGTGACTCTCTGCAAATAAGGGCTTGCAGCCACTGGGCATCCATCACATTTCTCCAGAGCAACATTAGACCACCCTAATGGGTACTCCCGTCTTCATTATGATATTAATTCTCTAAATTTCCGAAGTGATTTCATTTGTAATACGACAAAGGCTGGCTGCTCAGGAGACAAACTGTTTTCATCCCCCTCCTGCATGCTCACAAAGGCTTGCTCTCTTTAGTCTTTGGGGGAAAAGGAATTTGATAGCATCAGATCTCTTGTGATACACAAGGCTGGCTAACAGCTACACCACCCGCCAGCACTTCATGCCTGGCCTTCCAGCCTGAAGCTTTCTAAAGCAGTGTGGTTGATGAGTAGAACATGGATGTTGGTTTGGAAAGAAACTATGTAGAGAGAAAACAGCAGCAGAATAAAAAACTCGGCATGGAAGCTGAGTGGGATTTGAGGGGAACAGTGGGGTCAGAGAGAGGCTATAAACAGAATCAATTGCAATAGGGCTGGTTTGGTACATGCTATCTAACATTGTGATTTTTCACCTTGTACACTGATGTCTTTGTTGTGGCTACAAATTCCAAGGCTGCCAACTGTATACAACCTCTACAATACCATAATTCATTTTCCTTTTAATATGCTAACCTCTATGGACTTTAATTCAATCTACTTACATCAAAATTAGCTTATCTTCTACAATGCTTACTAGATATAAAACTTATACTCACAAAAAATGCTGTCTTGATGAACATTGAAAAATTTTTATATCATTGCTTCTAACTGAATTAGGCACCACAGATAGAAAATCTGAATTCAATGACAGAATGCTCAATTTTTGAGAGACCCATCATTGGTTAAGATACTGATATGGATTCAGTTTTTTCTCTGTTTTCTTTTTCCTTGCCTTCTTCTGGTAGTCTCCTGCTCTTGCCTTAACAACCAGCACCTATATATAAAAAAAAAAAAAAAAAAAATTAAAAGATTTAAATAAAATTTTATTTCTAATAAGGTATAACCAATCAGTCCATTATTATTATCTAGAAGTCCAGTATCCTAAATAGAAGTAGCCCAGCTTAATGGCAAACATCAGCAAAATCCAAGTTTTTATTTCATTAACAAACTATTCAATCTCATGAAAGTAAATGAAAGAAATTGTCTGTTTCTGTTTCTTTAATTTGAAATGAAGTTGAACTATAGATGCCAGAAGTTTTTGCTGTTTTCTGTCATTTACATGTTTATATTAATATTTTAAATATTTTTTCTATTAGATCTGATATTTATTTCTATATTTTTAAACACCTAGTGCCTAGGTAGGATGCATATGGGCCATATCTCTTTATTGTGAATTTAAATTGAATATTTATATCATTGACAATAAGATTCAGGATACTTGCTACAGTTCAGAATCTGTAGGTCATTACTATATTAGATTTAGGAAAATAATCTTTATCTTTTATATTATGTTGTTTTCTTTTGTATTTTATTATAAATTGAATGGAACTATATCCACCATATGTATTGCTATAAGAAGTATCAAAATAAAGATATTGATTTTTAACAAAGTATAGCAATTATTTGAGAGGGATAAATTTTACCCCATTTCCCAAATCATAGATTTCTTTGAAAGAAAGTTGTTTTGTGCTAGAGAACATTATTGGATTGTTATAGTTTAGATGCGAGGTGCCATGCAAAAGCTCACATGTGAGACAATCCAAGAAGGTTCAGAGGAGAAATGATTGGGTAATGAGAGCCTTAACCCAATCAATGCATTAATCCACTGATAGGATTTACTGAGTGGTAACTTTAGGCAAATGGGGTATGGCTGGAGGAGGTGGGTCATGGGGGCATGTCTTTGGGGTTTGTGTTTTGTCCTTGTTGAGCACAGCTCTCTTTCTCTTTGCTTCTTGGTGTGATGTATTGAGCCACTTCCTTCCACTACACTCTCTGGCCATGATGTTCAACCTCATCTTGACCACAAAGGAATGGAGCTGGCTCTCTATGTACTGAGATCTCTGAAACTGTGAGCCCTCAAATGAACTTCTCCTTCTCTAATTGTTCTTGCCAGGTCTTTTAGTCACAACAGCTAAAAGCTGACTAAAACATGGGCATCATCTTTTACCCAATATACTTTTTTAAGATCAAGTTCCTATCCTTTATATTTCCTAGTTGCTTTTAAATTTAAAATGTATGTCCAAAACTAAATGTGATTGTGAGTTTGTTGTTGCTGTGACAAATACCTGATAAAAACCACTTATAGGAGGAAAGGTTTGTTTTGGTTTGCAGTTATAGAGGTTTCAGTCCATGGTCATGCTGGGGTCTGAGCTGAGGCAGAACACTGTAGTGCAAGGGTGTGGTGTAAGGGTGCAGGGGCTTGGTGTGATGGTGTGCAGAGGAAAGCTGCTCAGCTCTCCAAATGTCCCCTTTAGAAAGGGACTTTGGACAAGAAATACCCTTCCAGGGTATGTCCCCAGTGACCTCCTGTTAAGTCCCTGAAGTTTTCACCACCTCTACTAATATTATAAAATTATTAATCCATCAATAGATTAATCCACCAATGAGATCAGAGCCCTCATAATCTCATCAATTCCAAAAAGTCCAACCTCTTAACACTGATGCAGTGGAGATCAAGCTATAAACACAAGAGCCTTTGGGGTATATTCCAGATCCAAACCATAACACTAAGTTTTGTTTATTTAATCTAAAACTTCTGTAAATGTTACAATTTTTCCCCCTTAGAAATTCAGAGTCTTTTTTTTTTTTAATTCTACAACTCAATTTCTAAAATAAGTTAAATTTCAAATTGCAATATTTTTTCTCAAGATTTCCATAGGGTAAAATGTGTGCACTAAAAATAGTTAACATGAGCCCTATGAATATTTGCAAAAATTGATGTTCAGACCATTCTCCAATTAGCAGTGTCTGATTTCAAATGTCTCTTCCATACAAGTGCTAGCACTTCTGGTTTCACTGCTGCTAGAAACCTCTGAGAATCCCGTCCCTTCTATTGCACTGAAGTTCCAGGTTCCTCATCATAGTGATAGCAGGGAGTCTGATGGTGTGACAAGCCAAGAGAACCAAAGCATGGAGGCTCCTGGTACAGTTTGGTGCTTTTTATTGTGGGAGATGCTTTCCTTTGCCCCAAAGTTGGAACAAAAGAGTTGGGTTACATTTAATTGGTTGTCACAAATTTATTGAGAGCCTATTTTGTGCAAGCTAGCCCTTTACCTCCAAATGTTCCCTTCAGAGCTTAGATGTTTTTCTTTCTTTGGATGCTAGTGATCACATAGGTTTATAACACACCTTAAGAACAGGCCTTTGTTATTGAGTTACTTCTGAATGGATAATATTTTACTATAATATAAGTAAAAAGTAAACAAGTAGAGGATTATCAGGACTCTGACATATGTCTGAAACTCTAAATGAAATCTAGGTTCATTGAATTCATGGGTCAGTTCTTATTTGTGCTTTAATTTTCTATTCTTAGTATGGAGCACGTACTTAATACACATTCATCGAACTGAACTGAATTGACACAAAGAGCCAGAGTTGATACATTCTCATTAATTTACAATACAGAAATTCCAACAAATAGTTTAAATGGCTTTAATGGGGACACTGCAAAGAGAAAAGGTATGCTATTATGTTGACAATAATACATAGAATGTATTTTAATAACATCTCCTGTGGTGTAAGGAATTTTTAATGATCAATAATTTCATTTTAGGCACAAGCAAACCAAATTGTCTAAATTCTTTTACATTATTCTTGAAAATCTCATCAATTTGAAGTACTATTTAAAATTATCTTTGTATTGCTGTTTTTACAACTGACAGTCAGCTAATATCTTTTAGGATATTAATTCATAGAAACATTTTTCACTTAAAAATTAAGTGAGCAAAGACATCACCAATATTGTTCCTGCAGTGCTAAGGTGGTGTAATAAGCATACAGGAGGCAGAGGTCCCATCAGCTGGCAGGTGCTTGGGTTCTTTCCTCTGATAGTTGCTACTGCACAGATCCAGATCAGGGCCTAGGCTCCTTCCTAACGAATTTTGTTCTTGCACATCGTCTTTCTGACCACTGACCCTGTAGCCCTGGCTACTGCCTTTTTAAAGCATTTGTGAAGGCCCTAAATTAATCTAAAACTTCCTAATACAAAGTAGGACTCAGAGTGTTTGCCACAGAAAGGACATATAGAAATATGTCCTGTTGACCTCTTACCAGAACATATTTCCACACTCTGACAACAACTCATGGGATGAGAGCCTGATGAATATACCAAGAAAATACTGAATTCTTCATAGTCATTGGGGATTAGCCCCAAGCATACAACTAAGATGTCTCAATAACACTTTTAAAATTTTTAGTTCACTAGTACAATGTTGTGTATACAAAGTAAGAGTACTAGTCCAACAAGTAGGAACCCTGGATTTGGATCCTAGATTGGTCAATAAATGGCTCATTGTCATTGGAGTCAATTACTCCATTGTCATTGGAGTCAATTAGTTTTCTTACTGTTCAAAAAGAAAAAGATAATGTTGAAAATATCTCTCGGGCCTTTTTAAAGGTCTAAAATAATAACTATCATTAAAAAATAAAAATTAATCCTTCTTTAATTATTCATTTAAAGTCAGGCTTTACTCCTTAAAAAGTAAGTAGAATGTTAATTTATTCTATTAAAAAATACTTTCAAAAAGAATATGGTTATTTTTACATTAACATGCCATTTTTTGTTAGCCATTGTTGTTGCTGTTGCTGTTTGAAGTATTCTTGAGATTTTTGGTAAGAGAGTTTTCCATAAGTATTTTTTTTTTCAATAGACATTTTCCTCTGGAATAGCAAAATTCTATTATTGTTTCAATGATAAGAGATGTGTCATCAAGTTATAACAGTGAAAAAAGAATTTGAAAATTACTGATTTATTTTCACTTGATTTAAAAATCCATGTGTTAAACAACAACAACAACAACAACAACAACAACAACAAAAAACCACTGACAGAATTAAGTAGAAAGTCATGAGCAGTTTTCCAGCTCAGAACATAAAGATTGTGCTAGAGGTAGAAACTCTTGGCTTTGTACAGATGATGTTTCTTTTGAGAGGAGGCCTGTGTTTGCTTGGAAAGCTCTTCTGCACCTCTCTGTGTGATTTTTTTGCCACTCTATTTATGTGCCTGCTTAAATAGACTTCATCAGAGTGGATATTTGCTAAAACCTGTTGAAAATAGCATCCCCTCTCACACACTATCCCCTTTCTCTGCTTTATTTTTATTTACATAGCATTTATCACCACGGGAGATGTATTTATTTGTTGCCAATAACTTCCCCGATCCTCAACATAAATGAAAGATGTCCGATGGAGCTGTTCTGTCACTCATGCCCAGGACAGTACCTGGCTTACTCATAAGCTTCCCCCAAAACAAGGAATGAATGAATACCTATGATATTTATGACATTTAATGCTGAGTAGCATCAGTCAAGCTGAAGGAACAGACTCGATATGGAATGAGGAATATGTTTAATATATACATATATATGCACACATGTACACATGTATAATGTATGTGTGCGTGTGAGTGTGTATGTGCATATATATGTATGTGTGTGTGTGTGTGTGTGTGTGTGTGTGTGTGTGTATTTGCATTGGGGAAGCCCAGATTCTAGGTTAGGATTTACCAACTCAAATACTATTTGGAACTAAGAAATTAATTGGAAACATATGAACAAGAGCAATAGGAGTTTAAGAATGGTTGTGAACTAAAAAAAATTATCCATATCTAAAAAAAGTATACATTTTAAACGTTGTTGGGACCTAAACAAATGTAGCTATATAATATATTTGGCTCCTGGGGGCCACGTTTTTATAATATGTCCTTTGTAACCTTTGTGGAATGGTGCAGGTAGAAATGACCTTGTGCCCTATTATTAAGGAGGCAAAATGTAAACCAAAATAAATAAAACCTAAAAAGGAAGCCACCTGAAGATTTGAATAGCTATTGATGCAGAAGGTCACCAGGAAGCAGAACTTGGGCTTCTCCATATTGAGCCTGATAGAGACATCAGGGTGTTTATCAATAATTAACTTGATATTTCCAGGAGAACAATGTTTAATGTAATCCCAACTGTTCACTATAAATCAATATTTCTCAAGCTGTCCATCCTCCGCTTCTAGAGGACAGCTCCTTTGTCTGCAATTAGATTCCTTTCAGGAAATGAGATCATTACAGAAGTCATATTTCTGATTTTTTTAAGGCAGAAATGACAGAATTGCAAATTCTAATTGCCATTCAGACTTTCATTGTATAGCATTATTTATGATTTCTTACTCTCATCCACTTTTTATCAAAAGTATTACATTGCTAATAAAACTCACAGGTACAGAGAATTTAAGTTACAGAACAGGTTTTGTTCCCAAAGACCTGTTCATTCTAGAAAGCTGCACTGAGTTCAGGGTGCTTACTACCTTGTAACCATAAGACACTTTAAAACCTGAATTTTCTTCTTGCAAATAATTTCTGCCATTTCAGCTGACTAATAAATAAATATTTGTTCAGGTACTTATTTCCTTTTTTTTCCCTGAGGTCTAGTACAACCTCAAAGATAAGTCCAGCATACAAATGTATCCAAGGAAAGCCCAGTTCAGGGACAAGGGTTACCTCTGTTAGCGCTCCATATATTTTGTGCCTCTGGATCTTCTTAAAGCCTGCTATAGGAGTTAATATTAAAGTCAGTTTGCAGGTCTGCATGAAGGTAACCTGTTCCTGATTCGCTGCCTACCTCTAGGAACTCACAGAATGGAAGTCAGCGACTTGGAATTGGTTTGGAATTCTCTTTATTCTCTATTTACTTTTCCTCCACTAGACAGATGATAGTAGATGAATAAAGGTGGTATCAGAAACACATATTTAAGAGGCCACTGATGTTGCAGTTTAATGCAGTAGACATTTGTTGATAATCTCCCATGTTTTAGACTCTTATTGGATTCTGCTGCCAAGGGGTGTGCAGTCTAGAGTGGTCAGTGACACCTGTGTGGATATATGACATGCACAAAAGTGCAAAGAATCACCATGCCAGACCTGAGGATGGAAGTACTATATTTGGTCACCACATAGGCTTTTCTCCTGGATGTATATAATGATGTATGATTATGTTATATTTCTCATTTGTTTAACTTAAAAATTGTTTTCTGTCAGCATTTCGTCCTAAATTCCAATTTAAATGTTGATGACAAGAAATGAAGTGGCCAAAACTATAAGCAAATTGCTATGTGAATGCGCTAATCAGAAAGAATGGATTTTGTAGTACTCCTCGAGCTTTATTTGCCTGTGAGGAAATCTGAATTCCAGTGTAGCCTGGCTCTCCAGAGTTCAAACCTGGAAACTATTAGCAGAAGTGCTGATTTTAGCTGTCCTGATGGTGAGGGGAGAAGAGGGTGTTTCTCAGGCACTAAATATAGATTTACAGAGCTCCTATCAAACAGTGACGTTCTGCAGGAGCAAAGACAGGGAGCAGATACCTGGGAAAGGAAAACGGAGGTTGAGAGACGCCAATGTGAATGGTACATGTTTTCCATTATGCACAGTTGTGCACATGACAAGTAGGTATGTAACCCAAGTGAGAAAGCACGGTTGCCAAGGTGGGCACACACTTCCCTCAGCACCGTTGGAGTGTTGCTTCTGATGCATACAGCATTGATATGCACCCGGAGTCCTGTCAGTAGGAAAGGTGAAAGTGCATAAAGCTTTAAAATTTTGTGTTTGAAGAGGATGGAATGATCTGCCCAACTTCTCTTTTCTAATCATGCTTGTTCCTCCTTTTTTTTCCTTTTCTTTCCTCTCTTCTCTATGTGAATTTATGTTTCAGAAATTATTCAAACGGACCTCAAGACCTCTTATTTCTTCGTGGGCATTTTATGTCTATTCTTAGATTTTCATCTTGTCATTGGCTCAAGAAGTGGTGGTATATCATCCCATTAAAATACTTGATCGTGCTGAATCTGTCAGCTTGGTGAACTCCATGAAGTGGGAGCTAAATTAAATTCTGAAATGATCCATTGGATCTTTTGTGCAAACATTAAAATGAGAACAAAATAGTTTCATAAGTTGAGCAAATACTACATTAAAAATAAAGACTTCTGAGAAGTGTCTGTTCAGTTCCTTGGCCCATTTATTGATTGGGTTATTTGTTTTTTTGGTGTTTTGATTTTCGAGTTCTTTATATATTCTAGAGATTAGTGCTCTATCTGATGTGCATGTGGTAAAAATTTGTTCCCAATTAGTAGGCTCTCTGTTCACCTCACTGATTGTTTCTTTTGCTGAGAAGAAGCTTTGTAATTTTAGTCTATCCCATTTATTGATTCTTGGTATTAATTCTTGTGCTACAGAATTCTTATTAAGGAACTTGGGATCTAATCCAACATGTTGGAGATTAGAGCTTACTTTTTCTTCTATTAGGCGTAGTGTCTCTGGTCTAATTCCTAGATCCTTGATCCACTTTGAGTTGAATTTTGTGCATGGTGAGAGATATAGGTTTAATTTCATTTTGTTGCATATGGATTTCCAGTTTTCCCAGCACCATTTGTTGAAGAGGCTATCTTTTCTCCAATGTACATTTTTGGCACCTTTGTCAATATAAGATGACTGAAATTATATGTGTTAGTCTCTGTGTCCTCTATTCTGTACCATTGGTCTACTGGCCTATTTTGGTGCCAATACCATGCTGTTTTTGTTACTATTGCTCTGTAGTATAATTTAAGGTCAATCAATCAATAAATACATGAAAAAATGCTCAACCTCTCTGGCAATTAGAGAAATGCAAATCAAAACCACTCTAAGATTTCATCTCACACCAGTCAGAATGGCAGCTATTAAGAACACAAACAACAATAAATGTTGGAGAGGATGTGGAGAAAAAGGCACACTCATACATTGTTGGTGGGACTGCAAAATGGTGCAGCCAATATGGAAAGCAGTATGGAGATACCTTGGAAAACTTGGAATGGAACCACCTTATGACCCAGCTATCCCACTCCTTGGTCTTTACCCAAAAGACCTGAAAACAGCATACTACAGGGATACAGCCACATCAACGTTTATAGCAGCACAATTCACAATAGCTAAACTGTGGAACCAACCTATATGCCCTTCAGTAGATGAATAGATAAAGAAAATGTGGTATATACACACAGTGGAATATTACTCAGCAATAAGAGAGAATAAAATCATGGCATTTGCAGGAAAATGGATGGAGTTAGAGAATAGAATGCTAAGTGAAGTTAGCCAATCCCCAAAAGCCAAATGCCAAATGTTTTCTCTGATATAAGGAGGCCAATTCACAGTCGGGTTGGGATGGGGAGCATAGGAGGATTAGAGGAATACTAGAATGGCCAATGGGGAGGGAGGGGAAGGGAGGGGGCAAAAGGGTGAAGGAAAAAAAAAAAAAAGATAGTAGAATGAGATGGATATCATTACCCTAAATGCATATATGAAGTCACGGAATGGTGTGAATACACTTTGCATAAAACCAGAGATTTGTAAAAAAAAAAGTGCTCTTTATATGTGTAATATGAAATGTAATGTATTCTGCTGTCATTTATAACATCTTAGAATAAAAAGTAATTTAAAAAAATAAAAATAATAATGCTAGACTATAAACATATATGCTATTAAAGCTAAGCAAATGCTCCATTAAAATCAGTACAAATAAATTATAATAAAGGAATATGAATATATAACACATAAAAAAATAAAGACTTACATGGTTTGACATTAAAACCTTCATGATTTTGTTTACAATGCTGAAACACTAGTTTTGGATTGCTTCTTCAGACAGAAATTACACATGGTTTGATTAATATGTCTTATCTTTCTTGTCTTTTCTTAATGGTTAGGTACCCTACTTGTTCTATTTCCCAATTAATGAATACAACTTTCTCCATGTGATTATAATACATGTTGGGGTCATTTAGTTTTTCTTTGCAGAATAATCTTCAGAACCATGTAATAGGAGGATATTTATCTTATTCTAAATATAAAACCTTAAAGAGAATCTTAAATATAGATTTTCTCTTTCTTTTTCTTCCTCATCTCCCTCTCCCCCTTTCCCTCCTGTTCTTCCTTCTCTCATTTTTGCATGTGCTTGTCTTAAGATAACTGACTTTTAAAAAATATTTTTAGTTGTACATGGACACGATACATTTACTTATTTATTTTTATGTGGTGCTGAGGCTTGAACCCAGTGCCTCACATGAACTAGGCAAGTGCTCTACCACTGATCTACAACCTGGGTATGTGATAACTGACTTTTAACTCAGTGAGAGCAAGATGAGGATCAACTATCTGGGCTACTACCTGTGTTTAAATGCTTGTCTCTAGCTTCCAGTTAAAAGGGTTCCTGTAGTAATTTAGTGAATTAGTTTACATGATACAGATAGTTTTTCCAATTGCCATATTAGTATGTGTCATCACTGCCCTATCACATTTTAGGACAATAACTATAGGACTCAAAATAAAAATCTGAATTTTGGGCAAAATTATGTGAACAATTAGCCTCCAAACTCTATTATTTATGAGATTGGAACCCTTAATATTTACAATGGGAGTTTGTCGAGTGCGTTGTACTTTTGGTCCTAAAGAGACATAATCCTTATTGTCTTCCTCTTCTTCATGGAGACCCTACTAGTGATCTTCAGAACAGTGCTATACCTGCTGAGTCTGCTGCTATCTGTAGGGTGTCCTGTGCTACTCTCCATCTACATGGAACAGGAAATAGTTTGTAGGACTTTTGGTTTGTTTAAAGTCACCATAGGCTTCTCTCTCTCTGACTCTGTCTCTCTGTCTCTGTCTCTCTGTCTCTCTCTCTGTGTATACATGTGTTACTCTTTACAGCTTCATCTTAGTCTTTTGCCATCATTTCTGGGAGTACGCATGTTTAAAAATAATGCCTGGAAAACCTACAGTGTGGTTTCCTGAGTAAATGGCCACTTATGTCAAGTCTGCATTTGCTCTCTGTTTTTGAAAAGATGCTGCAGCTCACCAGGGAGCTCTGCTATTGGCAGGCTGCTAGCAATTCTTTCAATAGAATAGCATCATCCCATGACAATACAAAAAGAGAAGGCTGCAGCATTTCCCAAATTTACCTTCTAGGAATGCAAAATTTTTTGAGCCTATAGACATTCTCCCTTTTTCTCTTACTTGTAAGGTTATAAAGTTATTACCTGGAGGTGGCAAATCTCAGAATAAGACACCAATATTCTTAGCTACCCCAATCCAAAGCAGAATCTCCTGAGTGTAAATCCCAGTGAATGTGGACAATATACTGTAATTTATTTATTAACACAGGAAACATGTTAAAAGTCATTTATATTAAGTTTAGGTGACATTCTGTCAACTGATGCTGGGTGGAGTGTATCAGATTCATTATTTAAATTATGTTGTATCTGGGATAATGTTAGAATCTCAGTAGTTCCCACTTCCTGTGCAAGTGAATGTGAGGGAAAGCTTAGAGGTGTACTAGATGGCAGATGGAAACCACTGTGATAACAATTGTTTCTATCAGATAAGCATAAGCAACAAAGTAGATAATTCACACTTGGATGATCTGTAGATTTCTAGAAATGACTGCAGGTGCATGTGCTGAGAATTCCTGCTTACATGCATGCTGCTAGCACATTGTGTCCTGAAGAGGAATATCAATAGAGGTAGAATGTTGAGGTTAAGAGCATGTTATCTAGTGTCCAAAGGCTTGATTTGAACCCTATCTCTGATATTAACAGTTCTTAAAACATTCAGAACAAGGCTTCCAAATCTATCAGTACTAGCTTCTCCAACCATACCATGGGATAATAGACCTGATTTTCTAATAGCATGTGTTTTTGTAACTTAAATTAGAAAATATAGTTAAAAAGGTAGATAAGATGATTTTGGATCACAAGGACCTCAGGAGGCAGTAGGGAACAGACAAATAGACATGCAATTTCACAAGTGGAAGAGTTAAAAAAGAGGTCGTACCAAGTAACTCCATCACTTGCTTTGTGAAAATTTATATAAATTTGTCTTTTACAGAACAAAACAATTCAGTTAGTAATCATGCATAATTCACTTTGTAATCACCACAAACTGGTGGATATAATAGGCACACATAGCATTTTTGTAAAATGAATGATTTTTAAGCCACACAGTTTAGATAAATGTTGTAGCCTAGAAAAGGATCATGTAAACATAGAACCATGTAGAGCGTTTATACTGTTGGTTCAACAGGAACCATACAAGTAGGTGACTTTGGTGAATCCTTAACACTCTAGCATGAATGAATTTATTATATTAATAAGCTTAATGTCAGAACCTGGGTCATATATGAGATATATGAGAAAAACTCAGTGAGCAAGCAAGAAAGGAAAGGTATTTATCCTGGAGCTCTAGTAGTGAGAACCAGAACCATTTTTGTGGATTCTGGGGTTGCTATGGATTCTTTTTTCATCTAGGAGCAACATGATACCATTGATGCTGTGAACTCAGTTTTTGGGAAAGTTTTGCTGAAAGATAAGAGGTCCCCAACTGCAATCATTACCTAGCTTTGTTTAGTCCTGACTATTTCTGCAAATCTGCCAACAAGGTGGAGAAAGGCAGTGGAAAATCTTCATGTGCCAAATTTCCTGTCATCACCATAGGAAGTGACAAAACTAAGAAAATGTCAAAGTGGGGAAATTGATAGTCATTAAAGTGGCCACATCTGCATACTTCCTTCCCTGCCCCTAAGCTGCTAGTAGAAAACATCAATTGTAGGTAATTCACTTACTGAACTGTAAGAATTGATATGGAACAGGATGCAAAGAGGAAGAGCTCTGTAAGCCAATTTGATTATCCACTTCTTCTTCCAGTTCAGGTGGCACTTATTTAAGCATTCTTAGGGAGCAAAAGCTTACAGGCTCAGTATTGATTGGAATTCACACAGTGGGCCTGAAGATTGCTAAGCAAGAACAACTAACGAAACTCTACAGGCCATTGGTAGAGATACGTCCTGTAATTTTTATGTAAGATCTAGCAATTTGTGATGTTTTTCAAGATTAGAGAATGATCTATTTCATTAATATACTTGCAACAGATAGATAAATGATGCACATGCCAAATTATTGTTTTGCATGGAGATCTTACTGTTTCAACTCTCTGTTTAACTAGGACATTCTGTAGTGAGCTATTCTTCTAAGGCCTGGTGGTATTTCATGGTACGTCAGTCAAGAAGTGGCGTCTTCAGCCTGATTGCCAAGGGGATATATCCTGACTCTTAGCCAGAGGTTGGCCTTGGAAAGTAGAGTTATGTTTGTTAAATGCAAGCCTCATGATCTCTGGAAGGCGTTAGCAATAATCTTCCTGCCCATTGCACAAATTCCTTCCTGTAAATGCCAGTGATCATGGTGTAGGCTAGCATGTTCTCCAATCCTGTGATTTTACTAGAAAACTAAACTTCCTGTCAGTTTCTAAAGTCTCACCCTCTCTTTCAATTTTAGCATTTTGTTAAAGTAAATGGAATTAGAAGTCAAAATAAATCTGCTAAATCATATATGAACTATGATTTTTCATGAATTACTTCAGTCATTTTTACATGAAACAATGAAATAAAAATAAATGTGTTGATTTGCAGGCAGGTCAAAAAACTTCTGAAAAGCCCTTGTCCACATCATTTAGAAAGGCATCTTGCTTATATCACTCAGCTCTGAATCTAGAGTTCAATGATAAATATTCTCTAACATTGTTTATTCTAAAGAGTAAATATTCCCATTGTGCATGTATGTATTCACACACAAATGAACATATTTTTTGAATTTTCAGTTGAAATGGATTTAATTAATCTCTCAATGTAGTCTATCAATATAAGATGTACACTGATGTCTTTCAGTAAATTTATTTTTATCATGAGAGAATAATCAAAATGATTATTACAAGTAAGTTACTGAAAATATAGAGTTTATTACCTATGTATCAGATTCTTAAAAAATAAAGCTGACTGACAGTAAAGATTCCCCTAACTGGCCTAGGTGCCAAATTTTGAAATAGTCATTGGATTTGCTATTATGCAAACAAGTAAATCCAGCAAATAACTATGCTGACTTGCCATGATCTTAAGAATGAATAAACATGCACTTAGTTAATAAGAACATAATCCTATGAAGAAAAGATCTACAATTAATTTGTTTGCTCAACCAAAAAAATTTTAGGGCTCCTGCATGAGGTTGCTCAAGCTGTGGACTCTGCAATGAGGACTGATTGAAGGTCTGGGCAAATGTCCAAGTCTACCCTCTCCTCAACTGGTCATGCCTTTGTCCTAGGGGACCATCTACCACCTCTTATAATTCCCACAAAAGTGGCATACACTCTTTAACCCAAGTTTAGTTTTTGGTTTTAAAGTTGGCCTTCTATCCTTATGGTCCTTTTAGAGCAAAATTTGAAAGAAGCAACCAGTAGAATGAATCTGACAAGCTTGACTGATGTTTACCCATTTTGTTGACTGAATAGACTTAAATCATGTCTTTGCCATAAGAAAACAACTTCAGTCCAGAAGAATCCAGCCAGGATTAAGAGCTTTCATTTTTATCCTTTACAAACTAAATTAATCAAAGTTGAATAATCTTATGTGGAGAAAATTTTTACCTATTTTAAAAATCCCAGTCAATAACAGATGGTTTTAAATGAGTTTTTATTATGAATATAATTTTGCAGCAAAAGAAAGCTATACCTTGCTGGGCATGGTGGTGCACACCTGTAATCCCAGCACTTGGGAGGCTGAGGCAGGAGGATCGCGAGTTCAAAGCCAGCCTCAGCAACTTATCGAGGCACTCTCTCAACTCAGTGAGACCCCGTCTCTAATAAAATACAAAATAGGGCTGGGGATGTGGCCCCGTGGTGGAGTGCCCCTGAGTTCAATTCCCGGTACCCCCCACCAAAAAAAAAAAAAAATGCTGTAGTTATATTGTTTTAAAACCAAAATATAAGTTGTAAAATAATCTATTCACTTTTTCTCTTATGTCTTTGCTCAATTGCCATTTAAGTATACATATTGCATGAGTAACACCCAAATGATAAAAAGAGAGGCATTAGATGTCATGGTGTGGAGTGGTCACCTTAGAAACCACCCAAAATGTGTCCAGGGTTGAGTGGCCAGGGAAGGGAGTGCAGGCCTGTTGAATTACAAAATGTCAGGGTTAGAAGGAGCCACATTTGCCATCTAGTCTCATCAATCATTGAATTCCGAAATCGTTTCTACTGTACCCTGACTAGCTCTGCTTGAATACTCTCTAAGAAAGTGAAGTTGGTTTATAAAACTACTGTTGCTATGGTCTCAATATTTGTGTCCCCTCTAAAATTCACATTAATAATTAATCTCAAAAGCAACAGTCCTAAGAGATGGGGGTTTAGGAGATGACTAGATCATGAGGACTCTGCCCATGTAAGTGGGACTCTAGACTTTATAAAAGGCTGGAGGGAGCTAGCTACTTCCCGCTTCACAATTCTTCATCTTCCACCATGTGAAGAAACAGCTTTTGCCCCATCCAGAGTATGCAGCAACTACGTGCCTTCTTGGAAGCAAAGAAAAACAGCCGTCATCAGATACTGAAATTGCTAGAACCTTCATCTTGAACATTCCAGCCTCCAGAACTCTGAGAAGTAAATTTCTGTTCTTTATAAATTTCTTGGTCTCATGTGTTTTTGTTACAGTGCCACAAACAAACTAAGATCACAGCTAATTCTAGTACTGGATATTTGTAGTTTTTATATAATTCTTTTTAACTTCTCATTGGTGTTGGCTCTCCATTTCTTTTATTAATAGACACCTCTCACCTTTACCCCAACACACATGGCTTTCAGCTGACTATGTATCTAGAGACCAAATTGCAAAATTCTCTTACAGTTGGATGTGGCCATGTAATTAAGTATGGGCATGTAAGATGTGAAATAAAGTAAAATCTAGAACTTCCATGTCTCTTTAAAAAAATATTTTTAGTTGTCAATGAACCTTTATTTTATTTATTTATTTATTTATTTATTTATTTATATGTGGTGCTGAGAATTGAACCCAGTGCCTCATACATGCCAGGCAAGTGCTCTACCACTGAGCCAGAACCCCAGCTCTAAATCCCATATCTCTTTAAAGATAAAGATTTTTTTCCTAAATATTTGTACTTGGGGCAGGATGACAACTGCAGCATCATATCAGGACATAGAAATAGGGGTGTGTATTAAAAAGGGCTAAATTGCTTCCCCATTTTGAATACCTGGATGCCATGACAGAGCAGAACTTTCTATCTTCCCTAGACCACATTTCTATCCTCTAAAATTCCACTTTATTTAATGCTACTGCATTTTGGAATTTCTTTGTTAAAGCAGTTTCACCTAGACCCTAAATAGTACAATTGCATGTGGCAAAATCTGCCTAACCCTTCATTTTCCCCTTTGGTTCAAGTTATGGCCTTTAGAATTGCACAGAATTAGTATACTCCTCATTACATATGACATTGCTTTGACTATCTTGAAGTAATAATTATCTACTACACATTTATTTCCTTTCTCATTCCTACTTAAGTGTTTTTCAGACTTTATCCATTCCTCTTATGGCTAGGTGTGACTTTCCTTAATCTGGACATCATATTTTCATCAATGCATCCTGGGTTTGCCAACCTCTCTGACTGTCCCCTTATTCTTTGCACATGAAGAAAAGTCTCAGATCTCCCCTATAATTGATTTTAACACCCCCTGCGCAGTGCTTACATCTACATATGTTAAATTTGATCTTGTTGATTTAACTATTTCAGCCACTTGAAGTAGTTTTGAGAGAATGCAGTCTGTGACAAGACCATTGGTAAATTCAAACAAATGGTTTGACTGCTTTTTCCAATAAATTGATGTATTGTTACACTACTGTCTCTAAAATGAAACACTGAGTGCTTAAATAATTATGTCAAAATGGACTCTACTGTCATGTGTAACTAAAAATAACCAATAAAAAAGAAAGAGCAAAAGTATATTTATAAGATGTAAAAAAAATAATATTTTTATCACTCATCCTAATGTATATGCACTCATATTATAGCAACCCTATTCTTATTCCCATGTTCCTGAAAAGTAAACAAGTCTTTAAAAGAAAGGGTAATTTTGTTTACATTAGTAGGAAAAATAGTATAGCAAGTTCAAACCAAGCTCAATTAGCCACTAAACTCTGCTGCCGTTGGATGAGACTCCCTTTCTAAAAAGTACAGGTTTATTCAGCCTTGGAAGAGATTCTGGGTTTGCAAAGCACAAAACATATTTAGCTGTCATCACAGACACATGTGCTTTTCTGTATCTACTTTGATCATGTTCTTAACTTAAAAATAAGGGAAGGGAAATACTCAAATGATTCTGAAAACCAAGTGAGCTAATCAAACTATTAGACCACTTCATCTAAGGACCCTCAACTCCTCTCATTTTGTCAAGAACAGGAGGTGTTTTCTACTCCAAGTCTTTTTGCCACAGACTATTCACAAACTGTATTTGATCTTCAAAAAGGATGTCTGTTTCCTTCCATTAGTTTTAATTCTCGATGCAGCCAGAAAGAGTATTCCTATTCTCGAGTTCACCGTTGTTTATCTAAAAGACATTGTACTTTGCTTTGTGATTCCTTTTTTCAATGAGTTAATGAGATTTATTCACATCCATGAATTCTTAAATGCTGTCAAAGTCAGATATTGATGTTGATGTAAAGCAGGTGAGTTTGCTTTTAGGCACCCCCCAATCTCAACTTCAAAATAATTTTACACTCATTTCTATAAGTCAAATCACTTTCCCTTTATGCAAGCCATACAGGTTTTCTTATGACCTCATCTCCTAAACTCAAAGAAAAAAAATGCAAACTAAGGAGTTATGAATGTCTTACCTGAGATATATTTATGTTGAGGATTTAAAAACCTTACATCATCTTGTAAAAATGGATGTTAATATATAAGGACAAAAGAAAAATATCATTGCACTCATCAAGAACTTATTAATAATCTACACTTCAATTTTCTCATTTTATAGATGAGGAAATCAAATTGCAAAAGCATCTGTGACTTATTCAAACTTACATTGTAAAGGAGGCAAATTTGAGTAAGAGATTTTCACAATACCCCTCAAACCACACAGGTCTCTTCTTTCTTGCTTAGAAACATATGTGTGTATCATTTGACTGTAAGTCAAAGAATCTTTGATTTCTAGACCAAAGCATCCAATGACTGATGTAATATTTAAGTCTTGCTTATATTTCTTTTTTCCCCTATCTGATAAGCAATTAATACAGTTAATAAAAACAACAGTAATAAAAAAGAATATTTATTGAGTACTTACTATAATCTAGGGACTATTTTAAGTGCTTTATGGTACCAACTTATTTAATCCTCAAAATAGCTTCATTAGATTGGTAAACATTGCCATCCTTATTTGTAGATGAATAAGTGAAGGTCAGGGACTTGTCTGATGTCATATAGCTGGCAATTACAAAGTCAAGAACTCAAAATCTGGGATCTGGCTTTAGAACTGTGCTGTCAACCACTACAAAAATGGATCAATGGTGTGAGTGTGAATCTGTGTTTGTGTTTACTTACATGTTTTATCTATGCTATGCACCATAGTATGTTACTACATATGCAATATAGTCTATCTATATGTAACAACAATTTTATGGAAAAAAAAAAAATTGAATTGTGGGCATTTATTTATATTTCCTCCAATAGAATCAGATGCATAGGCTAAAAGTTTGTGGAGACAACTAAAGAATACCAGCAGAAAAATAGATGCTTTGTGATTTAATGATTTCAGTTAAAGAACAACTATTAGATTTGCATAATGTTTTATTTGTTGTAGGAGAACTATCCGACCTGCTACACACTGTGTTTTCTTATCAAAACTATCAACCCATAAATCAGATGCTGGGAAGAAAACCTAAGACAGAACAACAAAGGGAGACATTTATATTCTTTGGATAATATCCCCCTCCCCAGACCATTTGCAATAGAAGGAAATGGTGTCAGTGATGCTTTTGGTCAAGGATGTAAGGAACATTCATGTCATTTTCACTCCCTGAGCACCAGTGTTCTCAGGGGCCACCATTATCACATTTTCCTTATAAAATAAATGAGCCCTTTTTAAAAAGATAGCCTATTCTTCCTTCTGAAATGAAATCCTAAAATTATAAAAGACAAGGAATTAGTGCTGTGTTCCTTTTTGCCTCTCAGAACAAGCACAGCAATACTAAACCTCAATGTTATTTCCTTTAAGTAGTGGTATTCAACCAAAGCCAAGAAGTCTTTGTGTAGAAAACCTTTTCTTTTTGTGGTACTATGGATTGAACCCAGGGCCTCATGCATACTAGGCAAGTGCTCTACCACTGAGCTACCTCCCCAGCTCTAGAGAAACCTATTTTTTAAATTTATAATTGTCTTCTATATAGACTACAGATATATATGGTTTATTTGCTATTAACAAAGACAACATTTTGCTTTTGAAACATTTTTGTTGTTTACTTTTTGACTCAATAACACATGAAACATATTTAGAAAATAAATACCTAATACAGTATGAATCTTTATATATTGGTATCATTACTAAGTATTCAGAAATTAGAAAGATTGATCTTTTAATGATATTTTATGATTTCATTTAACCAGAAAGCTCTCATGTGATTAATATTTATGCCCAGAGCTGTATATTCTCTACAAATATGCAGAATAAACATCCACTGTTAATGATGAAAAGGGAGAGATGGTTGTTAGAAGACAAATTAGATACCAGTTGTCAGTTAATTTAAGCCTAGCATTTCCATTTCTTGTAAAAAATTCAAAATATGGCAGTACATTCAGAAATATTAAATAAAGTTCAAACTGTTTAAACTTAATTTGCATCATATTACACCAGACCAAATTCTAGTTATTTCTTCAATCAATATTTATAATATGCCTGTATTTTAATAAAGATGCAAGAAATAGAATGAAGCTTTGGTTTTGCTACAGATGTATTACCTATATTTATTATAAATATGAGCCTAGCCAACATTTAGCATAGATTCATGTTAGTCAAACTAATGTCACCATATTAATTCTCTACTTCTAATTAGGAAATGCAACTGAGTTGGCATTTTTATCATGACATGCTTTGTGATTGACACATCTGTTCTGAACTACATTTGTGTGTGAATTCATACTATATGTAGGATAATTTGTTTCAGATAAAGTCCTCTTTTAGAAGACTTAAAAAATACGTCCAGGAACTATAAAGAGATACTTGATAGCATTCTCTTTGAGGATGGAGAGGCAAAAAAATACTAAGTTGTTTGAATTTACAGTTTAGAAATATGTATTCACTTTATTTGTTGTTATGATTAGAAATGAATGGATTGAATTAATCTTTGAAACAAAATTGTAGCAAAATATCTAAGTGTCAAACATCGATTGTATTAAAAAAACCCATTATTTATCTTTTGTTCTCTTTCCTTTTAAAAAAGATAAATGCCTCTTCATTATACTTCATTATCAAAGTTATGTTTAGAGTTCAATATTTGCAAATTTGACATGTTAAGAAAATAAACTAGTCTACAGATGACATATTTGAGAACTTTTGAATTTAGCTTTCTACAAGCTAGACTTTTATGCCATTCTCTAGATGATTTCTTTAAAAGGGTTCTTTCAAGTCCAAGCACCTATAAAACAACACAAAAAGAAAAACATAAAGGTTTGGTTTTATTTTTTTCCTGTTACTTTGCTATTATTTCTGTTATGTTTATTATATTTCATTACTTTCCAACTGAGAGAGAAAAAGAAACAGTAGCAATAACTTGAATCTACAAGGTAAATGAGTGTTGTAGATTACGCAAGTGACTGTTGCATCTTCAACTTATGAGCCGATCATGGGAAAAACAGCCTGCTGACAGGAATGCCACTTGCTTTTCCAGGGATTGATCAGAATAGCTGCACTCTTACTCTTTTCAAATCAGTGCTTGTTGTTTAACAGCATCCTCTAATGTGAATTTGAAAGGTATAGATGAAAAACCTCAAAATGGCCTGATTTTTAAAGCCAAATAGTAGTAAAAATGAAGCAGGAATAGTTTTCTTTCTTTCTACCTGTTTGTAATAGATTACTACTTTCCTCGACTTCACCAAGTCAGAGGGAGTAAAAATATGAAGAAGAAAGAGACTGGGAGAAAAAGGCAGAAAACCAGACATAGAAAAAGAAGTAAAGGAGCAAATGAAAGGGAAAACTGGTCATGTAAAGCTGTGAGGAAAGACTGAGCTGTAGAAACTGGTCACATAAATAGTCATGAAATGAAAAGTTTCAGATTTGTATTGAAGTTTAAAAAAAAAAAAAAAAAAAACTACTTAGAGAAAGGCCAACAGGCCAGACTAAATAATCCTCGACTTACCGTCCAATTCTGAATCCCATATTAGCTGCAGAGATTTTAATGTAAATATGCCATTACACTGTCATTACAGTGATCAGGCTTCATGGCTCACAGGTCACATCTCAGCCACTGTTAATTTTGCAGGCAAAAGCTTTTTTTCTCTTGAAATGTTAATAACTTTCTATTAGTTAATGTAGCGTGACTAAAATTCAGATTAGATATAATTCATTTTAATATCTGTGACTGGCTATCCTGATCATTTAGCAATGGTTTCCAGCTGAATACAAGATGCTAAATTGGACTCATTTGCATAGCCCTGTTAAAGCAATGCCATTCTAGAAATGTAGGCATCTTCAAATTAATTTAAAAGATTTTTTTTTTCTCTTGGTTTTGCTAGTAGGATAAAATCTTTGGTTGGCAACTAATTGAAGTTACTATGAGCTAAATATACATTCTTTTCTCTGCCCATCCACCCATCTACCAAGGAAAAGAGAAATCAAAACACTAGTCAGGAGTATTAATTGGTGACTGTCTGAGAACACAGAGAGGGCTCAATTTAGTACCTTCAATGTTGTTACACAAACCTGAACTGTTGACAAGGTCTCTAACAGCCAGACCTTAAAGAACATTTAGTTCCACTTTTGCAAACCTGTTTTTAACTCTCTATAGTAATTAGATTCAGTGTATTGCTGCCCATCCAGTGTATGGAGACTAGTTTTTTGAACCAGATGGGCAAGATGCCATGCTTTCCACTGTTGTATATGAACCATAGATGAAGTCTGAAGTCTGTTTTTCTCTTCCTTTGCATATGTAACAACCATTAATGATAATGGAAAACACAGGCGATATACTCATGCAACACAGGGCTACCAGAGCCCTACGTTATAAAGGCAATGGGTAGACAACAGACAGTTCAGTAAGTGCAGCTGTGGAAAGGAGCAGGGCTTCTTTGATTATAACTTGATCTTTTTTCACATTGGATGATTTATCTTTTTTCAATTAAATAAAAATGATTTAAAATCTTAATCATGTATCATTTGTTCATGGGCATCACAAATGTTGTGAGCAGAATATGTAAATGATCTTACAGAGCTAGGTTGAAGCTTGATTCAGAAATGCTAAGGGGACTCCTATAATGTTAAAACTGACATCAACAAGTTTTGAACATTTTAAAATTTCCTTAACTTTAAAATCAGTATTTGAAATATCTGTACTTTCATAAAACATTGAATAAATCTCGATTCACATGTAAAAATGTTTGGCTCTATGAACTCATTTTTGGAGTGTTGGAATAAATGTTTAAGAATTAAGTTATAATTATTCTTATTCTAAAACAAAAAATAGGTTGAAGATGCAGACAACTAATGCTTACCAAGGTTTCTTTTTATTTAGTTTGATCATTTCTAGGATACCAGAATAAAATACATGAGTTGGGGGAAAAAGAATCTTTCAGTTCTACTTTTCTGATCTTTTCTTTTTCCTCTTCTTCTTTTTATTTTTTCCTGTGGTGAAATATCAGATACTCCTGTTGTTACTTGTAATTAGAGAAGTTAAGGAACTGTTTTTGTCATCCCTTCATTCTTCCTGTCTCTCAGGGATTTCATCACAATCTATGGTTGTGCCAGTAGATGTTTAGGGGAGATGGATAATGTGAAAGAGAAATTAATTTTTAATTTAAAAAAAATTCTAGGTAAATATTTTGAGTAAACACTGAATTAGGAAAATTATTCTCTTTTTAAATTTATGTGATAGTTATCAGTTGTATAATTCATATTTAAAATAAATGACTAGGCAATATTCACAAGATGCTAACCAAATAATAAAGTTTGAATAAGGACTGGCCATTGGGCATTTGAGTAGCTACACCATTAGACCTTGAAAACACCTTCTTTTTCTATTTGGTTAACTTCTTCAAGATACAATAAAAGCTTTCTTAACAACTTTCATCTCTCAGTCTATAAACAATAGCAATTTTATGTGTCTCTCTTTATATTATTTCTACCAACTTATCTCCCTCTTTCCTTCATAGCTAAACTTCTTGAAAAAGTAATTATTTCTACTCTCTCCTTTCTCTTCACTTCTTACATCTTAATGAACACAGTCTGGCTTCCTTTCTTCCCATTCCTCCAGGAAATGTCTCATAACCTTCATTGACAGGATTGCATCTTTGTCGGTGTCCCAATTTCTAATTTAGTTATATGGTCAAATGGTCAGCTCTATCCCAGGTTTCAATTCTGTCTCAGGGTTCTATGATACTGGAGGTATATGAAAATATCTACAGTAAAGAGATCTGGATATGTAGATTTTGAAAAAAAAAAAAAACCCTCTTGATTTTCATAGGGCACATTCATATCTAATTCTAATTATCAATTCTGTTGTCTCCTAAATCTACAACTTAAACTTAGGGCTCTTTGTTGATGATCTAAGCTAAATACTTAATGATTTACTGGAGATTTTCACCAGATTGTCCCATGGTCAGATTCAAACAGCATGCAAACTGGGTCTTCTTTGCCCATCATAACCTGGTTCAGAATACTAACATTCCCCTTGTCCCTGAATTCAGAAATCAACCTGCACCTACTACATGTGTGCATCCAATCAGTCACTAAGTGCTATTAATGATCTCAACATTCATAATTCTCTAGGTGGAATCTGTTCCTTTCTCCACCATACCACTGTAGATCAGGGTGTTACAATTTCTGACTAGAACTCTCTTTACTTTTCTTCCTGTTTTTACAGGCCACCTCCATTACAATTTATCTTCATAGCTCTACTTGCATTCATATAGGGCAAACCTTATTGCTACTCCTGTTAGAAATACTTGAGAGACTCTCCATCACATTTAGTTTCAAAATTCTCTGTATGGTAAATGCTTTGCTTCATGACTGGCCCTTGGCTAGCTCTTCAGTCCTCTCCCTTTATCACCTGTGCTTGCACCCTGTGCCCCAATATGGACCAATTATTCACATTCTCTGGGAGGAACCAGGCTACTGCTTGCTTCTATGTCTTTATTCAAAGGTTTTCCTTTTCTGAACACTCTCCCTCACTGCTTGCCCATGTGGCAAAGTCTTACTCATTCTTCATTGCTCAGCTCTATTTTTATGTTCTCAGAGCAAGCTTTGCCTTCTCCCATGTTTTCAGAATGTGTGAAATATCTGGCTTTTTGTGCACCAATGGTACATTGTTCATTTCATCCTTTGAGTGTACTTGTGTGAGTGTATATTTGCATATATACACATATATTACATACATCTACACATATGCATTTTATATATGTGTGTGCATTTGTGTATTTACATATATATGGAGGGGGACACAATAAAGGGTACCTGGAGGATAGGGCAGGTATTAGCACAAAGTGAGCTCTGTATAAATATTTCTTGAATTAGGAAGTGAATAGAAAAAAAATTTTTTTTTCCCAAGAAACCTCCAGTCTTTGTAAAACCAATTCCAAGTCAATTTTGTCTCCCTGAAGTTTTGTTTCACCAAAAACATTGCTGCTTGATCTTTGAGCATGAATTCTCCCAGGATCCTAAGGAAAAAGTTCACTTTGAAATGGTGACATTTCACATTGGATCTGAGATCTTTAGTTTCTTCTAGATTTTTTAAATTGCTTGGAATTTTTAGTTATTTAATTTTAAAAATTTAACAGTCTTTACAAATTTAAATATAACTTCCTTGGATAATGACAGTAGGTATTTTAATCTACAATAAAGATGGTACTTATTCTATGTAGAATATTCTAGCCTGAAATATATCTCTTCTTAATATGAATTTATTGATGAAGACTTGGGAGAAAGGTTTAGCTACATATCAAATTCTTGTTCTCTTGTAGATTTCTTTATTTTAAAAATTATTTTAAAGACACAGAATAGTTTCCATAAGGTTTTAAAACTTGAAAATCAATTCTGACTCTGGGTTCATTCCCTTTGTAGAAAATTCCTCCTTTACAACCATGAATCCTTCTCTAAGTACAGAGAGATACAAAACTCTTCTTTCTTTACTGTTTCAGGATTTCCTGGCTTTGATACACAAATGCAGAAATATAAATAAAATGTCACATTCCCTGGTGAATCAAAAAGAGAGAGATCATTCTCTGACTCAAAATTGACACCCCAAATTGAGCACCCCAAATTGACAAGGCTGTTCCATAAAGAGCAATCTGCATTTGAGCCTTCCTGTTCCATAAACCCAGTGACACCATATTTGGACACTCTGGTGTGGATTAGCATGAAAAAAAAATGGTTTAAGTGGTAATTGACTAACTTAATAAGGAAATTTCTTCTAATTTCAAAGAAAGAAATAATCTAGTAGCTGTCAGATAAAATCATCTGGTCACTTAAGTATGTTATCTTATTCATTCCTGTAATTAGTTTTTTACTTCTAGATTTTGCATGACTTAAATATTAAAACACAAATACATCCACCTGCATTTTTCTAAAATAGCTTTCCATTGTCAGTATTTCAAATTGCCCACATTGTGATTAAGGATGTTATTAGATTGTATCTTCAACAGACATCCATTTGTGTACTTTTAATATACTGACCACATTTTTTTCATCCAAAATGCTAATAACAGTTTAAAGCTTTTGAACAATTAGATGACATAATAATAACAGGAGCATAAGAATCACAAGTAACAAACATTGGTTTTAAAATGATATTGCTTTTTACCTTTGTTGGAGAAATGCCTTAGAAGGAAGATGAAACATCTTATTACTTAGGGGTTATCTGGAAATTGAATGAAGAGGACAAACATTGTAAAGGTGGTGGGGGTTGGGGAATGAATTTTAAAAAATGAAATCTGATGAATCTACTTGTGTAAAATAATAGAGCAAAATTGAGATTCCTGAATGTTAAAAGTCAGTGGATAGGATAGAGCCATAAAAAAAAAAAAGTCTTATAAACATAATTTATAAATGGCCTGGTCCTTGGAGTTGCTGGATAAGGAGATATGTGAAACATATTCAGAAAAGTGAAGCGATGTAAGAAAAGGGCAACACTGGAATAAGCAGTTAGATTCAAGATAGTTCACAGATCTTATATTAGGGCAGTATAGATAATAAGAAGCTTGTAAACTAAGCAGAGAAATCTGGACTTGAAGTGACAGATAAGGCTCTGCAGATTTTTAAAGCATGATGGTAATATGAGTGGCAGTTATACTTAAATGGATATTGTATCAGCTATGTATTGCTGTATAACAAATATCTCCAAATTTAGTAATCTTAAGAAACATGCATTTTTATTATGTCACAGATTATCAAGGTCAGAAATCTGGGAGCATTTTATCTTGGGGGTTCTGGCTCAGATTATTTCACAAGATTGCAATCAAGCTGTCAGTCAGGGCTATGGGCTTGCTGAAGATAGAAAATATAATTATTAGCTTATTCATGTAGCTGTTGGCAGGCCCCAATTTCTCAGTGACTGTTGTTTGGTGGCTTCTGTCCCTTGCCACTCAGGTTTCTACACAGCTTGAAAGTTCTTACAGCATGGAAGGTGGTTCCCAAGAGAGGGAGTGATCTTAGAGTAAAAAGAGATCAAGAAAGCAAAATGGAAGATGAAGTCTTTTCATGATTTAGTATTAGAGGTTACATATTTTGCTTTCCCATATTTTACTGGACTCAAGATGAACTGTGTAAATTTCTATGAGAAATTTAAGAGAAAAATTTTCAATAATATTGAATTTAATGAAATTAAAACAGTCAAATCTAAGATTTTTAACTTTTATAGTTTTACTAGTGATCTATTTTTGCCATGGCAAGCAAACAGATGAAGGGATTCAGGGAAATTTTGCAGGTGATGGATATGATTAATACTTTGTAACAAGGAAAATATAAATATATACATTTGTCCAAACTCAGAGAATTGTACTCATAAATTATTGGCAGTTTTCTTGTAAACTAATTATAATTCAATAAGACTAAAAAAGAGTGATCCAGTTTTCTATTGATTGGATAGTATAGAAGAGATAATTTTCCAAATGAAGATAATTAAAATGTGCTGAATTTGAAGTGGCACTTGTCTATCCAAATGAAGATGCTCTGTATGCACAGAGATGCATTTGAACATACTATAATGGAACACAAGAATGACATAGGCAGATGGTAAGGTCACAGTTTGATATTAACGCAAGACATCATATTGAATTTGCGTATTCTGATCTTCACAGGGAAGATAAGAACAAAAATGTGCTATGGATAATATGCATTATTTGCATACGATCTGTCCAATATAAGTTTAATTGACCTGCCTCCAAGAAAATCTCCCTCCCTCCATTTTTCCCTTCTTCCCTACTTATCTTCCTTCCTCCTTCCTTGCTTCCTTCTTCCTCCATTCCTCCTTTCTTTCTCCTTCTTGTTAAACATATTTACTTTTTAAATTTCATTTACAGAGAAAACAATCATATAGTTCAGAACTAGGGTAGAGAGATCTCATTGCAGAGTATAACAGAACCCTTCTTATTTTAATAGTTTATTCTTAAGTCTCTGTGCTATAAAAGAAACCACAAGAATAAAAACAGAATTTCAAGATAACTTTAAGAAATAAATGTAGACATTCAAGTTACTGTTTCATAATACCAAGTACAAATGTGTTAAAAATATGGCAAAAAGGAGTCACCTATAAACACATGCAGATTTAGTTTTTTAAAACAACCACTATTTACAAGATTGGTACAACATATACATTCTCATATTTTAAACAGAGAAAATTCCTATTAATTTATATCCCTCTGAAAAGTGCATTTTTATTAAAAGCTAAAAAAAAAAAGAGGAGGAGAAACAATGGAAATTTTTTTTCACACTTTATATTTAGGTGAGAAAACACTTTCTTCACATCAGTTAATAAGATCAAATATATCTCACAGGTTACACATTTTATATGACCCTTAAAATAGAAAACCTTATTAACACATGAAAAAATGGACAATGCCATTGAGAATCTCTAACTTTTCAAATTTTAAAAGTTTTAAAGTGAAGAGTAAGTCTGAGATTTATTATTAATAAATCTTTACCAGAAACTGGTAGACTCACGTTCTGTGCTCAGGGAAAAATAAATGTGATAGGACAATGCACAATTAAAACAAAACAAATGAAAACAAATATTCACCAAGAATATTTTTACTAAGCCATTTCCCCAAGTAGAACATGACCCTATGAGTCTTGGTTTACATAATTACATTACTTAGTCATTATTACTCGATAGCCTGTAATAAAACTGACCTCCTCAATATCCTTATTTCCTCATTTCAATCCATTTTTCATAAAGTAACCAGATGATTTTAAAAAGCAACAATATTAAAAATTAGTCAAAGATTTCAAGTTTTCCTTAAAACCAAAAGTGTTAGTATCATTAATAACCACTTCATCTTTAACTGGACTTCAGTTTTGTTGGATTCCTTTTAGTTCTTGAACAGAGACAAGCTCTTTCTCAGTTTAAGACTATGTTTGAATTCTGCACCCAGAAGCCTTTGCACAGGTATTTCTTTTCTTTTTTAATACCATTGCATCTTCTCCTTATTCTTCAAGATATCTTAAAAGATGCCTTCTTGGGGCTGGGGTGGTGGCTCAGTAGTAACAAAGGCTCGCCTAGCATGTGTGAGGCCCTGGGTTTGATCCTCAGCACCTCATAAGTATAAATAAATAAAGTTATTGTGTCCATCTACAACTAAAAAATATTTTTTAAAAAAGATGCCTTCTCAGATAACATGTCCTGGATCTTCAAGAGTGATTCTTCCTTGTAACATCCCCCTTAAACTCTATATTGACTATCAATCTTATATGGACTTTTTACAGCTTGTACTTTTATAGTATGTAAGCCAGCTCACAAATGTACATACATACAAATGCACACAAATGCAAGATACATATGTATGTGTGTATACAAAATATCTTTATGTCTCTGACTATATATGTATATGTATGCTTATATATTTGTGAGCATATATATTCAAAAATATATAAGCATTAAATGTTTAATAAAGTTTTACAAAGTGAACATGCTTCAGTATTTCATCTAGATCAGGTTATGTAATGTGCAGCTATTCTTTTTAATGTTAGATTTTCTAGAAGGTATGTACTAGTATTTAATTATGCTGGTGGCTATCAATATTAAGGGCATGTTTTTATGCTTATTGGCTCTTTGGATATTTCATTTTGGAACTATCTGTACATGACTTCTCCCATTTTTAATTTGGTTTTCTTTTTTGAGATTGATTTTTTTGGTTTAAACAAATACATATTAAATATATGTTTATATTTATGAAATATATGTTCCTTACACTTACCCTTTTTCAGTTGCCAAAAAAAAAATTACACATAATTTGTCCACTTGAAAGTTTGTCTTTTCACTCACTTAATGGTGATGTATTTTGATGATCAGTAGTTTTTAATGAAGGCTAAACTTATATTATTGGAGAGGGGGGTACCAGGGATTGAATGCAGAGACACTCAACCACTGAGCCACATCCCCAGCCCTATTTTATATTTCATTTAGAGACAGGGTCTCACTGAGTTGCTTAGAGCCTTGCCCTTGCTGAGGCTGGCTTTGAACTCTTGAACCTCCTGCTTCAGCCTCCTGAGCAGCTGGGAATACAGGTGTGCACCACTGAGCTTGGCCTGGATAAAGTTATCTTTCCTTGTGGGTTATTGTTTTTGCCTTGTCCTGAGTGATTATCTGCATAGGGAAGGTATTTTTTTAATCTGGCCCAGAACAGAATGCACAAATTTCTACTGTTCTTTCTGAAATCTCAGCAATTTTCTTTTTTTGGGGGTGAAGGCAAGGTACCATGAACTGAACTCAGGGGTACTCGACCACTCAGCCCCAGCCCTATTTTGTATTTTATTTACAGACAGGGTCTTGCTGAGTCGCTCAGCATCTCGCTTTTGCTGAGGCTGGCTTTGTACTCTCCATCCTTCTGCCTCAGCCTCCTTAGCTGATAGGATTACAGGCATGCGCCACCGGACGGGGCCTCATCAATTTTCAAACAGAAATATTCCTCATATTATTATGTTCCTTCACGTACATTTTGCAGCTTTGAAGATCTTGTTATTCAGTTTTTACAGCTTTATAGTAGATACCTTTGGGGGAGATGATCTGCCAAACTCCTTTCTCAGTCATGGCCAAAAGTCTAGAGTGCTTTCATCCCCCAGAATTTAATTGAAGAAGTTAAATTTACTACAACACAATTATTAATACATTTGTATTATACTTGTAATAATTATAAAAATATTTTCATGTCTCGCTTACAATTTAGTTTTTCCTTATCATCAAATACTTTAGAAGTTTATATATTTTAGTATTTTTTTCTTTTTTAAATTTTTTTATGGTGCTGGTTATTGAACACATTATTGTTATTTTAAAATAATAAACCTGTTTTATTAATTTTTCTATTTAAGTTTTTCTAGTTTTATTATTTTCTTTTTCTTAGTTTTGTGTTTAGTGTTTCCCTTAGCTTATGTAGGTCATATTAAAATCATTTATTTTGGTCCTATCTTCTTCTACAACAAATATTAAGCACAAATAGTTTTCCATGAGTAAAGCTTTAGTTTTACCCCATGTTACTTTGAAAAGTGAGTTTTCCAATATCATTATGTATAAATGTATACTTAATTTCCATAGTGATTTCTTCCTGACTCAAAAGTTATTTAGTATTTTACACCCTAATTTCCTAATACCAGGGAATTTTCTAGTATCTTTTTTTAGTTTACATACAGCATAATTTCCCTGGGCTTAAAGCACAATTTTTTCAGAATTGCTTTATGTTCCAGAATAGTCAATTTGTTAAATGTTCCAAGTATGCTAGAAAAAATGTATATCCTATCACTTGGAATGCTTATATATGATAATATTTTGTTTACTTGTTCTATATCGAAGAGGAAACCTCAAAAACATGATTGTGGAGATTTCTTCTCTTCCTTTTAGTTCTGTAATTTTTTTATTTTTATCTATTGAGGCCTTCCTAGTAGTATATACTAAAATTAGAATGTTATGTTTTCACACTGAATTGTCTCTTTAATGAATATGAAATGCTTCTCAATCTCTGGTCATATCTCATGATTTTAAATTTGCTTTGTATGCTATTAGAATAACTGAGTAAAATTCCATTGTATATATATACCACATTTTCTTTATCCAGATAGTTATACTCTACTTCTTGTTTGTTTTATACGTTTTTTTTTTTTTTTTTTTAATTTTACCTTCAACATTTCTTTTCTTAAAGAGATATTAATAGTATGTGCTTGGTTCCAGTTTCTTATCTGGTCTGATATCTTTGATATTACTGTGTACATACTGTCCATTTACATTTGAAATAATCACTGATTTTCAAATCTACCATCTAAGAATTGTTTTGTATTCTATATATTTTTGTTTTATTTTATTTTCTTACTTGCCATTTTAAAATTAGTCAAGTAGTCTTTATTATTGACTTTTCTTCCTCTCTAAGCTTTTTATTTGCACACTTTCCTTGACCTTTTAGTAGTCATTCTCTTATTGATATTTTAATAGTTATTCAAGAGGTGATAATATGCATGCTAAACTTACTAGACTCTACCTTAGATTACTACTTTTACCACTTTTCAGAAAATGCTTATCTCCTTTATTTTTACATTTGAAATATCACCATATCTTTCATTTGTTTAAAGTAGGTGTTTTAGTCAGCTTTTTTTGTTGCCTGTGATCTAAAAACACAACAGGAACAACTTAGAGGGGGAAAAGTTTATTTTGGCTCTTGGTTTAAGAGGTTCAGTCTATTGTCAGCCAACTCCATAGCTCTAAGCTCAAAGTGAGGCAAAATATCACGGCGGAAGGGCATGGTGAAGGAAAGCAGCTAAGGACATGACAACCAGGTAGAAGAGAGAGAGAGAGAGAGAGAGAGAGAGAGAGAGAGATCCACATACCAGGGACTAAATATAAACCCAAAGGCATGCTTCCAGTGATCTACTTCCTCTAGCCACATTCTACCTATCTACAGTTATCACTCAGTTGATACATATCAGTGGGTTAGTCCACTGATTAGGTTACAACTTTCATAATCTATTTATCTCATCTCTGAAAATTCTTGTGTTGTTTCACACACCGGCATTCGGGAGATACATCATACCTAAACCATAACATTGGGAGTTGGCAAACTATGATCCATTGGTTATGTCCTACTCAAAATATTTATTTTGAACCATGAGCTGAGACTGGTTTTTATAGTTGTAAATTGTTGAAAAGCAATAAAAAGGCACAATGTTTTAATATGTGAGGACTGTACAAAATTTAAATTTCACTGTCCATAAATAATGTGCTGTTGAAAAGCAGCTCAATCACTATATATTTTCTGTGACTGCTTTCCCAGTACCGTTGTTAGAACCACTCAGTCACCACTGGCGTAGGGACCATACATGGTGCGCTCATCACTATACTGATGCTCAGGGTACACAAATTTCAGTGACATAGTTTTCTTTTTTAAAATATTTATTTATTTGCTTTAGTTGTACACAATGCGCTTATTTGTATGTGGTGCTGAGGATTGAACCCGGGCCGTGAATGTGCTAGGCGAGCGCTCTACCACTGAGCCACAACCCCAGCCCTCAGTGATATAGTTTTAACAACAATTTATTTATTATTTAATTTTTTATACCAGTGTATACCACTGTAGTGAAAGAAGGAAACAGGGAAATGGAAATGAGGACTCTGCATGTCATGTGGAGTGTAGATTATTATTACATCAAATTGGATGGCAAAGTATTGTATTTTTTGGCAATGAAACTATAGCTGTGCTGAAAGAACACAGTACATCAAACTAAGTACTTGTTATGGTTTGGAAGTGAAGTTCAGAACACAGTACATCAGACTAAGTACTTGTTACGGTTTGGAAGTGAAGTGTCCCACAAAAGCTCACATGTGATACAGTGCAAGAAGGTTCAGAGGTAAAATGGGTTGTAGGAGTCTTAATTCAATCAGTGATTTAATCCCCTGATAGGGATTAACTGAGTGGTAACTGAAGTGGTAGGGTGTGGCTGGAGGAGGTGGGAATTGGGGCTTGGATTTGGCTATATATCTATATCTGGCAAGTGGACTCTCTCTCTCTGCTTCCAGATTACCATGTAAATTGTTTCCCTCTGCCATACTCTTCCGCCATGATGTTCTACCTCACCTAGAACCCCAAGGAATGAACCAGCTGTTCTATGGACTCTGAAACCATGAGCCTCCTCTACAGTTGTTCTAGTCAGATCCTTTAGTCACAGCAGTGAAAAAGTTGACTAAAACAGTACTCACCAGAAATATCACTAGACTAAGTACTCATCAAAAATATTCACAATTTACAAGAAATCAACAATAAGAAAAATTAGGAATTTTAAAATAAAATACTTCTTAAGAAAAGAATTTCTTCACATATAAAAAATTAATCTATAACTGAGGTAAGTTTTTAAGCATCTGACTTGTTAATCAAAAAGTGCATAAATAATTGGCAGATTGCTACATGTTTAAGTGTTAAGAGATAGTGTTATTTTGAGGGGCGGTGTGTACCTGGGAATGAACTCAGAGGCACTCAAACACTGAGCCACATCCCCACCCCTATTTTGTATTTTATTTAGTGACAGGGTCTCACTGTGTTGCTCAGCACCTCGCTTTTACTGAGGTTGGCTTTGGACTCTCTATCCTTTTGCCTCAGCCTCCTGAGCTGCTGGGATTACAGGCATGAGCCACCACACCCAGCACAGTATTTCTTTCTGCTGGATTTCATTGTTTGTGTGAAAAGTTAAACAATTTTATAATTATTCTTTTTGCAGATAATCTCTGTTTTTTTCTTACCTACTTTAAAAATTTTTCCTTTGTCCTTGTTTCTTAAGTTTAATACGATGTGAACAGGTGCAATTTTCTTTGTAATTATCTTTCTTTGAGTTAGTAGACATTCTCATATTGTTTGGAAAACTTTTATGCAGCATTTCTTGAAATATTGCTTCTAGTTTTTCATTGCTTTTACTCTTCTTGGACACCATCTAAACATACGTTAAACCTATTCTCCATGACTCATTGTTTCTTATTCTCGTAAGTGTGCAGGCGTGTGTGTAGATATGTGCATATATATATAATTTCATTTTGTTTTAGTGCTTTAATCTGTAATTTCTATGCATCTCTATTGCTGTGACTTATGTGTTTTTGAAAGGATATATAGATTTCTTCATTTTACTTGTGTTTTTTTGTTTTAGAGTTTATATTTGGTTATTTTAGATTTATGTTCTGTGATGAAATTCTCTTTCTTTTGTTATATTATTTTTTTTTTGTACAGGTTAATAATAGTATCACTGATTCCATTTTACATGAACTGGCAAATGTCTTGAGATGAAAATGTGGTGGTAAATGTTAGGAAATGCCTCAATAAATATGTGTTTTCTTAGAAAATAATGTTTTCAAATTTCAATTACCTTGGTTATTCTCTAATGCTTTCAAATAGTGCCTCTGTGTGTGTATATGTGTGTGTGTATGTGTGTGTATGTGTGTGTGTGTGTATTTTGTTCAGCTTTTATAGCTGTACTCAGGAAAGTAAATAATTTGAAATAAGCATCAAAATTAGCCCATTTCATGACTCGACTCACAGTTGGCCCTCAACATATGTTGTTAGAGGAGTTAAGTAGTGTACTTAATTCTGCATTTGCACTAAGCTCAGAGACACTTGAAAGTTATGCAAGTGTAAGCTCAGCAGTGGCATGGCCCTGGGAGGGTGGGTGCCATCTTAAATTTTGTGTACTGTGTTACTCATCTCACCTTATTTCTTGGCTCTATCAATAATGTGGGTAGACCAAAGTTTACTACCATGGTTTTGTAATTTTGATAACAGGAAAGAAAGACAATGCGATTTTCCCAAAGCCAAACTTGAACTAGTAAAACTGATCAGGGGATAGAAAATAGTTGGTAGATATGAGTGGGAAACACATTGTTTTAAAACTCAGATCAAATTCACGAGTATTTTAGAGAGGTGCTGGTAAAAATAAATTTTACAAGATCAGTTCTCAAGCATGCAGCCGGCTTTGCATCCAGAAAGCGTAATATTTTTAGTTTCTGGGTGATACATATTAACTTTATTGTTTCTTTTTCTTATTGTTATTTTTGATCTCTTCCACACCAATCGGTCTTAAACTTGAATTAACAGGTGACACTTAAATTCTATTCTCAGCTTTACAAGCCATAGTTATGAAATCAAACTATTATTGTGTACTTTTTTTTTATTGTAGCAGATGCAGCACTAATCTCCACAAAGATGGTAATGAAGACATTTGCAATCAGGATATACGGAAAAGGTCTAAGAGATTCTTGCTACCAGAGAGGGATATCTCTGCTTAAGAATATGAGATGATTTACAGGTGTTAATGGACCTACATGATTGTTGAAACACTGCTCAATTAAGACATCTGTGGAACTACAGAAATGGCTGTGTTGAAATTGAGTGCACCTGTTTGCAACCTGATAAAAGATGTATTGATAGGATACAGTTATCCAAAATAGTCCTGAAAAAGCAGGCATTGGAAAGATTTTTTTTTTTTTCTGTATTCAGTGTCTTCTTCAGGTGTGAACTAAAAACTTCTTTTTGGAACAATCTCATGTAGGAACTAAGATTGGGTTTAAAGTTTTGTCTCTTAAGTGCAGGTTAGTGGTTTATCCAATAGCACCCAACCCCAGATACTTCTACTAATTAATTATCTCTGTTTCTATAGAGTAAAATAATAAAAAGTGATGGTCAGCAGTTTTAAGAAATGCGAGTTAAATGCTATATTTAAAATGATATATCATTTTGGGAAGAAAATTTAAAAACTGGTACATGCAATCTCAAATTAAATACAGATTTTGAATTTCAAGCTGCAAGGCTAAGAAGATCAAAGGAAAGTCTTCACAGTACTTTGAAATTTTGTATAATACTTCCCGGGAGGTCATTTACTCTCATAATTTAGTCTGACTTATTTTGGTTTCAGGTCCATTAAAAATGTGCAGCAGAAAAAGAGACCTCTATTTTACTTGAATTTTTAATAGCAACTTGTCAGTAAAAAAGAAAGGTGTTTGAAAGAGGATCCTCTAATACAGTCCTAATAGCTTTAAATTCTTTTTAAGTCTGATTGAGAAAGAAACTTCCTTGTGATGTCTCTATTTTAACTCTTCCCACTGCCCTGTGGAGGAGCACTATGATTGATCTTAAGTATTTCTCACATGCAGGCACCGCCCCCTATGACGCCCACAGTTTTTACACCTGAGCTAAGGGTGTACTCTGACAGTTTTGTTTTTTTCTTCTTTTTCTTCTGCTCTTCCTAAGTGATTGAGTCCTGTTGAGGGGAATTCAGCTGATCAGTGGATAGTTGAATACATAAAACAAAGATTCAGGTAAATAATTTCTTCTACTTTTCCTTTTGGCCTCTTTTCCTTCTTCCTTTGCCTTTCTTCTTCCCTTCTTTTTCTTCCTACTCTCCTTTCTTTCTCCTTCCCCTCCCTTCTCTTTCCTGTTCACAAGGAAATATCAGAAAGGAAAAAGTAATCCCCCTCCCCAGAAGATACATTCTGAAAAATCTCAAGCAAGTGGCTGAAAGAAAAAAAGGAAGGTGTGCAGTGATTGGTCTTCCTAGGTCTATAAGTCTCCTTTTGCAAGTCACTTTACTTTAGCATCTTCAATTTTTCTTATTTGGACAATAAGAAAGTTTCAAATTACAAGATTTGAGATCTCTTCTATGGTTGAACCCATTCTGTGGATCACTCTGGAATACTACTAATTCTATTTATTATGATAAATTCTACAGAGAAGTAAGTGTTCATCTTCTCTTAAGTTTGGTGCAGAAAACTGGCAAAAAGATTACTAAAGTTGTACTAATAAGTTGAACGGAATTTTCTAAATAAGTTTCCACTAGAAGAGATTTCTACCCCACCTAAAGGTGGTAAATGGATACAGGTTTGGGATGTATGGCTATTTAGAGTCCTGTACTGTGAAGCTGAGTACAAAGAGTGCTGCGGACACTGAGCAATGGTGAGGAAGGGATGGGGGGCGGGGAGCTCACCTACCATTTATTTGTCCTGTTTGACATTCCTTGTTAAAATTGTGGAAAATATATTACTGGCAGGTCCTTAGCAAAACTCCAACTTAAAATAAATAAAAAGGCATAGCAATGCTTTTGTAACTGTCTTCTGATAGAAATGCCAACCAAAATTAAACCTTTATGAATTTACAAGTTTCGAATACATGTCCATCTTGAAATTATTTCCTTATTTATTTTGGACCCCTTGAATAAGTTAATAAAATGCAATAATGTTTTTTTTTTTTTTTTAAATAGCTTGAGAATGTTAATGCATTGACTCTGCTTTTTATATTTATTTTGGGGAGTCTCCCAATTTATAGAAATCCTCATACCTTACATAATTCTACACAAAGATTTTGTTCATTATTAAAAGACCATTTCATGGATCAGTGTCTGACTCCAATAATAAATTCTGGAATATCTGCAAAATAAACTTGTTATCTTGTGTGCGTTTTGACTGTTGAAAAGTTCTTGAAGGTCAGCAAACCTTTGTATTGTAGTCTAAAGACAGTATGCAAAGTTAAGCATTATGAAATTTATATTCTTATTCTGGTGGTAGAATTAGAAGGAGTTCTTAGGGATTTTCTGTAGTTTATATAATTAAAACCATCATTTGGAGATTGCAGGAGCCCTGATTGGGGAGATGGCTGAGTTTGCGGTTGGTTGCGGACCATGGAGATGTTAGGGCATTGCCCCCTTCCGTGGTCTCATGGGACTTGGCCCGGGATCTTGCGAGACTTGAGCTGTGACTTGGCAGATCGGGTCGGTGCCATTGGTTCTTGGTTGGTTGGACGAGTGTGGTTTTAGTGTGCGGGAGTTGTTGTTGGAGCCGAGAGAGAAGCTACCAGAATAAAGAGCCTGTTCGTTTCCAGTCTGCCTCTGAACTTATTCCCGCGGCTTCATTGCTCCAAGCGGCAATTGCTTCAGGCAGCAACAGGAGATTTGGATAACAGAGTTCTCAGAAACAAAATATTTGCTAGAGTTTGTATTATGTATTAATCCATTGTATAATATGATATTATCTGTTTTATTATGCAGAGAATTTTATTCAAATGTTATGTAGCAATGCAAATAATCTGTCAAGCTTTTTGTGCTTTTCATCTTATTTTGAGAAGTTTTATGTTGTATTTTTTATTTCATGTAAATTTATGCTTACATAAAAGTTGTAAGATGCAAGAATGGTACAAGGCATTCCATATATCTGTGATGGTTAATATTATATGTCAACTTGATTGGGCTAAGAAATCCCAGCTAGCTAGTAAGACATTATTTTTGTGTATGTCTGTGAGGTTGTTTACAGAAGAGATGAGCATTTGAATTGGTGGACTAAAGAGGGTTACCTTCATAAATGTGCTGGGCACCAATCAATCTGTTGAGGGCCTGAATAGAATTTAAAAGGCAGAAGAAGGAGAAATTTTCTCTCTCTGCTCGATCTAAGCCATCTATCTTCTCCTGTGTTGACTATCAGTGCTTCTGGCTTGGGGGGTCTACAGACATGGACTGGGACTTACCTCATTGGTTGCCCTAGTTTTCAGGCCTTCAGACTTGTACTGGAACTACACCATTAGCTTTCTTGGTCCTCCAGTTTACAGATTTCAGATGGTAGGCCTATTTACTCTGCAATTTCATGAGCTGATCCCTCATAATAAATCCCTTTTAAATGTATTTCCATATATCCTAGTGGTATTATTTCTCTGTTGAACCTAACTAACATGATAAAATGCCCTTTACTTATTAACCAGTTCTGCAGTTATTCCATTTACTTTCTTTTTCTCTCACTACATTTTTTTCTGAATCAAATTATTATTAGTTGAGCTAGTGTACCCCCATTTCTGAATATTTTATTATGTATTTTCTTTACATAATAATATTTTATTATATATTTTCTTATACTTAATAATATTTTGTTATGTATTTTCTTGGTCATTCTTTTACATAACCACAATATAATGGCCCAAATCAAGAAATTTAACATTGATATAAAATTTTTATATTATTTATAGTCCAAATTCAAATTAAATCTACTTTATAGCTAATTTGCATTTTTCTTAGAAGGCTTGAGTAGGAAGGAATAAATGATTTTGGAAAAGAAAGAGAAAATTACTAGAGCATTCCCATAAATAGGCAAGAGGAGATGCTATTTAGTACACAAATCATGGGGTTGACTTGGTTATGAGAACAGGTAGGTTAATAGCACAGATGAAACTGGGTTGACTCATTTGATTATGGGAATTTAGATGCTTCTCCTTTGTTACTATGTCTACTTAGAGAACAAAGAAGTGCAATTGGAGAAGGAGGAAGAGATATAAAAGATTTAAGGAGGGAGAAGGAAGTATTAAATAGACATCTATTACAATAGGACAATAAATGGATTAGGAAAATGTGTTCTGATTTCAAGTAGCATTAGGGGAATAATTGAGGTTAGTGGTCGTAAAGTTAGATTGCTTAGCGTGACTGCCTATTTTCTTTCAACCACATTTGGCTGTGTGGGTGAAGGAGCAGAGTAAAAAGATAGTTTTATTTAACCAGGGCTAAAGTTTTGACACAGTTGTACAAGGAAGCAAGAGAGGGGCAGGGAATTAAGTGTCTATGCAAAGGAAGTAATTATGAAAACTTACGATGGATTTAAGCTGGATAAGTAAGAATGTGAGGATCTCATGGACTAAGAGGCAGCGAGTAAGGTTGTAATTATCATAATGATAAAGGTTTATCTGAGGAAGTGAAAAATGTAGATGACAAGGCTACTTGAAGGAAGATGTCATGGAAATCAGACTACTGAGTTCTGGAATGAACAGTCCATTGATAGTTAAAGTTATTGCAGGCATATTGTAGAAAAAGTACCAGGGGTAAAATGTCAAGGAAAATCCTTCAGGAGTAATAAGTGAAACAAAACAATGATTGGAAGTGTCTGATATAGTCTGATAGGAGATTTAAAATTTGAGATTTTTTTCTGGGAGGAGAGGTTGGTCTGAAGGTAGCAATGGAGAATGTAGAAAGCACTTACCACACCTCAGGTTGGAAGGTAAGAGAAAAGTGGGAAGAAACTATGAAAGAACCAGTAGTGAAATACTTTGGAGAACCAAACTTCTATTAAGGCTTTAAATGGAAGGATTTTGTACTGCACAGGAGTACCACATTTTATTCACAGTATAGACTTTACTGAAAGCTTGCACAGTTAGTCTAGCAAAATTTCCCATCAACTGAAATTAAAATGCCTTCAGGAAGATCTCCATTTTCTAACTCCCATAATGGAGCTACAGGGACTTGAGGATAAGGTATATTGTCTATGATGTACCATAACTTCCACAAGGTGCAGAGTGGGAGGGATTTAGAAGTTGGGGAGAGATGTGGATTAGTCAGCTCTTTCATTCCTGTGACAGAAAGACCTAACAATAACAACTTCAAGGAGGAAAAGTTTATTTTGGCTTACAGTTTCAGATGTCTCAGTCCATGGTCAGTTGACTCCATAGCTCTGTGCCTGAGGTGATACAGAACATCATGGCCAAAAGGCATGGTGGAAGAAAGCAGCTCAGTACATGGCAACAAGGAAGCAGCGAGAGAGCTCCATTCATCAGGAACAAAATATAACCCCAAGACATGCTTTCATTACCCGCTTCCTCCAGCCATGCCCGACCTGCCTACTGTTACTTACCAGTTAATTTCTATCAGTGGAGTAATCCACTGATTAGATTATACCTCCCCTCATCTAATCGTTTCACCTTTGAAAATTCTTGCATTGTCTCACACTTGGGCTTTTGGGAGATACCTCATACCTAAACCATAACATGAAGATATGAAGTAAAAGTGTAGAACCTTTACCTTTGAGGATTGGGATTTGGGCAGGAGAGATGATCTTCAGAGATTCTGATTCAATTAATTTGCATAGGGTCCAGGTATCAGGATTTTTCAAAAAAGATCCCAGCAATTCTAATATGCTTCCAGGGCTGAGAACCACTTTTTGAAATATTTACTTATATTAAGTTATTTAAACAATCCTATAAATCCCTTTCAGCCCTGAATTAAACTCACAATAGGTGACATATGCTTAAGATTACACACTGTGAAGATCAAGTGAATCACTCGATCACTTACATAGTTTTCTTTGCCCACCATTGTCATTGTCAATAGTTCCAAATTAACAGTTTTTGCCCCAAAACTAAATGCTTCCATTTTCATTTGGTGAAAATACAAATGAAATCTATATCCAACTGGACATTGGAGACATGTGATCCATTTGAGGTTATGTGCTTTTATTATGTAATTATTGATCAGAATCATTTTTTTAAGCACAAAGTTGCATTGTTAACTGATTTTTTTATTGGATAGAAATCTGGGATAAAATAAGTATTTTAGTCTTAATTTTAGATTTAATAGCTAAAAGCAGTCTTTGGAAGTGAGTACCATTCCACAATCTCTATTTTGGTAATCATTGAAATTTTCAGTTAAGATTTTCAGTTAATTTAAGACACTAGGGATTCTAAATTGAACCTCAGGTGTTTTACTACCTGACATCTACATATTTCTCCTGTCTGCCATTAAAATAGCTATCCGTTGCCTGTGTTGAGGTGTGTTGTTAAACAACTTATTTGGGATTTGAACACTGAAGTTGCCCTCTGATTATTATTGATATTGATAAAATAACAATTATCTTCAGATCAAGTAGACTTGATTTTATCTTCCTATGATATTGTAAAACAGAAAAATTAAAAGGTTATGCTGTAATTTAAATTTAAATTCTGCAATCTTTTCTGTACATTTTACTGGGAACTTATCTCAGATATATTTTAATGCCTTCACCGATTATCATGAAGCTGAGCATTGTCTGTCAGAAACAAACACACTGAGGATGCTGAACTCATTGCTCACAGCTTTTCTTTTATTATTATGTTAAGCACAGAATGCAAGGAATTTAAATGTAGTACATTGGGAAAATATTATCTTCTACAAATACAATGATTTGGATTTGTTCCTATTCAGAAGATATGTTGAAAATGCTTTAGGATATTGTACATTGATTTCTTTCAGTCTGCAATAGTTAATCCCCCCTTTTGGATTGGTACAAGTAGTCAAATCACTCCCAAATCTTCAGGAAATGAAAGGCTAGATCACTAATCACTGCATGCATACTTCACTTTAATATTTCATTCAGCTTTGATAGAAGATTATAATGAAAGATATTATGAAAGGGCACCACTACAATTGTACTCAGTGGGCCATGTGTAATATTTGAAAGTACATCATCTCTGTGGGTACTTTGCAAGTTGCAGTTGTTAGATGAAGAATAAATGTTAAACTAGATTCTTCTAGTCATCCAATCAAATGCATTTATTATGTGCCCTCTATGTGTAAAGAACTGTATTAGGTGTATAGCTTGGTCCCTGCCATTATTCTTAAACTATGCTCCTGGTGTGTATGAAGCAGGCTGAATGGGTCTTGCTAATAAAATAAAATAAAGGCAATTTTTCCAGTTTCTAGAAAATTGTTAAGTTGGTGCTTAGATTTTATTAGTTTTATCTTTCTTCTGATAGTTTTTCATAGATGTTTGATGCCTGCTACTGGTTGCTTATACTTGTAGCCTATTTTAAATATTTTCAGAATTATGTTCTATTTAAGCTTAAGATAGTTTATTTTATATTGTGCTGAGTCCATGATGATTACTGAGTGTCCTTTCTGTCATGCAAACCAGTTTGAACATTAATGTCAGTTAAAGCACCGTGGAAATGACTACTATTAATTCATCCTGGAAATGATAATATTAATTCAGGCCTTTAAAAATCAGTAATTTAGACATATATGTATCCAAAATATAATTATATACTTCAAAAGAGTAAATGCAGCATTTGGAAGAGTGGTAATAGGCTAGATCCCAGGAAATTATTTTGTTTTTGCTTACATTATTCATTTTCTGGGGAATTAAATTGTGTTTATTTTTTTAAAGTGAACCATTTCCTATATCAGACTCTCTATAAACTTAGCTACACAATTATGTGATGTTTTAACTTTGTCCAATAACATTAGCATAATATTTAATAATAATGGCAAACACTTACTGAACACATGCTTTGTGTCAGGTACTGTTTAAGTGCACTGGCTCCTTTAAACCTCCCAATCATCTTATGGAAAAGAAGTTTTTATTACCTACTTTATTCAGAAGAGGAAATTGACTCACAAAGGTACAGTACACTCAATATAGTTTAGATAGCTAATGTTTGATAGACCAGAGATTTGAACCCAAGCTGTTTGGCTACAGAGTCTGGGTTCTTGACAGTTGAGCTATACTAACAACATTAAAAAATTTTTTTTGAAGAGTGTTATATTACTTAGTATATCTTTAGTTACAAGTATGAACCTAATCTAAACTGCTGGAAACAATAAAAAGAATTTACTAGCTCACATAATTAGAAGGACTAGAAACAGCACTTACTTCAGGGAAGGCTTGATTTATTAGTTCAATGATGTCACTAAAAACCCAGTTTTCTTTCAGTCTTAAAGCTCTGTTTTCCCAAGATGGATGCCAGCAGCATCAGAGAAAAATTCTTCCTTATTCATGTTCAGCAAGAAAAAGAGTGTCTTGGTGTCAGTATTTCTTGCAAAAGTCTGGAGAATCACTTTAAGTGAGCCAGTTTAAGTTGCCGACTGCCCCTGAATCAATCACTGTGGTCAGTGAGAGGAAATATCCTGTTGGCTGAGGCTGGATCACAAGTGTTTCCCGGATACCACAGAATCCTCAAACAGGTTTCTGATGAAGAAGGAAAGGATATTATGAAGGCAACCTATAAATGTAAACAGAATATGGGGTTTATATGTTCAAGTGTTTGTTATGAAAGCCATTTATGAGGTACTACATATATGTAATATATACAATCATTACCTATCATCTCTCTTTATCTATCTATCATCTAGCTATCTACTACCTTTCCTTGAGAATTAATCATTGAACTGAGAAAGATGCTCTACAAAGTGATTTTTTTTAGGTAAGAGGCAGCTGAAGTTAGGAGTGACAATACTAAAATCATTTTGCCAGGCTGCCATATATGTAGTAATGACTATTGAAACCAAGATTTATCTAGAAGATTTAATTTTTGAGACACTTGGAACGCTGAATAAAATGGAAAATATAACTTCCTTTAAAATGTTTTTTCAAACCTTACAAACTGATGTTATCTGTAGTTGTTATATGAATAATTTTTTCTTTTGTATCATTATTGCTCTATTTTCCCCCATACTCTTCTAGGAAATAAGTACTTCTCTGAGATATGGAGATCACAAAGACTATAGTCTGACAAGTTTCAATGCCAAGGTTATATTGGCAGACAGTGATGTGGAGGAATGAAATTCTTGTCCAAAGGAGATGTATATGCCTCACGTTTTTCTATGCTTAAAAAGAAACACCATAAGAAAAACCCTCCTCTAGAGTCTCATGTCAAGGATAAACCATTTACAAAGTAAGAAATAAGCATGCAAGTGGAAGAAGAGAGAAAAAAAAAGATATGTGAATTCTTTGGTATTGCAGTTCATGGCATTCTAAACTGAAATCATCCCTCACCCATCTCAGTGTTACGATATATGTCATAGACAGTCTTGTTGAACCCAGAAATTGTGAAAGAGAAGATGACCTTCCTATAATTATGTATGAAGACTATCTCCTTTATGTCTTAAGTTTCTATTTCAAATTAGTTGTGGTGGTCTACTTGAATTAACTGTGGAGTTTCATAGATTTGTACAATACAAACTAAAAATATTTCATATAGGCATATAAATCATTGATTTTTAATTTTTTCCATCTGCCTAAAAATGCAAAGATATTATAAACCCACTAAATCTGAAATCTCCATGATGAATTTTTTGACATAACAATTGAGAAAATACATTCTCAGTGCATATATTCATACTTTTTAAAATAAACTTTATTTAAAGGTGGTTTAAGCTTTCTAGAAAAACCACAAAGATAGTACAGAGAGTTCCCACATACCTTATGCCCAATTTCTCATATTGATAACATTTAATATTAGTATGGTGTATGTTATGGTACATTATGCTTAATAAAACAATAATGATATGTTGCAACTGAAGTCTATACTTTGCACAGATAGCCTTAATTTTCTTCAATAAACTTTTAATTTTAGACCTTTTCAATATATACAGAATGTGAAGTAGCACAGAGAATTACCTATATACCTACAATGGGTGGGTATATGATATTGACATAAGTGATGTACATTTGTCACAATTAATGAACCATAATTGATGCAATATTATTAAGAAAATGCCCACTTCATCCAGATTTCTTTGTGTTTTTTCTAATGTCCTTTCACTATTTTAGGGTCCCTTCTAAGATTGCACATTACATTTAGTCCCCGTGCCTCCTTTGACTCCACTTGACAGTGGGTTTCTCCCTGTTCATAATGACACTTTTTTTGTAGGTGTAGATGGATAGCATGCCTTTACTTAATGTGCTTATTATTTTTGTATGTGGTGCTAAGGATTGAACCCATTGCCTCACACATGCTAGGCAAGTGCTCTGTCACTGAGCCATAGCCCCAGTCCTGTAAATGACACTCTTTTGAGGATTACTGATGAAATATTTTGTAGGATATTCCCCATTTGGGATTTTTCTGGTGTTTTTCTCAAGATTGGACTGTTTCCTTGAGTTTTGGGGAGAAAGTCCACAGAGGTAAAGTGCCATTCTCATATCTTAAGTATATGTGTATATACTTCTGATATATCATCTCTTTCTCTCTCACTCCCTTTCCACCCCCATTTCTTTCTATATGTATATATATATCTTTATCTATTTATATATAAACATGCTTGAGATGATTTATCAGTACTTATGTTAACATTGATCACTTGACCAAGGTAGCATTTGCAAGTTTCTTCCTCTAGGATTATTATTTTCCCTCTTCTTTTCTATTATGTACTTTTTAGAAAGAGGTCTCCATACATAGCTTGCACTTAAGGAGCAAGGAGTCCTGGTTCATCTCCATAAGAGCAGATTATTATCTACATAAATTTGAGTGCATCCTTTGTTCTAGTTGTTTCTTACTAAACATTTATTAATATTGGTTGTAGCAGCAACAACAACTCTCCTAGGCTTATTTAATTAGCCAAGCATTGTGTAAAGTGTCTAGCATATATTATCTAATTTAATTCATACCACATCTTTATGAATTATAACTTAGGAAAACTTTCAGAGAGTTACTTAACCAAAGTCACAAAACTGGCAAATAGCAAAGTTGAAATTTAAACTAAGATTTTTTTCTAGTTGAAAAGCCTAACTTATTAGCAAGTACTCTCCACTGCTTCTGCTTACCGCATCACTGCTGGTGATAAAGCCTTTAAGTATCTCCCATCTCAGTGTTTGATTATTTTTTTAGTTTGCTATTATACTTCTATCATCCCCAAAACCTTTTAATTTTAACTTTCTTCTTGTAGACCTTTTCTGGTCCAATTATATCCCATGTAAAATGCTATAATAGAAATTGTCTACCATGTTTCATTGCATAGGCCTTATGGTTTTATTACATGGAACTAACACGGTGTTGGAAACTTTGTTTTTCTAATAGTTCCCTTGATGCCCAAAATTCCATTAACATTTTGACAAGACTGTCCATTAGTCCATACAGTCAACTTTGATCACCTATATTGTTATGAGGAGATAAAAGCTGAATGTGATTGAGCCTTCAACAGAACTATGGGTTGGAAAGAAATAATATCACAATAGTACAAGGAGGGAAAGTAGAGAAAATCATGAGAAAAGCTGATTAAAGGGAAAGGACTTCAGATAAAAGATTAATTTCGATGAGAATATCAGAAAAGACTTCTTGGAGGAAGTAATGTTGGACTCAGGGTTTGCATAACTGTAGGATTTGTGAAGAATGGACTGTGAGCACAGGATGGTGCAGTGTTGACTGCTGGGATTCTGTTATCTTTTGGTTCTCTTTTTGTCTCTCAGACACCTTTAGGTGCTCCTCGTCTGCCTGCCTTTTAAATATACAATTATTGGCCTCTGCTTGAGATTCTCTTCTCTTCTCTTTATTCTTGATATATACTTTGTACCTTCAATTACCAGTATCATGCTGAGAGCTCCAGACCTTTCTATTCATCTGTCTATAAAATCTCAACAGAAATCTCAAAATCAGTATGTCAAAAATAACTCCTTCTCATTTTATTAGATATGTAATACGTACCTAAAATCATTTACTTTGAAGTTGAGCAATACTGTATTTGAGTGCACATTCTATTACATACTAACTGACAGACTTTGGGCCAGTTACTCTATCAGTATAAAATTGGAATTTTCACATGAAGACAAATATTACTTGTTTCTGCTTTACTTACATGTTATGAAAATTGAATGAGTAAACAGATGACTTTTAGTAAAGGATGGCACTACCTATTTAACCACTCAAGCGCCAAACTTAGCAATCACCCCTAAGGAAACTTTTCTACTATCATCTTCCATAGTATTGTTAATTCTCTGATCCAAATCTTTCTCTTTTCCAAATCTACTTGATACTCTCTCTCTCTTTTTTTTTTATTTTTTTAAATCCAGGCCTTCTTTCTCTACTTGCAGTAATTTGCAGCTAGCTTTCATGCAGTGGGTCATATTCTGCTTTACTTAACTTTTAATATTTTTTCTAGTGTGATGTTTCCAATGTGTAACTCTGATTTTTCTCCCCTGCTGTAAGTGATGGTTCTACATTACTTAGGAGTTGAAATCCAAACTCCTAAGAGTGATGATATGGACTCTACTATAACCTCCTGAAGTATCCCTAATAAATTTCCAGCCCTCAACATAATAGTTCTCCTCAAACTCCTCTTCCTATGCTACTAATTTTTTTCTTCCCAGCATTCCACACTCTTTTTGCATGTCTTCTTGAAACTTTTGAGAGCAGCATTGGCTTCATCCATAGTATAATAGAATGAGTGTATGCTAACCTCTCAGAAATCACTTCCAAAAATCTTCTGAGAGACTCAGCAGCTTTTGTGTGCACACTAAAAATATTACATGCTGATACCTTTACCTTTACCTTCATTTATTCAGTTTCAAGTCATCCTCTCCTGCCAGCCTATACTGTTTGGAAGTATGGATCTAGTATTTAAATTTTCATTTATTCTCAAATCCTAGAAAGCGTGTGGTATATAACAGGTATTCGATAAAGCCTTGTATGAATTACTTAATAAATCAATGACCAAATGATCACTTACTTATTTCCTCACACTTCTTTCCTTTCATATTAGTATGTAAGATCTTCTCTATTGTCAAAACCTAATGCTTTCCTATAAAGAGAAGTTTGTCATGGCAAACTCAAAGGAGTCTGGATTGCCTATTTATCAGGTTACTTATACTGGTAATATTTAACAGTACTACTAGTACCAACCCTGTGAAACTCAGCTCTGTGCACATCTTTGTTTAGAGGACTGTCTATTTAGTTTAGCCCACCATTTGCTGTTTCTAAACTAGGTTCCTATCTTTGTCAAAATAACTCCACCTGAGATCATGGTGACCTCATTTCTCAGACATTTATTTCTGGAAAAAAAAAAAAAAAAAAAAAGCCTAGTATTTTCCACCACTTGATGTAGAATTCAAAAATAAGTTAAATTTGGTGGACATAAAGATAGCCAAGATGCCCAGTATCTTTCTAATTTAGCCTGTCACCAGGTACACCACAATTCAATTACCCATTTATTAGGAAATAAAATGAAGACAAAAAGCATTTAATTTTAATTGCCTCTGATGTGTACCATATTGTCACTTTTTACTGGCTCGCTGTGACTGCCCAGCTAGAATTTCTCTTTCATGCAAACAACAGAACTAAATTGAATTACATAAAAAGAAGCTACACACTGACTCCCAGCAGTATGTTTTGACAAAACATTTTGTCTCCTTAAATGATTTCAGATGCTGTAGTCAAAAGCCTTGACTGCAAATAATGGGTTCATAAAACCTATCTTTAAAATTTTACCTGACAGTAATGTCGTGCAAATATCTGCACTTCTAGTTCACCTTCTCCACTTGTTTACATCAGGATTTTAATGGAGTGGCTGTCACAGAACAACAGCTAAAGGCCACTGCTTGATAAGTTGCTATAAAAACACAGTGTTTAAAATGAGAATTTCCTTCTTAAATTCAGCCATCATAAAAGGTGATAGTGTGGTGGTTAGAAAAAATATTGAAGAAACATGTTTTCTTGGAGGACCTCAATAAAATTCTCAGAGTTAAGTGACATTACAAATAGCAATGACTTTCAGATTCTGAGTTTTGAGTTGCCAAAGCAGCACCTGGCAAATAGCACTTCACATAGTAGGTTCTCAATAAATGAATTCCTTCAATAATTATTATATAATTCAATAATTATTATAACCCCACCTGTTCTTTAAGAATATAGCCTCGTAGGTCTGAACTTTGCTGTAGCATATTTAGTTCTATCAAATAGACATGACCTATTGCTATAATGAAATTACATGAGCATTATAAAATCATTGTAAAATAATAAAATTATTTACTCAAATATTTGATAGACTTTACTGGCAAATTTAAAATTTATTTAGTGCTTACTAGCTGGATTGCAAGATCATAAGCAATTTACATGGATTATCTCATTTAACCTTCTTAGTCTGATGGCGTAGGTATTATTTATGAAGAATCTGAAAAGCTATCTTTCAAAATTATTTTTTGTCATTTAACTAAAAAATCTTATCTTGCTATGCGTAGGTACTCCAACACCCCCCCCCCACCCACGCCCCCCCCCCCCCCCACACTTATTTATATGTGTGTAGTAGGGTAATATATGTGAATCATTCAGTGGCTTCACATAATTATTATTTTTTCCTTTTCAACACCATGTTTGGATGTGGAAACGTGTTTTTGTGTCTAATGCTTTCTTTAAAAAAAAAGTCTCGGCAACTTCTTTTAATATCACATCTTCAGCTTCAGTTTTAACAAGGTGAATTCCACACCTGCTTTGGTTTGGTTTTTCAGTTCTGTGAAATAAACAGCAACAGTGTTAACATTATCTCGTTCTTAAGAACTTAAAATTACTTATCATTTTAAATATCCAGCACCATAGTTACTACCATAGTAAGAAGTTGAAAAATGCCAAAAAGTAAACTCAGACTCATATATTTTGTCAAGATTCAACTGTTTCCATTTTATTTTCTGTCTTCACAATGACTGTGTTAACTCCTAATCATTTCAATCTGCATTCTTCTTCAAACCAACCTTTTTTTTCCCCCACAGAAATACATTTCTTCACAAGGACTCAAAAAGGTGTCAAGTATATTTGACATTAGAATTGATTCTAATGACATTGCCTTTCTTGGCAAACTCCTTCTACACTGTTAGCAAACTTTCATAGACTAAAATTTTTGAGATTATTCTAATTCTCTTTAATTCTAAATAAATTAAATTCTCTGTCTTGTACTCTCTTGCTCATTTTATTTCATCAGAGTCTATAATTTGAAAATAGGAAGGAAATTAGATTTTGGCCCACAATAAGATGATATTTCAGAGATTATGGCATCCCTTGTGATATTAAGGACTTACTTTGTTGAAGAAGAAATGACAATCCATTTTTCATCAGTCTTATTTCATGCTATTGCCTTATGGATGCATTCCAAGTTTATATTACTGTTACATAATCCCCCTGGCAAAAACATCTATGAATCAGCATGTGCAACCCTTGAATCTTGAGGTTGAAGCAGTCTAAGAACTGCGGCTCTGAAACTGTTTTACCATTTAGGGTGTATCATTTCCTCACCACAGGGAAAACTTCAGAAAAGAATGACTTTGACATTCTCATAGAAGTGCTTGTTTGCTCTCTTGTTTAGGAAAAAATGTTATAGCACCTCTTACACATATGCTATTTCTGAGAAATGGAAAACCATGGAATATTAGAACTAAAGTGTAGCTTAGATATGATTCAGTTAATTGGAGGGACTAAATTGTGCCTCTGATATTCATCCACATGGAATACCCAGGAGACAAATAAATAGGGGACCACAATTGATTCTTCTGTCCATTTCCATCTGATCTCATTTGAGATGCCAAACAGGGTCGTTTTTATGCCTAGCTTCTAGATGCAAGTGGAAGGAAAACAAAATTAACATACCATCTCTCTCTCTTTTCAAGACCAAGAACTCTGGCACAATTTTACCCTCTTTTTTTACCCTAGGCCAATTGCTCTCATTGTAAAAAAGTCTATTAACATCATGAGATTGAGCATTGAGCAGAGACCATAGAAGTACCTTAAGTGCCTGGAGCATTATAACCTGGAGAAAATCAGGTAATAGCTTTAAACTTCAGTTTGATAATCTGTAAAATGAGTGTAATAATAAGATCAATTGATATGATAATTTGAGGAATTTAATGTACTAATTAGTGGAATGCCTTTGTCTCAACGCATAAAAAGTATTAACAAATATTAAACATTGCTCTTCAATTTACCTACATTGTGGCTGGCAAATGTGTAGAGGTGGAATGAACATTCTTATACATGCACTTGGTGCTCATAAGTATACCTTTCTGTTGGCTATTAACCCAGGAATAGAAGAATTGGCTGTAATTTATGCAACTGGCCAGCATGAACAGATACTGCTGAACAGCATATATAAATATATGTGTGTGTGTATTATATTTAATGAAATAGTTTTCAGCCATAAGAAAGAAATCTTGCCATTTGTGACAACATGAATGAACATGGAGTTGTTATGTGAAGTGAAATAACCCAGACACAGAAAATTAACTACTGCGTAGTACCAGTTATGTGTAGAATTTTAAGAAGATAGCTCATAGAAGCAGAGAACATAAAGGCTTTTGCCAGAGCTTGGGCTAGAGAAAGGGGTAGAAATGGAGAGATGCTAGTCAAAGCACATGAACTTTCAGTTGTAAGATGAAGGGGTTCTGATGAGCTAATGTACAACATGGTGACTATAGTTAATACTGTGTTGTATGCTTGAAATTTCTTAAGATAGACCTTATGTGTTCTGACTACACACACAAAAAGAAAAAACTATATGAGGTGATGGATGTGATAATTAATTTAATAGTGGTAATCATTTGAAAATATATACTTGTATCAAAATTTTCACCTTGTGCACCTTAAATATCATTTTTCTTTGTAAATTAGATCTCAGTGAAAGTAGGCAAGCTGGGTATTGTGGTGCACTGTTGCTGTTGTGCTTTTTTGTTGTTGTTTTGTTTTGTTTTTTACCAAACAATCACTGAATTTTATTTGATAAATAAGCAAAATACCTTTGTTTTACAGTGTTTTTAAAATTTCCAGAAATGCATTTACTATGCACATTGAGGAAAATTAAAAGAATTTTTCACCATCTTAGAAAAGCATATCATCAGTAATAACCATCCTCTAGTTAATTGAGTTGCCATTGCAACATATCTGTATCAGCTACAGGTATCAGCATTACATTCACAATGATTCTACATATAGGAACAAGAATCTAGATACTTTATTGGGTCTAATTCAGTCACATCTGAGTATTTATGTCTTGAAATTTGTATTATTTAAGTATATTCCTCCATTTTTAATATTAAAGAGTGCTTTTAGTTAAGTATATTGGTAAATTGTCTTTGACTTTTGGTGGTACACACTTGTAAAACTAGGAGGCTGAGGCAGGAATATCATGAATTAGAGGCCACAATGGGCAAATTAATGAAACCCTGTCACATAATACGATGAAAAGATCTGGAAATATAGCTCAGTGGTAGAGGACTTGCTTAGGGTGTTTGAGATCCTGGGTTTGATCCCCAGTACTGACTAAAGAAAACAAAATAACAACAAAAAACTGGGCAGTCTCAACACACTAAAATCCAGAAATTAGCAGTCTGTGTTCAGGAGGCTTAAGGATAGAAACAACCTCCTGCTTATTGGGGTTTTTGACAGAATTCACTCCCTTGCAGCTGTAGTATTGATGTCCTCATTTTCCTATTTTCTACAGAGTGAAGGTTTATCCCAGCTCCAAGAGGCCACAATATTCCTTGCATAATGGCCCTCTTTATCTTCAAAGCAATGAGAGCAGGTCAAGTCCTTGTCATGTCTTATCTTTTTGACCCATTTTTCTGCCTCCCATTTCTACATTTAAGGACTCGTGTAATTAGATTCTACCCACCCGGATAATCTAGGGTAATCTTCTGGTCTGGAAGTTCTTAAAATTAATCATATCTGCAAATACTCTTGCAACATATAAGGCACTACATTCACAGGTTCCATAAATTAGGGTCTGAACAACTTTTGGAGGTTATTATTCTATCTACCACATCATGCCTTTGTCAAAGTTTTAGTTTCAAAACTTTACAAACATCATAAAATAACTTGTGAGTGTCATTTCTTTTATATTCTCTTATGTTTGTTTATGGCTCCTTTATCTACTTTGAGATAACTGTATTTATGTGGGTTTGTCTCTGTGTCTTCTATTCTGTTCTATTGGTCTTAATGTCTGTTTTGTTGCCAAAGCCATACTGTTTTTTTTTTTAACTTTATTTATTTTTTTAATATGGTGCTGAGGATCAAACCCAATACCTCACATGTGCCAGGCAAGTGCTCTACCACTTAGCCACAAAACTAGCTCCATCATGCTGTTTTTGTTACTGTAACTCTGTAGCATAATTTAATGTCTGATATTGTGATGCCTCCTGTTTCACTTTTCTCACGAAGGATTGCTTTGGCTATTTTGACCTCTTATTTTTCCCAATGAACTTCATGATTGCTTTTTCTATTTCTATGAAGAACATCATTGGAATTTTAGTAGGAATTGCATTAAATCTGTATAGTGCTTTTGGTATTATGGCCATTTTGAGAATATTGATTCTGCCTATCCAAGAACATGGGAGATTTTTCTACCTTCTAAGGTTTTCTTCAATTCCTTTCTTTAGTGTTTTGTAATTTTCATCGTAGAGGTCCTACACCTCTTTTGTTAGATTGATTCCCAGTTGTTTCTTTTTTTACACCATTATGAAAATGGCAGTTTTCCTAATTTCTCTTTCAGCTGATGAATCATTGATGTATAGGAACACAACTGTTTTATGGGTGTGTAAGTTTTGTATGCTGATACTTTGCTGAATTCATTAATGAGTTCTAGAAGTTTCTGGTAGAATATTTTGGGTCTTCTACATATAGGATCATTGGAAAATATGGATAGTTTGAGGTCTTCTTTTCCTATTTGTATCTATTTATTTATTGTTTTTTTGTTTGTTTTTGCTTTGACTAGAGTTTCAAGAACTATTTTGAAGAGAAGTGGTGAAAGAGGGCATACCTGTCTTGTTTTTAGAGAAAATGCTTTCGGTTGTTCTCCTTTTAGAATTATTTTGGCCTTGGGTTTAACATATGTAGCTTTTACAATATTGAGGTATATTCCTACTATCCCTTGTTTTTCTAGTTTTGAACATGAATGGATGCTGTATTTTGTCAAATACTTTTTCTGCACCTATTGATATAATCATGTGATTCTTCTCTTTAAGTCTATTGATGTGGAGAATTACTTTTGTTGATTTCCATAACTTAAACCAGCTTTGCATCCCTGGAATGAACCCGACTTGATCAAAATACACTATCTTTTTAATGTGCTTTTGTATGTGATTTGTCAGTATTTTATTAAGAATTTTTTGCATCTATGTTCATCAGGGATGTTGGTCTGAAGTTTTCTTTCTTGATGTGTCTTTGTTTGTGGTAACAGGTGATACTAGCTTCATAGAATGAGTTTGGAAGGGTTCCCTACTTTTCTATATCATGGAATAATTTGAGAAAGACTGGTGTTAGTTCTTCATTGAAGATCTGGTAGAATTTGACTGAGAATCCATCTGGTCCTTGGCTTTTTTTTGGGGGGGGGGTGAGGGGGAGGCTTTTGATGGTGTCTTCAATTTCATGGCTTGAAATTGATCTGTTTAAATTTTTCATGTCCTCCTGGTAGGTAGTTCATAATGTTTCTAGAAATCTGTCAACTCTTCAAGATTTTCTATTTTATTGGAGGATAAATTTTCAAAATAGTTACTGATTAGCCTCTGCATTTCAGTGGTGTTCATGGTGATATTTTCTTTTTCACAACAAATTTTAGAAATTTGAGTTTTTTTTCCCTCTTGATGAGCATGTGGCTAAGGGTTTATCAATTCTATTTACTTTTTCAAAGATGCAACTTTGGGTTTTATTGATTTTTTTGAAGTTTTTTTTTTTCAGTTTCATTGATTTCAGCTCTAATTTTAATTATTTCCTGTCTTCTACTTCTTTTGGTGTTGATTTGTTCTTATTCTAGGGTCTTGAAATGTAATGTTATATTCTCTAGGAATGTTTCTGGAAGATGTATATCGATTCAATTTTTTTTTCTAGCTACATCAGAAGCTAGTTGTGGTAAGTTGTCATTTTCAAGTAATTTCTATCTCATCAACATTTTAAAATGTATAGGCATGAAGTTGTTTTTAGTGTCATTTTATCTTTTTAATGTCTGTAAGACTTATAATGATTCTCCACTTTTTATTCTTGATATTAGTATTCTGAGCTTTCTTTCATTCTTCACCATACTTGTTAGAATTTTATGAGTTTTATTCAGCTATGTTTTTATAAATAAATTTTAAAATATTCTATTAGTAGAAAACACATTTTTACAGCTATACTCAAGGCCAACATGTTTTAACATTAGTAAGCTTATTGTCTTTCAAGGCAAAGGGTTGATAAAGAGTAAACTGTGGAGAATAAAAACTTAGGCTATATCCATGCTAACATAACTTAAGTGATCTGACCAAGGTTTCCCACAACATTGTGTCAAGGTTCTCAGCAGAGTTTGGGGGTTGAGCATGCTGTAAAAGAGGCTTTCATGTCAGTTATAAGAATTACCAGCTCATTACTTTCTAAGTAACTTTTGACTTTGCTAATTTTTCACTGTGCAAACTCTGTTTATTAACATTATTAATTCATTGATTCTTTTTTCTACTTTCTTTGTTCCAATGTTCTTTTCTTAAAAAAATCTTGAGTTGAATATTTAGAAATTCTGTTTTGTCTTTCTTCTTTTCTCATATATGTATTCAAAGCTATCCACTGGTCTCTAAAATAAGATTCAACAACATTCCACATGTCTGTTAGGTTACATTTTAATATGTTTTACTTCAAAATATTGTGGGGTTTTGGGGCATACAAGTAATTTTGAATTATTTTACACAATTATCAAGCTATGTAAGACTTTCAATTTATCTTTTTAATAATGATTTCTAGCTTAAAATTACTATGGCCAGAGAATATATTCCAATGATTTAGTTCTTTGATATTTGTTGAGCCATGTTTAATGGCCCAATAGAGAATCATTTTTAAAAAGTTATCCACTTGAAAAGAATGCATATTCTGTCTTTGTTGTGTTCAGTGTTCTATGTTAATTGAGTCCAAGTTGTTAATGTTGTTTAGATCTGAATTCCATTTTTTTTTTTACTGAATTTTAATTCTTATTTTATGGTTTTAAATGTGTTTGTATTTCATCACAAACATGGATTTTCCTGTTCACTTTCAGCAATTTTTGCTTTATGAATTTTGAAAGGATGTTATGGGATACATGCACATTTAGCATACTTATATTATCCTGGTGAATTGGCTCCTTTACCTTTATAAAATATTTCTCTTTCTTTATAATATCATTTCTTGTCTTAAAATGTATTCTGTATCATGTTAGTATATCATCACCTGCTTCATTTCAATCAGTGTGAGCATGATAAATCTTCCCTATCTTTCTAATTTGACTTTTATATGTTCTTACTAAAGTTTAGTAATTAATAAATACTCCAAACTTGAATTTCATTTTTTTCATCCAGTTAAACATTAGTCTTTTAACTGGAGTATTCAGTTTGTTCACATTTAAGTTAATTACCGCTATTTTTGGATTTATACCTATCATATTCCATTTGTCTTATCTGTTTTTTGTTCCTTTCTTCTCACTTTAAAACAGTATTTCATGTTATTCCATCCCCAACCCATGAACTTGTCATTTATTTGTTCTTATTACTAATACTTAATTAGTTACCTTGAGATTAAAACACTATGAATGGTGAAGAAGTGTACCAACAATTCATCCTACCTCAGCCCCTGTCCCTAAAAAATCATTTTAAAGAAAAATATGGATTTTTCCAGATTCTTAAGACTACAAATATATGTATGGAGTGCAGTATGATAAACAATGACATAACTCAATTTCTCTATTCACTGATGAATTGTGGTGAGATATAGGTGGTTTATGGTGGCAAGGATGAAATCAAGGGTATTTTTAATTTATTTGGAGACAGATTTTTTTAAGTAATTGGAACTATCCTCAAACTTTTGATTCCTGCCTCAACCTCCCAGTTACTAGGATTCCAGGCATGCACCACCATGCATGACTTCCAAACTTGCTTTTATGGATTGTTTTCTGAGTCTTTGGAGTCAAAGGTCAAGAGTGGCCATTGGGGACTGGCCATTTTAATTGGGGATATTAGAAGAGAACACAACTTAACAGCAGTGAGACAGGACTTGATAAATTTGAGGTGGGTTTGGGACTGGGAAAGGCAATAAAAAGGACTGACTTTAGAGAAACAGAGTGAAGGATATAGGTGCTTAAATTGTTCTTGAAGATGGAAAAGAAACATGGTGAGCAAATTTTCCTGATAAAAATGTAGTTACCTCAGATATACTGACCATATTTTTGATAAAAGATATTAAAATATTCCCTCTGGCAACCTTTATATCTAAGAATATTTCAAAATTCTGTATGTATCTCTTCTTAAAAGTATATGGGAAATCACATTTTGGAAATCAAATTCAATTTTCTTTGGCTTCTATTAAAATATCAAGGATGTTCATCTTCTATTTCTGATTGATTTAAATTGGCAGCAATTCTCATCACTTTAAAGTTCTGTGATGCTCTTCTTCCTTGCCAAATAATAAAGCAGCACTTTGAAACCACTAAAGGGAGGGGCAAATGTTTGAAGGAGGAGTGGGAACCTATTTTTTTTCCTCCATTAAGATCTTTTTCTCATTGAGGGGGGATCAATTAAAGATAACATCAGAAGCAACAATTTATATGTTTGAATGTATTAGATAAAACGTCAGGATATTCAATGAATTGGCTTTTTATTTGTAATTAATAATTTTATTTTATTGTATACAACTCTATGAAACTCAATTCCATATCAATGTAGGTTAAAGGACTGAAGAAAAATAATCAACAAAAACTCAGAGACAGAAGGTGTAAGGAAGACATCACCAAGAATAGGAAGGGAAACCAGAAGAAACAAGAGATGAGTGTGGGGTACACTTAGTAAGAGGGAGAAATTAAAAACTTGGCCAAACTTGAAGACAAAAAAAAACCTATTGAGAACAGGGAGAACAAATTTAATTGAACAAGGAATGAGATACATCATGGAAGATTTGAAATATGGAAACAAAGTTTCCAACCAATGAGACCCCATCTCTCCAGTTGTGGGCTTAAGAGCAAGATCCCTTCTGATCCAAAGATTTTTAAAACTTGATTAGATCCTTAATCATTGTTCACAAAATTCTACTTGTTTAAACCTGCTCAGTGCTGTTCATGGTAATCTTGAGCCAAAATAATGAGGAAGGGATTATTTTTAGGACTACAGCTGCTGAGATCAGAACACACACAATTGAGGGTTACATAGCATCCTGCTCATCAATCCTGGGTGTGGGGCTTTATTTTACAGAATTTGGATAAATAATTATTGTCATGTGAATATTTTGTTGACTTGATTATTTTCCATAGTTAGTGTATATCATTCCCCTTTTTTAAAAAATATTAATTTATTTACTTTAGTTGTACACAATGCAATGCATTTATATTTACGTGGTGCTGAGGATTGAACCTGGGCCGCGCACGTGCGAGGCGAGCGCTCTGCCGCTGAGCCACAACCCCAGCCCCTCATTCCCTTTTATTATTTATTTTCTTGGTGCATTATAATTGTATCTAATAGTGGTGTTCATTGTTACATATTCACAAAAGCACACAATATGACAATGTAAATTTGGACAATTTCATGAAAATAGAAGGGAGACCTTTAAAAGAAGGAGACTATGGGGAGGAAAAGGAAGAAAAGGAAAGTTAATGGGAATGAAATATCAGACCCTTTAGGACTTTATTTCTTCTTAGATCTTTTTTTCATTCACAGAAAATAAAAGGAACCCAATATATGGGTCTTAATATTATTTTACTATTAGGCTAATATTTTCCAAATTGTAGATCTGGATCTCTAAAAAATCAATTTTATGAGTTTCAATGTGTGAAATATTTTAAATATGTAGGATACAAAATTGTTAGAGTGCATTACATTTAGAAATGGCTAACACTGTTTTATGAAAACTTTGGCATAGGCATATGTATTTTGTATGTATGTGGATATTGTGTATTATAATACATTTTTTTTTTTTTGTACCAGAGATTGAACCCAAGGGTGCTTAACCACTGAGCACATTCCAAGACCTTTTTTCTTTTTTATTTTGAGACAGGGTCTTGCTAAGTTGCTCAGGGCCTCCACTAAGTTGCTGAGGCAGTCTTTGAACTTGCAATCCTCCTGCCTCAACCTTCCAATCAGTTGGGATTATTTGCATATGTCACGCGCTCAGCATATATTGCTGATTGCAGGTTGTACTAGTTTGCTAGGGCTGTTGCCAGGCACCATCTGAAATCAAAGTGTCACCAAGGTTGGTTCATCTGAGGGCTGCAAGGGAGAATCTATTCCATGCTTGCCCCTCCCTTGGGATAGTTTGCTGGCAATCCTTGGCACTTCTTGGCTTGGAGATGTACCACTCTGATCTTTACCTTCACATTCACATGGTGTTCTCTCTGTATTCATGTCTTTCTCTGTGTCTTAATTTTTTTTTCTTTTTTTGTAAGGACATAGTCATTAGATTATGGCCTACAGTAATGATCTCATTTTAACTTAATTATTTTCAAGAATCCTTTCTCCAAAGAAGGCCACATAACAGACACTGGAAGTTACGACTTCAACATCTTCTGTGGAGTACCCAATTCAACCCATAACATGGATCACAGGCAAATAGTCCAAAATCTTTTGAATAGCTATCTTTGTCCACACCAAGCTTTGACCCCTAAAACTAAGTTATTCAAAATGGTTAAAATTGCATATTGATTTGAAGATGCAATATGATATAGAGTACTGATTTGGGGTGGTCCTCTCTGACCCCAACAACCACAGGCAAATAATTTGTATGATTTTAATTATACTTCCTTTTATTTAGGCAGCTGACACACATCTTTCAAGGTGTTTAGAAAGTTAATAAGAAAGCTGAATAGTGATTTTTAAGGTCATATTTATGTCTACCTCAGCCTACTTTTTATTGTTTCTTAAAGGAATAGATAATACTCATGTAATAGTTTAGCAATATATTAAAGTACGCTATCTAAATATAATTATTTTGTTAATCATAATGTAATTATGTAAGATTGAGATCTAGGAGGAGGGCATATAAATGCTGGGTATTTGTAGCTAGCTGCATATATTTATTTCCTAATTTTTAATCACAGCACTGTATGCAGTCATCAGTTTTCTGACAACCATCTGCTTAGATGTCACTCACTCCTTTCTCACCATCTAGTTGAAATTAAAATATTGACAGAAATAATTTTTTTCCTGGAGAATGGAAAAACTAATAGGGGTAGTGAAACTAGATTGGTTTTTGCATGCACTGCCCCTGACAATACTCTGATGATTTTTAGTTCACTTCTTTAAGCCATGCAGTAATAGAGTAAGATAAAATGTAAAGCAAAGATTTGAGCAGAACACGAGCCAAGTTTCTTCTGATGCCTTTAATATATTCTGGAAAAGAAAAAGAAACACACAAAATCAAAAAAGCCTACCAGGAAATCTTTCTCATATCTTATGGTGGCTATATGTGTGATAAGAGTAGCACTAGTAAAAATTAAATGTTCTGCCCTGTTCAAAGAAAATAATGACAACAACAGCAATGAAACATAAGAAGTTAAAAAAGATTTTTAATGCAATGGAGAAAAAGTTTCAAAAAATAACAATAAATGCAGCAAGTATGTGGGGGAAAAAGAACTTTTATACACTGTCAGTGGGAATGTAAATTTTTCATAGCCACTAAGGAAATCATCTGCAGTTTCCTCAAAAAACTGAAAACAGAAATGCCATATGGTCCACTTATACTACTTGTTGATATTTATCCCAAAGAGATAAAGTCAGCATACTTTAGAGATGCATGTACAACATGCATACATATCTAAGCTTTTCACAGTACAAATCGTATCAGCCAAGTTACAGTATCAGCCTAGGTGGCCATAAAGAATGATATTCTGTCATTTTGAGGAAAAAAAAAAAAAAAAAAAAGAATGGACCTGGAGAGCACCATTGTATATCAAGTAAGTCAGACTCAGAATTTCAGGAGCCCCATGTGTTTTCTCTCATGTGGAAGCTGGTGGGGGAAAAAGGAAAACAAAAACAAAGAAAGAACATCATAAAAGTAGAAAAGAGAATGACAGGATAGAAGAAGGGATCAGAGAGAGAGAGAGAGAGAGAGAGAGAGAGAGAGAGAGGAGAGAGAAAAAGAAGGGTAAGGAGAGATAATAGGAAATGAAATTTATCAAATTATATAATATGCATGCACCAGTATGCTGCAATGAGGCTCAACATTCTGTGTAGTTAGTATACACCAATAAAAATTCAAAAAACATTAAATACACCAATTGCAAACCCATTTTGAAATTCCTAACCTAGCGTATTCTTTTCTGAAAAGAGTTAATGTTTACAAAATCCAACTCTTAAGTTCTCATTTTCACTTAGCAAAGAATATTCAGTCACGGGTTGGGATTGTGGCTCAGCGGTGGAGGGCGCGTGCGCGGCCCGGGTTCGATTCTCAGCACCACGTAAACATAAATGCATTGCATTGTGTACAACTGAAGCAAATAAATAAATATTTTTTTTTAAAAAGAATATTCAGTCACATAAAAAAAATTCTAAGCTTAGGTTTTAGAATTTCCTTAGGAGGTTCCTTATTATACTAAACACTTGATTTCCTACTTTTGAAGACCTTACAAGTTAATATATGTTACTAAATGATTTGAATTTATTCCTCGAAACCATAAAACAATGTCACTGCAGTGGTAGAGGACTCATATATACTTACAAGTTATTTCATTTTAAAATTGAGTTGGATTATGGTGAGAGGCTGCATTAGCCAAGGGAAGGACAGTGATTAGAACTTAAGATTGAACAGCTAGTTGAAAGACTTGATTTTATTCTTGATTTTAACCTGAAATAAGAAAAATAATAAAATTGTTTCCTTTGTGCCTATTGCTAAGGCATTAGAGGGCAATCTTATTTGGAGCACAAATGCCTATCATAGAGAACACATTTTGGCAGCCATTCCTGGATGGCACAAAGTTCTTACCAACATCACCCCAATTTCAAATCCCTAAACATCATCCCTGGCCATCTTTCTATATCTAATAGGGTGCACTTTTGTACCTTCTTGTAGTGTTTTTTTTTTTTTTTTTTTTTTTTTTTCCACTGTCTCTGGCAGATCTTGCTCTTGTTTCATGGCCAAGGTCACCCTACCATCACTGAGAATTAGTCACTTCTTCAGCTGTTCATAACTCTTCATGACTCTCTCATGTCATTTATTACATTAAATTCTAGTAAGTTGCTTATGAATATGTGTTCCAAACTGGAGAATATGGCCCTTAAAGACAAAGACAGTGCCAGTGCCTTAGTAATACTTTTCTTACTGGAGCTAGGAAAGTATAAGTACATGATAAAAAATTTATTAACTTCATGGGTCTTCTACACTAGAAAAGCTGCAACAACATACCTTAGGTCTAGTGGGGAAAGAAAAAAAAAAAAAAAAAAACGTAGAGATAATGACAGCTGTCTGAAGACTTACTTTTCACTCTGGCTGAGTCCATTCTGTTCACCTTGTGGGAGGCTTTGGAAAACAATAACAACAGCCATCAGCACCATAATTTTATAGGATTTTCCTTAATTCATTTCATCTCTTTCCTCTTGCTGCTCTCTTGTTCCTAGCAGTATGTCAACTCACAGGGAAGCTTTGTTTCACAAATATAATAGCTCTCTTCTGCCACTGAGCATTTTAGGCCATCTTACCAATTGTATTTTCTTGTTTTATTGCCGTCGTTGCTTCTGGCATGGCCAGCTATGTTTCTGCTTCTCAGAGAGATCCATAATAAGACATAATCACTCTTTTTTAAAAAAAAAATTTTTAAAGCCAAAGCAAGTAAATCTTGCAGGTCTTTCTTTGGAAAAGTTGTTTTGGAAAAGTTATTACAGTTATTTGGTAATGTTTTTATCATTGACGGTGTGGCTTCTTATACTAGGACCTGTGGTGGGGAACTAAAGGGGAGGCAGAAGAGCCCATGACAGTGAGCATCAAGGGAGGGTGCTGTAGTACTTGGATAAACATACTGCAGAGTGATAGGATGGTAATAGATGTAGGAGGAACCGAGGAGGTCTGTGCTAGAAGAGAACAAAGAAGGGCACGGGATGCAAAAAACATTTTACAGAGAAGTGATATTTGAATGGGGCATGAACTTAGGGTTTACAAAATTAACCATAGGCCTTTAGGACAGAGGAAAGAGTATATAAAAAATGCAGAGTTATAAAAATGAGCTTATTAGGAAAAGAATTGAGTTTGATCAAATTAGATGCTTGGTCTGTTGGTTCAAACAGTTATCAGAGTTGGTCTACTTTATATTTGGTCTTCCCTTCCCAAGCCAGGAAAGAACCCTGATTCATACCTGAATCTCAGTTCACAAGCACCACTGTATTAGACGTGCCATTTTTTAGAACTCAGGGGTGAAACACAATCACTGCCTGTGTAACCTGAGTGGACAACAGTGCGTATTTCACAGGGAAGACCTCTTTTCCCCAGTTGATTCCAACTCAAAGCAATGTAGAATGATTTACTGACCATGTGAAAAGGTGGACTTCAGAATTTGGCATGCATGATCCAGCGGGAATGTCATTTGTGGATTTTATTGTCAAGAAGGACTGATGCGTACATTGAGAAGGACTATGCCTACACTGGGAAGGACTATACCTACATTGAGATGGACTGTGCCTACATTGATAAAGACTGTGCATACCTGAGGACTGTGCCTACATTGAGAGGCATTGTGCGTACCTTAAGATGTGAAAGTGTGCTTTGTCCTGTCGAAGACTGACAAAATGAGGTAAATCCAAGAAATTAAGTGACTTGCTCAAGGTCAAACAACTTATCAGAGGAGTAGGGGCTAGGACCAGGGCTTCTGGCTCACAGGCCATTATTACTTTGATTGTGTCATGTATTAGTCCTATAAAATAGCTATTTGCTGATATGTGAGAGACATGTCAAAGAATCTTGACACGTGATAGAAATCTTTCATTCCTTGAAAAATTTTGAAGTTAGTAGGTTTCTAATCATTTCATTTTTTTTTCCTGACCAATCTTACTTTAAATTTTACCTATTTCTGGATTCCCAGTAATGGAGACTATGTTGAGCATTCAAAAAGAAAAATCCCAATTTTTTAAAAATATTTTTTAGTTGTCAATGGAACTTTATTCTTTTTTAATTTATTTTTATGTGGTGCTAAGGATCAAACCCAGTGCCTCACACATGCTAGGCAAGCACTCTACCACTGAGCCACAATCCCAGCCCCACCAAAATCCCAATCTTCTTTGGTGATTTAGGTATAATTTCTAGTGCCCACTAATTTCTATCTGGTTGAGGCTATCTGATACTATCTGTGTAATCAGGTTTTAAGGCAGGGAGGGTGCTAGTGAAAAAATCCAATTACTCTCATAAGAGGTAATCAGAGACTTCAGTGAAGTAGCTTTTAAAAAGTATGTGGGTAGGATTTATGGAAATTAACAAAGGATGATGAACTGCAATGGTATGAAAAATGTTAACCTAAGTCCTAAAGAGAGAAGAAGGAACTGACACAGGAGTCTGGAGGGAATGCTTGTAAGTTGTAAGATACTGTACTTAGATATAAGCTTGTGGTTGTAAGTATAAGAATACAGTCATTGCCAATATGAGGTACAGCAGCAAGTTAGCTAGGGATCAAATACCCCAACTCCACTTTCTTCCTTCCTCATATATCCTCAGTGGACTCAGTTTCACCAAACCCAATAGAAAGTCCTGGAATAAGGTCATGCAAGTCAGCATCTAAGAACACAGGGTGGATTACGAGAAATGAATGGAGGATATCTAGGACAGAGCAAGTACAAATTCATCATTCCCGCCCCAGCCCAAGATCTCTTCAATTCTTCCATTACACATCCCTTCTGAATGTGCAACTCTACAAACTGCTCTGATTTCAAAAAGTTTACCTAACACTACTGGGAGAATTATGTAAATATGAATAGTTTGGCTGAGCAGTGACTAAGGAGAGAAGGAAACATGACCTCCATCTGCAAGCAGTGGTGGGAATGGAAATGATTTCCTCTGGGAACTCAGCTGGGATTACTGTTAAATCATTTGTATACTGTTAAATGAGTTGCGTGCTGGTGGGGCAAAGAGGTCTTGGAACTGTGTTTGCTGGCTTTCTCCCCACCTCCATCATTGTCTACAAGAACTTGAAAGGTTGAAAAAACAGCAAGAGAAGGTTCTGATTCAAGGTGATAGGACCAGGTGTAGCGAGGTAAAATCAGGAGAAAGATATTGGAAGTTTAAAAAACATGAGAGTGCTCATAGCAGAGCAAGTTAATCTTTTATTAAAATATTCTAAAGGAATAAAATATGGGGAAAGCTCTTCTTTTGCATATTTAATCTCACTGAACAGAGCTTTAAAAATTTGCCATTGAAAGTAATTTTGTGGAGAAAAATACCATCCAGTTTATTTCTTCTTTGCATATCTAACAAGGACACTTAGCAAAATTAACAAGCTTTAGCAAGTTTCACATTTAGGATATGACTAATTGATATTTACTTTTACTATCTGAAACATAATGTTTGATACTAAACATTTTTAAATCTCTGAAGATAAAAATTCTTGTTTCCCCTTTAGGTAAAATGCTGAATATGTAGTTTTTTAAAAACCTAACTTAATAAACATTTTATGAAAAGGGGTTTTGGTACAAGACTTGCCTTCTTTGAAGCAATATGTTTAAAGCATAGAATAAGCCTTGCTAGTAAAATTTCACTTATATTAAACATATATTGTGCGTTTACTAAAACTAATATTTTCCCAATTTAAGACGTTTTTGCCTGACCTGACAAGTTCTCATGGGCGAAATCTATGTCTTATATTTTATTGTTTTTCCTACACACCCAGCATAATCCCTTAAGCATAAATTACAGTATAAAGTTTTACTAGATAATATTGAGTAATCATAGTAATAATTATTACTGATTATACTGTCAGTTGATTATTTAAGATTATTCAATGTCTTATTCCATTTAAATCTCTTAAAAACATTATGAAATATTTCTGTCTTTGAAGATGAGTAAACTGATGCTTAAGAAGCTATAAAACCTTCTCAAGATTAGAGAATCCTAGATTTTTTTTTTAAAATCATGATGCTATATCTTAAGATGGGGCCAGAACACAATGACCTGTGATTGCTAGGGTATCAGGTTGTTAACTGAGAATTCTTGTATATTTTAACATAAAGAAGCATCATGATAAAATTCAGGTTTTAAGAAGATGAGTCTTATGTCTTTGTAAGGTTCAGATAACACATAAAATGTTGTGTTTTAACTTTTTAGCTTAATGCATTGTTTACTTAATATTTATTCAAAGTATAAAATATGCTATAACTATAATGAAAATCATCTATTCTTTAATGCAATAGTTTTAAAATCCCTTCTAAAAACCTTTTCTCAAACAAGATTATTTTTGCACACTTAATATGTAAAATATATTAAGGGTTTTTAAGTAGTTTTACTAGGTTTACTTGTGATTCTGGGAAGAAAAAGTAGTTTCTGGAAGAAGTGCTTCTAGAAAGACTGCAAAAAATAAAATTTCTGTGCGGCTGTTTCCTTTTCTTCTTGTTTTACCTCTTGTACCTGGCTGACTGGAACTTTAATAATCAGGGTAGGTTACTTGCTGTAACAAATCCACATAATTTAAGTGGCTTAATGACAAAAGCTTGTGTCCACCCTTTCTCATCATACCATTCAATAAAGGTTGCAGAGGGTATAGGGGGGTCTGTGCTCCATGAAGTTACTTAGATAGACAAGCTGATAGATGATCCACCGTTTTCAGTGAATGGAATTTAACATCCAACCATCAAATCAGGAAGAGAGAAAGCATAAAAATACACTCATTTTTAACTGCTTTGGCTGGGAAGTGATAAGTCACTTCAACTTACATTTCTTTGGGGAAAATTACCCGTGGCTCCACCCCCATGCACAGGGCTGGAAAACCCATAATTTTGCTGTATACTCAAGAAGAGGAAATCAGTTTGATAAATATCTCTGGCACAGGGACTACCTGATAAATTGAGATCTCTTGAATAAGGTAGCATACTAGGTGCTAAACATATGAAGGTGAGCAAGCATGGTCGCTGCTTTCAGAGAACTTTCTGACTAGGAGTGGAATTTACTTGCAGAATTAAATATGAACTCGTGATATCAACAGGATTTTAAGTGCTATATTTATAGGCATTCACTCCTTTAATCAATGAGGTTATTGGTATTACTCTTCCTATTTCATAGATGAGGAAACTAAAGCAAGATGTATGTTTCTTAATAAGGCATGTTTGTTAATATGTGAAGCCAGGACCCAAACTCAGACTGTCTTACTTCATCTCCACATGCTAAGTGCCACCAAAGGAATACACTCGATGTGCATATGTGGCACTGTGAGGAAGGAGTAGCCATGTGGTTGTGATAGGTGGCCATCACACTTCTCTTGGAAACACAGGTCGACTGTTTAATGTCAGTTATTTTCATTAAGGTCGTAGGTTTCCAATAAAAGCTAACATTTTGAAAGTGGTTTTAAAGAGAAGGGCCATTTGACAAATGAGAAATTAAAGGAATGGGATATCTTCCAAAGTCACGAGAAGGCTTTTATAAAGTACAAATGCAAAGGCTAGAGATTTAAAATCAGCATGATTAAAGATCATGTGACTGAGCCGGGCACGGTGGCGCACGTCTGTAATCCCAGCACTTTGGGAGGCTGAGGCAGGAGGATCGCGAGTTCAAAGCCAGCCTCAGCAATGGCGAGGCACTTAGCAACTCAGTGAGACCCTGTCTCTAAATAAAATCAAAAAAAAAAAGGGCTAGGGATGTGACCCAGTGGACGAGTGCCCCTGAGTTCAATCCCCAGTACCACAAAAAAAAAAAAAAAAAAAAAAAAAAGATCATGTGACTGGAGTGAGGATTTAAAATCAGCCTGATTAAAGATCATGTGACTGGAGTGAGGAGTTGGGGCTGGCTCATTTGTTCCTCCCTACCTTCCAATAGGCATCTGTCTATGGTCCTTTAACTTCAGTTTTCCAACAATATGTCCTTCACTTGCTTTCCTCAAGCAGAATGTAGATCTAAAGTTTCCTTACCATGTCCTGGAAAAGTTTCAAACAGGAATCAGGGAGCCCAGATCTGTAACTCTAACATTCACCCTTTTTTGATCTCAGGAAAGACTTTTAGACTCTTCCTCATCTTGAAGAAGAAAAAGTACGAGTCACATAATTTCTATAGCACCTATTAATGTTATAGTTCTCCGAATTGTCTGAAATCCTAAGATTTTAATACGTAGTGAATTTTTAGAAATGTTTTATTTTCTGTCTTATTTTTGGGCAACCTCATGCTGTGTGCCAAATTAGTTTTATGATATAAATGTTTATGTTTGCATTCTGTATATGTAGGTGTTATTTCCAAGTCAGAGCTTAAATATTTTGAAATAAAATGATCTTGTTATGCCATTAACCTTTCTCTTTACGCATTTCATTGACTTTCTGTTTTGCTTGCAGGATGAGGGTTTTCACAGTTATAATTTGGCAATGGGATCATGGAAATTTTTAGGATATGAAGACATCCATAGGAAATATGAGTGGGAGTGTGTTTTCCTGAAGTTAATAGAAGCAATTTAAAAATCAGACTCTGACAATAATGTTAAGAAATAACACACTTTATTGATGAAAGGTTCTGTGACTATTTTAGTGGAAGATGAAAATTAGAAATAAAATTATTTAGACCTTGGCTGTGAAAAGCAAGTGCTATTTCATCTATTTTCTGTAGTTAAGGAACAGAAATGTTTTATCTATTAAATTAAGCTGGGGCATGCTATTATCAACCTACCACACAAAAAAAGAAGTCTATGAAAACTTCAGTCATTTTGATCTCAGCATGATGATACCCCCTGTGTGGTTTTATAATTCTCAATTAAAATGAGTAATTTAGTGAAAGATCAAGTCCCATGAGGAAAGATGCCAAGAAGGAATCTGAATGTTAAAGAAATATTTTTCTAAGCTAATGATTGGTGATGCTTCAAACATACCTATGCTTATATTCTCTGATTTTCATCTTAACTGAATAGCACTATATAGGAATTCAGGAATGGAATTTAAGAATGAGGATTATGGTATTACTAATTATATGTTTTTCTATTAAACTTATACTATGTTTTATTGTTATTGGGGTATATGCACTACCAGATCACAAGAGCTATGGAATTTTAAAATTTTTAATTCCATACATTGTATTTGTGTTTCTAGTATTTTTCTACCTTTTAACTAAAGTTTGGCATAAGGGTCTAATTTATATTGTTTAAGTAAGCAATGTTACTTGGCTAAAGTCATACAGGTCATATATGTTCAGAATTTGAATCAAAATCCTTAAAAAGTGATTTTCTATATTATTAGACATTTGCTCATTTATGTTTTTGTATCTTTGACTGATGTTATTGCACAACTCAAGCATTTTGAGTGCATATATCCTGGATCGAGTATATAATTGGCTCTGAAGAACCTTTGGTGGGACCAGCTTCCCACCCTGGTAGGACTGCAAGCCTGAACGGCAAGACACACTCCTCACCAGCCTTCCCAGTAAGGAAATTTCCTTGCTTCCAGATGTTTGTTACCTGGGTCAAATCCCTCAGTCAAAATGCAATAGTTCTCCTTAGAAGGAAAAACTGACTATGAGTTTGAAAATCAATATTTTATTCTGAATTATTTTTCAGATCTCATGTCCCAAAGCCATGGAACATAGGCCTAAGGAACTGAAATATGAACTGCTTGAGGACACATGAAAATGAATAGCTAAGAGATTGCCAAAATGAGTTTTTCCTCATGATCACTACTAGCACATAATGGCATCTTTTTGTGAATTCCAAAAAAAAAGCTCCCATTCTGGGTGGTTAAATTATTAAAATTCACTATTTTCCCCTGGTGATGTAGTATTTATGTAGGGCAGGAGAGTTGGTGAGGGTAGTGTGAGTTGGAATTCAGCTCCACATATTCCCCTTGATTGAGTATGTTTTTACACAAACTGCACAATCTTACTTTGAAAGTTCTAGTTTTTCTTGAGAGACAATAGATAGCATGAGGGCATCAGGCCATAGAAAGAGGAAGAAGAGCCAAGCACAGTGGTGCAGTGGCACACGCCTATAATCCCAGAGGCTCGGGAGGCTGAGACAGGAGGATCACGAGTTCAAATCCAGCCTCAACAATAGTGAGGCACTAAACAACTCAATGAGACCCTGTCTCTAAATAAAATACAAAAAAGGACTTGGGATATGGCTCAGTGGTTGAGTGCCCCTGAGATCAATCCCTGGTACCCACTCCCCCCAAAAAAATATAGGGAAGAAAATATGCCTATTACAGAATAGAGGGCCATTTTTATTTAGGGCTGATTTTTCCCCTTTGGGGCATCCTGGGAGCAGGAGTTCTAGCAGCGGTTTACACTGCTAGGGACTCATTTGAGGATTAACTCTGGAATAGGAACTAGGCCTAATGCAGAAAATATGATTTCTGGACCAGGCACAATCATGGCTACTTAAAGGTGTTGTCTCAGTGACCTCCCCTCTAATATAAAGCCCAGAAAAGGATCTAGGTGTTATTACCCAGACAGATATCAATTATTGCAGAATTTTTAGCCTATCTCCAGGGACCACTACAGCAAATAGCAAAGACTGCAAAACTCTTTTGGAAAGAAGTTGTGGTTTTATTTTCCCAGAAAGGGGCTTCAAGTTTCACTTTAGGTCCCAGGCTTGAATAATTCTTGACTTTTTAAATATTATATATTGATCTTGTTTATTACCATTTTAATAAATGAAAGTACAGAAAAGAAAACAAATTAATTTACATTTTCATTAAGGTATATGAGCCTCATCCCAGACTTACATTGACTTGGTTTGTGTCTACAATGGTCTTAATCAGTTTAGTAAAATTGAGAGGTACATAGGTGACATCTGTTTGCTGAGGACTAAACGGCATGGCAGATCCAGTCTATTAGTCTTTGACCAGCTCCCCAATTTCTTCTTGTATCTACCTTCATATTTTTTGATCCTTGTTATCCATGCATTAGGACCAATAATTTTAATAGTTTTTTCCAATAACAAGTTTGATCATGGAAATTATGTTTATTACTTTAGGGGTAATAACTAAAGCTGAATTCTTTCTATGAATTATTTGGTTTGTTTTCAATGATACTCTCCTTCAAAGCTTGGAAACAAAATCCATTAGGCTATTGGTAGGTACACAGCTTCTTTCCTTTTAAGGAATTAATTTCAATCTGCAAATCAAACAAATATCAAGGGCCCTGGCCTGAAGGGTTTTGTTATCATCACTTTGAAAAAAGTCTGGAGTTTTATGAGAAAGCATTTAGACTAAGATTGAGTGGTGGCCTGTAGAAACATGTGGGTTGGTAGTGGAAATTAGAAGCAATGAGGAAAAGGGTGGAATATTTAGACTGCATAGGCTGGGAGGAAGAACGAGAACATGTAAAAAATTTCCATTCATTGTTCCCTGGCATCAATGCTGTATGCAGATGAAAAGGCCAAAATAAGCATGAATTTTGTTTTAATTAACTCTCTAAGATTTGTCTACCATTTAGGTGCCCCCTCCCACCCTCATCTGTTATTTTGTTCATTTTAGGGCCATAAATATTATTAATCCACAGAGATTTGTTTCTGCTTCCTTTAGTTAATTAAAGACACTCTAGAATTTATCTTATGCTACCACCAGGAGGGCACAAAAAGTGAAATATTATATCTCTAGATAGTTCATTCATTAGCATCATAAAAAAATAATCAGTAGGATTGTGTACTGTAGTTTCAAATACCTCTGCCAGACTTTCTTTTGGAGAACAAATGTAGTCAACAGAAAAAAAAAATAAAGAGGGAAGTAGAGAGCAAAGAAGAGTAAAAACTTAGGGAGATAGCAACAAATTTATAGATCAGGTTTTTAAGAGAGAGTTTAACTAAACTCTAACATGGAATTAAGCTGTAATAATCCCCTGCCCAGGTATCATTAGTAATCATACAACAGTGGAGTCCCCCTTCATCTGCTTTAAGCTGTGTTGCTCAGTTGGGAGGAGAAGTGGGGCAGCAGTCAGAAAAAGAAAAAAAAATCTCACTGATATGATATTCCTGTATTTTAGTTATTTTATTTTATATTAGTGCTCTGTTACAAAAAGAAACTATGATATAAACTTCATGTATCATTCACTTACCACATTTTATACCAAACCAAGCAGAACCCAAGACTAGACAGCTCCACTATTTATACTCCTCCAAGGGTAGCTCATCCTGCCCTCTTTTTCCACCCTCAGTGTTTTTCTTCCTTCAGGGAGAGATTCTACATCAGTGTTTCATTTCTCCTCTGGGTGGACTTAAAGGCCAGACACATTGATTATTAATCATTATATTGGGGTTTCTCTCTTTCTTGACCAATGACACAATCTGCAGAGCATGATAGGTATACTGTAACTGACATCTGTACTGAAAAAAAATCAGGTTATGGCATATATATCTGCACTAATAAAAAAAGTCATCTTTCAAATCCTCCTTTTGTAAGTCTTTCTAAAGGGACCACTGTGTTACAGATGCATAGGCACTGGGCCATAAATCCAGAACAGACACGTATTTGAAAGCCCAATTTGGGATATTCTTTACTTGGACTCTTGGGACACGGCAGACTTAGCTAGAGCCACTTGCTCTTTCTCTAGGTTGCGCTGCTGAGGAATGTCAGGGAGAAAACTTGCAACAAGAGCTTTTTGAGTTCTATCTGTTGCCTGTGATCTTTTAGTTCGTTTCATTTTGTCAAATATTTTTTTTTTGTAAAAATTTTTCAACTTAAAATTATTTTGCCATTCATGCTTTATAAAACTTGTTAAATTGTGTCGTTTTTCAAGGTGTATGTGAAATGTATTTGTGACTGTCAGTACATAGTTTAATGTGGCATGGATTTGCATGAGTTGCTGTACAATATCAATGTAGTTTAACAGTTAAGAACAAGGACATTTTTATTTAGGCTGAACACGAAGGGAATGCTGGCTTTCAGCCTAATGTGATACTTTGGGTGAGTTACTTGACTTCTCAGAAGTTCAGTTTTACGAACTATGAACTGGAAGTAATAACAGTACAAACCTAAAGCTGGGTGCCTACATCTAACCTAGGACCAGTCTTAGCATAAGTCCTCAGTACAGGGAAGCTATTATGATGATGATGATGACAATGATGAAGCCCAAGCTTGGATACATTAGAAAATAAACCAGTTCACTGTATGTATGTTTAAATAACTACACTGAAACAACAAGCACAAGCCGGGACCATCCTGGGTACAGTGGGACATATGGTCAGCCTGATTATTGTAGGCAGCTGATAATCTAAGTATCAGTACAGGGAAATTAGATATTGAATTACTCATTTGGATCCAATGAAGAAAATGAAGAGAAGCATATACTGACCAAAGTAATAAACCAGAGACAGTTTCGTTGTTGTTTTGCTTGTTTTGCTTTTAGAACCTGCTCTCAGTGTAGAAGAATCAGTTTATTATCATGCCTTTTGTTTCCCTCCATGTGCCTGTACATATAGTCACTCCTTCAGTTCCAGCATTTCTGACTGTAAAGGACAACATGGATTTATGTCTAGTGACCTCTTGCAAGTTTTCTTTCTTTGCTGCAAAATTATGAGGGGGGCAGTAACTTGATTTACTCCTTTAGTTTTGAATGGTGCTGCCAATAAGTAAATTGGATCCTGGTAATCACAGTATTCACTTCTATTAAATAATCATCAATTGAGTTATTTGCCTTTTTGCATGTAATTTATTATGGCCTACTTTTCTCTTTCAATTAAAAAGTTGAAGTATATAATTTACTTGTTTCAAGGGATTACAAATAAGAGAACTAGAATCTCAAAATTGTTGTTTTAAAGATTCAATATTTTTAAAGATGTTTGTGTTTTTTTTTCATTATACTGACAATATATGATTAGGAAATTATTTTGTTGTATGCAATCAAAAACAATTATTTCCGTATGCAAAATCTACTTTAGAGAAAACAAAGATAAAACATATGAGAAAACACATTTTGCCTAATGATTTTCTTTCAGGAAAAATATTGCTATCATGATCCTTTTTAATTAAATAAGAATTTAGCACGTTCGCATGTGTGTTTCTTAATGTCAGACTCTTTGGTTATCACACTTACACCTCTGTTATTAATGCTAGCCATGGTTTGCGGATGAGGAAAAGCTAGTTATCAATGAATAATTCAGATTCCATAACTGTCAGACCTCATTATTTTAAATAGGGCCTGGTAGTTCCAGTTGTAACCAGCTAATTGCCTCGTTTAAACTTAAACTGTTAGACTATTTCACATAATTCTCAAATTTAAAAAACTTTAAATACATTTAAAATTGCTGTAATACATAGAGCAATTTGCTTTAAATCAATCTAGAAGAATAAAAGGCATTCTGCTTATGATCTGTCTTCAAATAAGAATTAAAATTTATTTTAATGTAATCCACTAGCTGTCATGAAATGCTTACCTAACACAGAATGGAAAAAAAAAAAATGTTTTTAATTTGTAAAGAATAAAATGAGAAGACTGAATAATTCAGTTTAAAAAATGATCTCTTTTGTTTAAACATATTGCCAAATAAAGGTTCAAACCCAGTTGATGGGAGGGGTCACCAAAAGTTATTGCTTTCACTTCCTGAATCCCTGGCACTTTTAAAACTAAAACAACTATAAATTTACTGGTGACTTAAAGAATCTGTAAAGTCAGAGTTGTAGCAATGAAATTGCTCTGCTCATGTGTTTTTCTCAAGAGGAGCTGCTGCTAGGGGCCTTGCTGACAGAGCCCCAGCGTCCATCCTCTCAGCTCTGCTTTACCTTCTGGGGCTGCCCCCGGCCAGTGACTGAGCTTGGTAGAGTACTACAGCCAGGCCATTCCTGCCATGTGGGACTCCTATGATGGCAATATAGTCTCTAGGACTCCTCTTCAGCCTCACTGAAACATTCTCAGAACTGTGCTCCTTCTATGAATTCTCTCCTCTTATTGTTGTTGGACCTGAAGTCCAAGGTGAAAACTCTCCGTACTAACTCCTACTTTGTCTCCTCTTTATCATTCCTTTTTCCTTTTTTCTTTTCTGTTTTTTTTTTTTTTTTTTTTTTAATGGTACCAGGGATCAAACCCAGTGGCATGTAGCCACTGAGCCACATCTGCAGCCCATATATATATATATATTTAAAATTTTTATGACAGTGAATGTATTTTGATATATCATACATACATAGATCATAACTTCTCATTTTTGTGGTTGTACATGATGTGGAGTTATACTGGTCGTGTATTCATATATGAACATAGGAAAGTTATGTCTGATTCATTCTACTGTCTTTCCCATTCTGATCCTCCCTCCCTTCCTCCTATTGCATCCTACCTCACTCCAACCTATTGTTAGTCAGCATCTGCATATGAGAGAGATCATTGGGTCATTTGGCCTTTGGCTTTGTGGCATAGGCTTATTTCAATTAACATAATAGTCTCTGGTTCCATCCATTTACCAGCAAATGCCATAATTTCATTCTTCTTTATGGCCAAGTAATATTCCGTTGTGTATATGTACCACATTTTCTGTATCCATTCATCTGTTGAAGAGCATCTGTTGACTCCATAGCTTAGCTATTGTGAAATTGAGATGCTATAAATATTGATGTGGTTGTATTACTGTCGTATGCTGATCTTAAGTCCTCTGGGTTTTATATGCCAAGAAATGAGATAACAGAGTCAAATGGTGGTTTTGTTCAAAGTTTTCTGAGGAATCTCTATACTGCTTTCCATATTGGAAATTTGCAGTCCCACCAGCAATGTGTGAGTGTACCTTTTCCCCCATATCCTCACCAACATTTATTGTTATTTGTATTCTTGATAATTGCCATTCTGACTAGAGTGAGATGAAATCTCAGTGTAGTTTTAACTTGCATTCCCCTAATTGCTAGTGATATTGAACAGTTTTTCATGTATTTGTTGACTGATTGTATTTCTTCTTCCGTGAAATATCTATTCAGTTCCTTTTCCCATTTATTGATTGGATTATTTGGATTGTGTGTGTGTGTGTGTGTGTGTTAAGTATTTTGAGTTCTTTGTATATCCTTGAGGTTAATTTGAGATGCAGGTAGCAAAGACTTTCTCCCATTCTGTAGGCTCTTTCTTCATGTTCTTGATTGTTTTCTGTGAAGTAGCTTTTTAGTTTGTGAAGGAGCCCTAATTAGGAAGGGCTATTGCAGCTACCTGGAAGCCATAAGTTCCACCTGATATGTATGTGATGCACCTGTAAATGCACGTGAGGCACCCGCAAAGCTGAAGGTATATAACCGGGTGAAAGCGGTCCGAGTTAGGAGAACGGAGAATTCAGTCAGTCGGGCAGTCACTCGGTCGGTCGGTCAGAAGAATCAGAGCGGCCAGAACGTAGGCAGAGCGGTTACAGAAGAGAAACCAGATAGAAGAAGTAATGACTGGTCAGAGTTAGGCCGAGGCTGCCAAGGAAGACAGAAGACAGAAGAAAGAAGAAGGAAGAAAGAAGAGAGAAGAAAGAAGCTCTAATCTTTCTCTAAGCTAAGCTCTATCTTTCTTTCTCTCTAAGACTCTAATAAGAAGAAGCTCTATCTTTCTTTCTCTCTAAGACTCTAAGCTAAGAAGACAAGAAGAAAAGCTCGCTTTAATCTTTCTCTCTAAAAATCTTTCTTTCCCTCTCTAAGCTCTAAGAAAGTAGAAGTAAAAGTAGTAAAAGCTTTACTCTGCCTCCAAGAGTTTTCCTCCCGGGTTACGGTACCAGGTAGCTTACAAGTTTGATACCATCCCATTTATTGATTCTTGATTTTACTTCTTGTACTTTAAGACTCTTATTTAGAAAGTCCATCTTGAGCTGACATGATGGAGAGTAGGGCCTACTTTTTCTTCTAGTAGGCCCAGAGTCTCTGGTCGAAAGCCTAGGTCTTGATCCATTTTGAGTTAAGTTTTGTGCAGGATGAGAGATAGGGGTCTAATTTCATTTTGTTACATATGGATTTCTGTTGTTCCAAGCACCATTTGTTGAAGAGGCCATCTTTTCTCCAATGTATGTTTATGGTGTCATTGTCTAGTATGAGATAACTGTATTTATGTGGGTTTTTCTCTTTGTCTTCTATTCTGAACCACTGGTCTTTATTTCTATTTTGGTACCAATACCAGGCAATTTTTATTACTATAGTTCTAAAGAACTCCATGTTCTTGGATAGACAGAATTAATATTGTCAAAATGGCCATACTACCAAAAGCACTATACACATTTAATACAATTAAGATTAATACATTGTTAAGATTCCAATGACATTCTTCATAGAAATAGAGAAAGTTGTCATGAAGTTCATTTGGAAAAATAAGAGGCCCAGAATGGCCAAATCAATCATCAAGGAGGAAAGTGAAGCAGGAAGCATCACAATACCAGACCTTAAAGTATGCCTCTTTAACACTTAAATGTGTTTTTCTCAATGAATTTCTTACAAACCTAATTCTATTATGTTATTTGCTTCTCAGAGGACTTGGACTGACACAGTAAGAGTTCTATGGTCTCTTTGTGTATGATTAATAATTCTGTTCACAAATCCAATCCCTTGTATTTGGCTTGGGTTTTCTTCAGATATAGTGAGTTTGAAGAGATATGTTTTCTTGATAAACACATATGTCCCTCAGGTATTTTTTAAGGCTCATATAAACTCTTATTTTATTCCTTATGCAGGCTGAATAACTCTACCAGTTGTGGTCCTCTTGCATGTATTTTCAGTTTCCTAAGCATTCTCCACATATCCCAAAGTGAATAGGTAAGAGATAAACAGCTATTATTTGTTGCTGCTGTTGTTTTGTGGCATGGGGATCACACCTAGGGTCTTGCACTTGATATACAAGTACACTACCACTTGGCTACACTCCAGTTATACTATTTTTACATATACACTGTATCTTAAAGTCTGGTTTAACCCTTCTTTCAGTGAGGTCACTGCCCTTTGAAAAAGTAAGTAACATATATCCCAGGTCTACAAAACATATTACTTTGAAGTGGATTCTACCTTTCTTTTATAAATTTCAGTTGCAGTAACATGACTTTTTAATATTGAAGTAGATATGCTATAATAAAAAATATCACAATTTAAAAAAATCAGTGATGATATATTTTGATATTTTTTAATCTACTTGGTGAGAACAATTTCAGATTGTTTGGAAACTATTTGTTGTAGGTTTACTCTTATGTTGATGGTTGTATATGAGTGGAAACAGCATAACTTTCATAATAATTCCCCTTGCTCTCTACTGATGTTGTCCCAGGTTAAGCAGTGCCTATGTCCTCCAAAATCTAAAGTTTCTTGTGCTGTTCTAAAACATGGGGAAGCAGCATTTTGAAATAAATTACTGTCTTCAGCTAGGGTTGAGATGTTTTTAAAATTTTATTATTAAGGTGTCAGCAACATTGTGTTGGACTTTTGTAAAAGAGTATGTTTGGGACCCATGTATTTGTGTAGTTCAGTTTTAATGTCACCTTTGCACTAGTTTTGGGACCTAAGTTTAGTCACAGGAACTGTGGGTCTGTGTTTCCTCAGCTATGAAAGGGGTGCAGGAGTGGGGCAGGGGATGGGACCAGACAAATTCAAAGGTCACTTGTGGCCCTATGAGTTTCTGGTTTTAGTTCACCCACACTTCCTTTAAAGGAAATGTTCTCTGCATATTTGTAGACAGCCATTCTTTGTTTATGAATATAAATCCAAAATAGCTGAAAAAGCACAGCACATGGGGTTACCCAAATTAATCTCGTTTTCTGGGAAGAAGTGAAAAACGAATTTATTTTCCTCTGCTTCTGAGGTAGGGCATTTTTCTTTACTTATTTCTTATACAGACAAGCATTCCACCCCAGACCATCCCAGTATTCTTAACATGATACTAAGGTTTGAGAAAATGAAAATTTTATTTTCTTCTTTCAATTTACACATAAAAAACAACTTGCAAAATATTAGAGCTTCCTGGTCAATTTGCTCCCCTTTGTTACCATGTAATCTCTGAGCAAGAACTAGTTCTTATCTGCTGTGTAACATTCTGAAAGTATAATAGGCTACCATGAAATAATATAGTAAATATTTCCTCTTCATGAATTCTTATATTCTGACAGGTTTTTCCCCCCAGAAAACCCAGTGAAGATGAAATACAGACACATACAATTAATGTCAGTTACAGTTCATAGAAGCATACGCTTTTCTTCCATTGCAATAACTGAACATTTAGGAACTGAAGGGTTTACCATCTGTGAGCTATGTGTCAGCTTAGCTGTCTCAGATCAAGCTTCCTTTTTAAATATTGTGTTCTGAGAGAAGCCTACCCCAGTCTCTGAATGTCATGCTTGCGACTACACTCACATACTATAATAAAAGGGAGGCCTCGCTTGTCTATCTTGAAACTCTGGCATTGACTTTACTCTGTTCCTATGGCATGTGTCCTTAATGAAGCAGACCATTATGTTCAGTAACTGACTGAATACTACCATACTGAATACAAAATATTGAGCATTCATGTTCTACATTTAGCATTTTAGATCATTATATAAAGAGAACATAAAGATTCTCAATATCATGCTCAAAATGTATCCCCTCTACATTGTGGTTTAGGATTTTTTGTATGCTAAGCATGTTGATAGAAGCACTTAATTCAATTAATTTTGTTGCAGAATAATGAACATAAATGTTTCTGAACTTTCTCTGTTTTTTTCCCCCAGAAATTACATTAGATTTGATTTTTGAATCCATATTTGCAGCATAATGTTTTAATAGAAATATAAATTTATATTTGCAGAAATGCAAGAAAGGAAGAAACAGGGTCATTAGTAACCATTTAACTACAGCAACATTTTGGGTTGTGTTAGACATTTAGACCACTGTTTAGCATTGAGAAGTTGATAACCTAGGACAAGTTTCAGAGGATTAAATGGTCTTTGTACACATAAATCAGATTCAAGTTACAGATTTCTTCGAAACCTCTGGAGCCTGGTTGCAGTGAGAATCCAAAGCAGATAAACACTCTGCTTTCTGATACACGAAAAAAATTCAAAAATTCTCAGGGGTAAAGATTGTAGAATGTCTTCTTATAGTCACTGTTAACACCTGTTCTATTGAAGACAAATCCCTTTCTGGGATTATAATATTGTGATGATTGAAAAGTTCTAGGAAGAAGGTAACTATAGTTTGCTGAGGATTGAGTCAGACATTTAATGTATACTATGTGCTTCCAACATATGATGTGAATGGATTTGCAAGCTACACCTGAGAAATTGACTATTCTTAGGATTTGGTCTTTATGTTGTGATTTTTAAATAGCAGTTCATTGGCCAGGTGTGTGTGTGTGTGTGTGTGTGTGTGTGTGTGTGTGTGTGTTGAAAGGCAGTTAAGAAAATTATTATTTTCCTTTATTCACACAATATGAAAGAGGATGCTTTATTACACAAAATTTAAGAACATCCCTCATTGCCATAATTGTTAGTTACAAACTTTTAGAGATTCCTTAGTCAACCTGAGGAACACATGGCTTATGGGCATATCATTTTTAGTTTCTTGAGTCAACTTCTGAAATGGAAAGTTTCTACTTTAACCTCTCAAAGAATAATGATTTTAATACCTCTAAAACTCTAGCAGCAATAATGATAAATTCAGAGTTACATGCTAAGAAGTGGTTAACTACAGAAGAGAGGAACCCTATTTGACTGTCAGCCATAGTCAACATTCCTGGTCTGTATTTCTTCTATGTTATAAACCCTCTTTTTCAATGTTGAAATTTGTTGTCCACTTGGAAACATTTTAAAATCTCCCTCAGATTGAAATTAAAGTAACAAAATAACCAATAATCACTTCTGCACACACAAAACTTCATTACACCTGAGCTGTGCCAGTCACTGGCACTCAGATTCTCCTGCAGGAGCATTCTCCATCAGCAGAAAGTGGCTTGCTGCAGTACAGCCTGCCCACACAGATGACCCTTTACACTATCTATCTCAATTTATTAGCTCTTTTCTACTATCATATCATTTAACAATAGTGTTGTTCTGTTCCTTATTGAAGTGGATAATGAATTGGTTACTCACTGTCCTTCTAATAGGTTTCTAGTGTCTGCAGTTACTTCACATTTAAGCATTTTTTCCTTATTCCATTATTGAGAATCCAACCCCATGTGTAGTTCTATCTCATTGTATGAATGAAAGTACATAAAATGTGTAATTTTGTTTGTGCAGCCCTTAAATAATTTTAGTTATGGTTTTGTATGGTTGAGATTCTTTTTAAATTTGTGTTAATCTTATTTTTCATAAACTTGAATTGTGAAAAGTTATATATGTATAGACATATATGAAGTAAAGAGAAATATATAATAAACATGTATGTATGCATCAACCAGATATAACTGTTCATCAACATTTGACCAATCTTCTTTCAATACTTAATTTTCTGCCATCATCATTGTATTATTTTAGAACAAATGTTCAACATTATGTCATTTACTTAAAATGTAAGTACTCTTTTGCAATACAACAGCACTAACACATATAAAAGAATTAAAATAATTTGTATCAATAATTTCTAGTTAGTATACAAATTGTTTTTGTTTCATACATCTTGTTTATCATTTGGTTTATTTAAATCTGAATTCACACAAATTTCAAATATTGCATTTGGCTCATATGTTTCTGAAGGCACTTCAAACAAATAGCTTCCTGATCTCTTTTTGTTGTAATTTATTTATGGAAGAAATGAGAGTTTTCTGTATCTAGATTTGCTTATTTCATATATCCAGTATTGTTTAACATGATCTTTTATTTCAATTTCATTAGGTTGTAGTTTGAATTTTTGTGAAGATGCTATAAAAATAATTTGTTATATTTCGTACTCCAGTGAACTAGGGGGCATAAATTATCTGTTATTTCTCTTTTTGTGATCATTAGGATTTTTCTAAATTTAGATATTATCAGTCTACTCTATCATTCCACAAGTTCCCAATCAACTTTTCATAGCTATTGCTGATTATTGCTGAGTTCCAACAGTATATTAAGGGATTGTTGTCTACTTTGTTTTCTAAAATTCTACCAAAAAAATATATTATTTGACATCATGAATATATGTTCATTGAGGAGACTAAGGAAGCATAATCTAGAGGACTGTGACATTTTCTAACCTTCTGCTTTTTCTGAAAATGGGGGGATATGAAAATATTTTCTAAACACTTTCTTTTTGCTATTTCAGTTAGTTAATATTGTCAATACAATCATTTTCAAATACAAATGACAAATGAATTAACATTCCTAAAAATACTATAACATGACTTGCTACTGGAAAGGAAATAGCTTATTTTAATTGCAAACCATGATTTCTACTGTAGGGCAGAGCTATATAATGATTGATGGGTGCAAACAGAATGATTTTTCATCTATGTCTTATTTGATCCTCACAGCAACACTATGCTATAAAGAAAGAAAATACAATTTTCTCTGCTTTGCAATTTGGAAATTGGGAGTCAGAGGACAGACATTATTTTTCCATTGTTATCTAAGGAGTTTATGGCAGAACTGGGATTAGATCTGTGGTTCCTGACTCTAAATCCAATGTTATTTTTATTGTGCAACACTTGAGCTGTCTCTAGTTGGAGGCTTCCTGGCCATTTGTTAAATTCAGAATACACACTAATAAACCAAAATATTAGTATAAAACTAACACCATGAATTAGATGAACACATGCTATAATTAATTGATATACACAACATTAGAAGTTGTTTATGATATTTCATGGAACCATGTCAAAGTAGAAACTACTAATTTCCTTTTTAATTACTAGTTGTATTGCAGTAGTACATTCTCAAAACTTCTTACGAATAGAATATGTGAATAGAAACAGGGAATAAAGACAAGGAATATTTTGTCTCCATTGGAGAGCTTCATGGCGTGCTACAAGAAGATAAACAAGTAATTATAGCATATAATATTAAGATGGTAAGTTTTAAGCATTAAAAACTGTCATTGTTAACTTTATCCTAATTTCTTTCTTTCTTTCTTATTGTGGTCTACATATGAAGTGACTAAACAAAATGTAAATTTCTCAAAACACAAATGATACATTTTATAAATATAGTCTGTTGCTTTCTTTGCAAATAATTATATTTGCTTTAAAGAATCAGACATGATTGGTGACACTTCTCAAATTTTCTTAAATTCTCTCTACTTGAAGAAATGACCTTTTTGCAAAGCAGATAAAATTGTATTTTCTTTCTTTTTAGCATAGTGTTGCTGTGAGGATCAAATGAGACATAAGGGTCGGTTCTCAAAGTCTAGTACCTTGTAGCCATAGTGTCTAGAAATGGTCTTAGCATCTTCCCTGCCACCAAAACGAGCCAGGAACCAGACTAGGGAGATCTGAATCTCAGCTGGGCTCAAGGTCCACATTGCACATGTCCAAGCTACCAATTTATCCTTGGCTCTAAAACAGGAATACATTTCAAATATAGTAGGAATAAGTGAGTTGTTTCTGGAACAAGTCCCTATAGCACCTCTGAAAAGAGTTGGTGCCAAAACTAAAGAATAAATGCATAGTGGTTGAGGGTCTCCTCAGACATGGGAGAATTATTTCAGTAACTTGGGTGACATTTTTTTTTAATAACTTACTCTCCTGGAGGAAATATTCATTTTTGTTTAGAAAAGGCAATAGCAATCAACATTAAAAGGTACTATAACATAAAACTAAGGAAGGAAAATAATATGGATATACTGTGAATACTAACATGAATTAGTTGAATTTCAATGTCACACATGTCTAGCCTAATGCCTGCATTGGTATGATGAAGATTTTGATTATGGAGATGCTCTTTAGCAGATTGGAAATGATCCCTAACATTTTTCTTGGTGTCTTTATCATCTGTCTTAATCTTTGTGTTGTATATGACCAAAATTTTTACCAATGATTAGGAGCTGGGTCCTTCTGACTCGAAAGTCAAATAACTTTGATTTACTTTATAATTTCAAGAAACTAGCATTACACAACAATTGCAGTAATTTTCCACAAGAAAGGATATGTTTACACAGAGTCTGATGCAAATGTGTCTGTTGAATTTTACTGTGCTAGATGTTTAATGTGGTGCTAGATGTTTGTGCTACATGTTTAATTAGATGGAAGTATTATGGGAAGCTGGACAATATCTACATACCAAGAAAACTGCACAGTACTTGTGCCAGGTTATAGGAAACCATAGTGAGCAAGTATTGGCAGGGGATCTCCACAAATCAGTGACTCCTTAGGAATACTATGAAAATGAAATTTAGTGACTTCCCTGGAAACCAAATACTAAATTAAAATAATAACTTCAATTGGATCTACTTGTCTTCTGAGAACTTTGAGGTAAAATACATGCTAATATTATTCTCTTTCAAAAATTGTGACACATTGTTGCTACTTGTTTTAATGTGAGAATTATAGAAATGTATACATGTAAGCTACAAACTTTTACATATCAAAGTTCCTTTTTAGTAAGACAATTATTAAGACCATAAAACTTATTAGTGTCCATGATTTTTATCTTCAGAAAGCATTAATTGCACATTTACTGTGTGCATGAATCTGTGCTAAGCCACATGGCAAGAACGAAAGAAGAAAAAGACTGAGTTCACAACTGGAGAAGCTTATAGGAAACCACTTCATGTGCACATGCTTTATGGCTGTACAATAAACTTCTATACACTCACACGCAGGGGGAGCCAGACTTTTCTAGCTAGCCAAGTCACCCCATGGAGAACTCTGTGTAGGGAAGGTATTACCTCTCTTTTCCATAACCCAGCAGAATCAAAGATGTGGCTTCAGGTACTATGGAAGATGTCCCTCTAAATTAGCAAGAAGACCCATACAAATGTTTCATTTGTCCTCATGATCTCATTTTATTTAATTTTTTTAGTTGTAGATGAACACAAAACCTTTTTATAAATTTTTATTTTTCTATGATGCTGAGGATCAAACCCAGTATTTCACACATGCTAGCAGTGCCCTACCACTAAGCTACAACCCTAGCCCCAGGTGTTGTAAATTTTTAAAAAATGTAGACTAAGAAGTATATTTTGCATTGTGATGAATTTTTGTAACCCACAAAAGTACATTTCTATTGTGACCATTACACACATACAATTAACACAAAATTTCATGAATAGATTCAATTTTTTTCTTTTTTTGATCATTTTATTTTATTTCAACTTATATTTTCTTTAATATTCTGGTTAAGTTTTTAAATTCTACTTGGTGTCTACAGAATTTATTTTATGTCCCATTTATGCATTTTGGTTTCACAGATTGAATATTTTTGTTGAAGAACTTGGAGAATTGAAAAGAGAATTATGGCACAAATCACCCACAAGATGAATCTACTTGATGCTTATAAGAAAAGAAAAATAAGAAAGGTGATAGGATGCTTCAATAGTAAGCTAGTTTAACTAATAAGTTGTGATTGAGCCTAGTTTGTACCTTGAATCATGTTTTTCTTTGCCACAATGCCAATATTTATCCAAGTGTTTATTTTTTAGAAATTTGTAGAATGTGTTGAATTTAATTGAAATGAACTCTGATGTGGCTGTGGAAATAGATAAAACCAGAAAACCATATGGAGAAATAATTTGAACAATTTGATTAGTTTGTATGTTTAGCCTTATAAAAGAAACAGAGTACCATGACTGCAAATTCTTTGAACTTAAGTTATGGATTACAGGGAAATTTTGGAAAGAAATGATAATAGTCATGAGATGTTTTTAGGAAGAAATATGAGGCTTTGTCCAATGTTCCATAGAAATGTAGATTCTTGGTTGGAAAAGACATCAAGATTCATCTGGTGGTCCAATCTCTTCATTGCAAGACTGTTTTTATATCATCCTTGAGAGAAAGCCATCCCATGTTTTTCACATGATGTTCTAGTGAAGGGAGAATGTGCTTGGATAGGTAATCTGGTTTATAATTCATTACCAGAAATTCCTTGAGTTCTTTTAACTCTCTAGCTAAAAACCTGCTTTCTACTTTCCTCCATCTTTTCCCCTCCATATTTTCTTCCACAATATGGAAATAGTTCATTACTTCATTAACACAGTAATCTTTCTCGTTCCTTGGCTACACATCTTCAGTATTTTATTTCTTTATTTTTTTTACATTTCACATTATACTTAAAGAACACATTTTTACATATCTCTGGTTGTATACAAAGTATATTCACACCATTCGTGTCTTCATACATGTACTTAGGGTAATGATATCCATCTCATTCTATCATCTTTTTTTTTTTCTTCACCTTTTGCCCCCTCCCTTACCCTCTCTCCCAATTGGCACATCTTCAGTATTTTCAATATTTCTTGAACTCAAGGTTAACAAGGTCAGTATGTTAAAAATAGGATGATTTTGTAAAGGAGAATGAACCATCATAGACTCACAGAACTAATGCCCAGTTGTTCAAAATGTTACAGGCAGTATTTCATGGTCATCAGATAAGAGTCTCCACTGTTTTTAAAACTATGTATATTATTGACTTTATAAAACAACAAATAATATTCATTGAAGACTCTTTGGAAAATGAAGTTCCATTAACTGAAGGAGTAATATATTTACAATGGTTTGTTTCCTTGTGTCAGCCTTTTCTTGCCAAATGGGTAGTGAGCCCTCAAATTCATTTCTATTAATAACATCATTATTTGTCTAAAAATTTAATGAAAAGCTTCTCTTGAGAAGGAATGATCTTATATTTAAAAAGAAGTATAAGACTAGTAGTTTACTTAATTCTATGTTTTCCCTTGGGTACTAGTCTGCAAAATGGAGTGATCATGGACCCCAAATACTTATCCTCAAAGATTCTATAATATAATCTTTAGTCATAAATATTATGTATGAGTAGCTAAGCATTATTTTAAAAGAATATTATTGGGAAATTCCCAAGGAGGGCATATTAGAAATGTCTACCCAAATTCTCAAGCCTACATGATGTAACTACAGGCTGATTGTATTTTTAAGCTGTAAATCATTATTTGTATTTAAAAATCCAATATCATCTGGAATAGGTAAGGTTTTGAAAGCGTACAAAGAACGAAACACTAATGATTTTCAAATTGCATTTGAAAGGCTAATCGTGAATAACAAATCTACCAATACAGTGAATCCTCATTACATTGTCATTGTAAAATTACAAAAAATTGCCATAAATATGGTAAGAAAAACGTGAGTTTTCAGTCTCTTCTCTTTACATTTATTACAATCCTTTCTAATCAGTAGTAAAATGTACAAATGATAATAACTTTTAAAATTTATAAATGTTGAACACATCATTTCTTCTCAATTTTCTGGCCCTTAGTCAACATAATAATGGCATTCCTGAGAAGGCACACTGATAGAAACAAGAAGTGAGGAGAATTATAGCATGGCAGAAATGATAGAAAATGAATTCATGCTTTTAAAAAGTTTTAAGGTGTGATCAGGAATATAGACAACAAGCATAAAAAATTACTGAAGACCATAAGAGAAAGTGAAACCAATGTGCATAGATTAACAAATACATAACAACAATAATAATAATAATAATAATAATAAGAAGAAGAAGAAGAAGAAGAAGAAGAAGGCGAAAAAACCAAGTTCTTAAAGTCAGAAAAGATGTTCTTGAGAGAATTTTTAGATGGGCTATGATTTTCAGCTAAATAAATGGGTAGGAAGATTATGCCTGTGTACGTATGTGTAGCCTTACTGCATTGGAGATAAGGGAAACATATCTAGAAGTAATAGTAAGCATGGAACAAATGGCTTTGAAAACATTGAAAACGAGATGAATTAGTGTTAGAGTAAAAACTAAAGAATTTTATAAAGGATAGTAGTTTTGATTAGGTTGCTCATATGCAATTGTATATATATATAACTATTTTATTTTTATTTTATTCAAAGTGTTGTATTTATAATAGTAGTATGCATTATAATTCATAATAAACATATAGAGCATCTTTTTACATAACACTGTTTGTATGCAATGTATATTCGTACCATTCAAATCTTCAGTCATGCATTTAGGATAATGATATCCATCTTACTCATCCACCTTTTCTTTTTTCCCCTCCATCCCCCCTTGCGCCCTTCCTTCCCCTCCCTCCCCTTTGACCATTATATTGTTCTTCTAATCCTCCTATGTACCCCAACTCAACACCACTGTGAATCAGCCTCCTTATATCAGAGAAAACATTCAGTATTTGGATTTTTGAGATTGACTAATTTCACTTAGCATTATATTCTCCAACTTCATCCATTTACCTGCAAATGCCATTATTTTATTCTCTTTTTCTGCTGAGTAAAATTCCATTGTGTATAAATACCACATTTTCTTTATCCACTCATCTACTGAGGGACATCTAGGTTGATTCCACAACCTAGATATTGTGAATTGTGCTGCTATAAACATTGAAGTGGCTGTGTCACTGTAATATGCTGTTTTTAAGTCTTTTGGGAATAGACCCAGGAGTGGGATGGCTGGGTCATAGGGTGGTTCCATTCCCAGTTTTCCAAGAAATCTCCATACTGTTTTCCATAATGGTTACACCATTTTGTAGTCCCACCAGCAATGTATGAGTGTGCCCTTTTCCCCACATCCTCTCCAACATTTATTGTTGTTTGTGTTTTTAATAGCTGCCATTCTGACTGGAGTGAAATGAAATCTTAGAGTAGTTTTGATTTGCATTTCTCTAATTGCCAGTGATGTTGAGCATTTTTTCATGTATTTGTTGCTTGATTGTATATCTTCTTCTGAGAAGTGTGTTTTCAATTCCTTTGCCCATTTATTGATTGGGTTATTTGTTTTTTTTGGTGTTAAATTTTTGAGTTCTTTATATATTCTAGAAATTAGTGCTCTATCTGATGTGCATGTATTAAATATTTGTTCCCAATTAGTTGGCTCTCTATTCACCTCACTGATTGTTTCTTTTGCTGAGAAAAAGCCTTTTAGTTTGAATCTATCCCATTCATTAATTCTTGATATTAATTCTTGTGCTACAGGATTCTTATTAAGGAACTTAGGGCCTAATCTGACATGTTGGAAATTGGAGCTTAGTTTTTCTTCTATTAGGCATATTGTCTCTGGTCTAATTCCTAGGTTCTTGATTCACTTTGAATTGAATTTTGTTCATGGTGAGAGATAAGGGTTTAATTTCATTTTGTTGCATATGGATTTCCAGTTTTCCCAGCACCATTTGTTGAAGAGGCTATCCTTTCTCCACTGTACATTTTTGGCGCCTTTGTCTAATATAAAATAGCTGAAATTATATGTATTAGTCTCTGGGTCCTCAATTCTGTACCACTGGTCTACCAGTCTGTTTTGGTGCCAATACCATGCTGTCTTTTTGACCTGGAAGGACAAACATTTAAAGTAGTTCCTGTATTTCCTTCTCAGAGCTCTGAAGGAAACCCTGCAGCAGGAAGGCAAATTCCTGTTATTATGGCTTGTTTCTGGAATGCACCCTAGAAGTTTGTGTGTTGAAAGCATGTTTCCTGGTGCAGACAGTTTAGAGGTGGATCTTTTAGGCAATTATTGGTCATGAACACTTTTACGTCTATCATTAGTGGATGAATCCCTTGATAGCTAAATGATCTGTTGGGAGGTGGGACCTATTTGAAGGAAAGCACACCCCGGGGGTATGACTTAGGGTTTGTCTTCTCTCTGGCCCCTTCCTTTCTCCATGTTTCCTGGCTGCCATAAACTGAAAGGCTGTCCTCCACCATGCTTTTCTACCACAATGTTTTGGCTCACTTCAGGCCTAGAATAATGGAGCCAGTCAACCACAGAGTGAATCCTTTCAATGTGTGAATCAAAACAAATCTTTCCTTATCTAAGATGTTCTCTTCAGGTGTTTGTCCCAGCAATGAAAAGCTAACACAAAAACTGGTACCAGGAGTGGGGTCATTGCTGTGACTATATCTGAGCAAGTGGGTCAGAAGCCTATAGAGTTGGTTTATGAGAGAAATTTGGGAAAGTTTATAGATACAGTCTAGCTAAGATTGAGAATGTTGTAAGTGGAGTTTAATGGGTGATTCTATTATGATCTTGGAAAGCCAGAATGCTGATTGCAATATGAACATTAAATAATGTGCTCATGATGTTTCATATGGGAATGAGGACTCTATTGGAAACTACAGTAGAGGCCACTTGTGTTAAATCCCAGCAAGCAAAACAAAACAAAACAAAGCAAAACAACATATGCAAGAAAAAAAAATTGTTTACTTTTTGTCCACAGCCTGAGACTTTCTGTGAGGATGAATTTAAAGGTGACAGATTAATTAATCTTGTAGAGGAAATTTCAGATCAGCACATCATTCATGAAGTAGCATGGGCATTGCTGGCTGCATTTAGCCAAGTTTACAGTAAGAACGAAGATCAAAATGCAGATTACAAAGTGATGAAAAACTTGCATTTTGGCAAGAAAAGTGAATGTAAAATTGTGGCCAAGAAAGTTGTGGTTGCTGAAGAGATTAGCACCATTAAAGAAAAACAAAGTAATTTTCACAGAGACCATAGTAAATATTCCTTGAGGTCAAGGAATAAGCAAGACCCCATCCATTGCAGATTCAAGGGTATAAAACTGTAAAATCATTTGAAAGACTTTGAGAAGAGAGAACCAGGGTGCCTTGCTCCCATAGGGTTATCAAAGAAAATGTTTCACCATGTTTAGTCACTGAGGCATTCAGAGGCCACTGCAGCCACAGTTAAGGGGAATCCAGCTATTGCTTGATCTGGCATCTGGCCTTTGCATCATTCATATGGTGCTGATTTTGTAGGAGTGATAATGCTATGTTAGTGTAGGTTTCCACCAAGATTTCAAAGAAAGACTTGGGAGACCAGGAAATGTATGGCACAGTTGAAGTCCCTATAGACAGCCCCCAAGAGACTGATGTATAAATCTGTGAGTGGGAAACTGCAGCTGCAATGGAGATCTCAGAAAGTTAGAGATGCCAGGAGCCTTGAATGTCTGTCAATGAAAACTGCAAGCAGCAAAAAGAGCCACAACTGAAGGCCATAGGGTAGGGCTGCCTATATACACATCAGAGCTAACATCTCACCCTGCTGCTACACATGGTGCTACAGTACTTAATTTTTGACTAGCTAGGTTTCAGTCTCACTTTTTCAATCCTTCTTTCTATGCCCCTATTCATACTTTTTGAAATGGGAATATTTACTCTGTGCCATTATATATTGCACGTGTGTAATTTGCTTTTGATTTTTACATGGGTCCATAGCTAATGAGCTTAAGAGGATTGTCAGAGGAGATTTTGGTTTTGCATATTTGATTACTACTGGAACAGTTAAGTCTGTGGGGACTCTTGAAGATGGATTAAATTTTACATTTTGAGAAGATCATACGTTTTGTGGGCTAGGACCAGAATGTTATGATTTAGATATGAAATGTTCTCTGTGTTAGTCTGCTTCTCATTGCTGTGATCAAAATATCTGACAAGAACAACTTAGAGGAAGAAAAGTTTATTTTGGGCTCTTTGTTTCAGAGGTATTGATCCATAGTCAGCTGATTCCATTGCTCTGGGCCTGAGGTGAGGAAGAACATCATGTCAGAAGGACATGGTGAAGGAGAGCTCTCAGTTCATGGCAACCAGGAAGCAAAGACAGAGCATGTGTGTGCAAGGAGCTAGAGGTAAGATATTGTCCAGGGGTACAACCCTAGTGACTACCTCCTCCAGCCATGCTCTACCTGCCTACAGTTACCACCCAATACTTCAAATTATCAATCCTTTGAATGGATTAATCCACCGATGAGGTTACAGTTCATGTAACCTAATCACGTCACTGCAGGACATTCATGCATTAATACATGAGCTTTTTGTGGGACATTAAAGATCCAGATCATAACATCCCCCAAAGCTCATGTCTTTAAAGCATGATTCCTCATGTAGCAAGGGTCAGAAGTGGGGCTTTTAGGCAATGATTGGATCATGAGGAATCAAACCTCAACAATGGATTATTTCATCAAATGAATAATAGATCCATAACCCCAAGCAGACAAACAATGAGCTGCCTGGTTGCTATGATTTGTCCTGTAATATAAGCTCTACCCAGACATGGGGAATAGTGATGACCAGGCCCAGTGATTTTCTTTTTCTCAGAAATCTGAACTAGAAATATAGGAAAATCACCGATTATTAGTAGGTTAATAATGGAGGGATATAAAAGTTATATTTACAGAGAAGAATTAAAGTAAGGATCAATAACTGCCTATTTCTGAGAAACACTTCAGTAATTCTTCTGAATTACTGTAGTTGCCATGCAACTAGAGTTTCATTTGGACCCTAAAGATATTCCTTTCTCTCTAAAGCCAGGCAATATGGTGGAAATTCTTTCATTTGTGTATCCTTTGAACAAATCTCTAACTTATTTAAGTGGTTGGAGTGAACTTTGTTCTTTTAAACCAAAAGTTATCACACACAAATGTGGAGTACAGACCAAGATTTTAAAGAAAAATGAAATGCTTTAATTTTTGAATTAAGAATGGAGAGAAGCCAAGACACTGGTTATTTGACTATATAATCAGCCCTGAAAAACCGAGTTTAATATACCTTCTGAATAGAGCTAAATAATATTAACTTTCATTCCTTTCCTCCCCAGTGCCAATCTAAAACCTCTAGAAAGATGGCCTGTCATCCTGCTTGTTAATTTGAAATTAGTCTACACACCCCCAACTTCCCTGAACTTGGGAGCAAAATCTCCAGTAATGAGGTCACACTTTTGAGTGACATTCTCAACCCATTGCTTTAAATGGTCAGAGTCACTATGACACTATGATTAGGATCCTATTGTTCCTCTGTAGCAAGTGCAAGTTTAAAGTAATAAGTAATGTGCACAATTGTGACAATTTTCTATTTTAGAGGATACATGGATAACATATTAAGGATTTCAGCCAAAGACATTATGTTGAGGGAACACTGTATGGATAATATCACAAATATGAATAAACAGTATTTCTTAAGACAAATACTTGTTACTTATTTTATTCCATGGCTTTTAAAGATCAAAAACCCCTTGAATTTTTCCCACATGGCACCCTCATTTACTCTCCAGTAGTCAGTCCAGAATCCTATTATGTATGAAGGCATCTGGGGTTTCCTTGATGTTACAAGCATTTGATGCCCTCTTAAGAAACCATAGCTTTTTTGCTGTTTTTTTTTTTTTTTTTTTTTTTTTTTTTTTTCTTAATAGCACTCTTCTGTTGTTTGTGAGTTTCCAAAGCTTCAGGAGGATTAAAACCTATGATAACAGAAAATTTCACAGAAACCAGACTCTCTTCCTTACAGATCAGCTACCACAACCCTTGTCCAAACCACTTCTCTTGACAACTAGAACTTCCTAAGTGGTCGCTCTGCTGCCATTTTTATTCACCAAAACATGTTTCCCATAAAGCAGCTAAAGTAAATTTTAAAAATGATACATCTGATTTTTCACACTCTGTCTCTCATACACACACACCCAAATACTACTTAATGGCTGTCCATAGTATTTAAAATAAAATGCAAATTTCTCGCTGTGAACCCATCTCTAACTTCATATTATGTAGTTTGTTTACACATACAAAACTCCAGCTTTCTCTTGGCTTTATAATTAAATGTACTTAAATGTACTTCAATGCTTTGTCCTAGTCCTATAGCAGATATATAAACTGGCCCTCCCTGTTCCTGACTATTGCACAACCCAGCATCACTTCCTTAGGGAGCTCTTCTCTGACCAACCCATATAAAATGATTTTCTCTAGCTACTCTCTTTTCCATCATTTAATTTTCTTCATTCATTTGGTTTGTGCACTGAACCAGCTTCTAGTTATGTGCGCCAGGATAGTTCAAATCTGGTTTTACTCAGTGCAGACAGTAAGGGCCACGGTAACTTTCTGTGGAAAGCATCACTTTCTTCTTATGATTTTTTCAGAGTGGAGATAAACCCAGTTGGATCCCTGTACAAGTGGACACTGTGGCACAATTCCAAGGAATAAGCAAAAATACTGGATTTAAAAATATAAAGCGCTATGGCAAAATCAGTATCATACCTATGTTCTTTTTTTTTTTTTAATTTTTATTTTTGATACTGAGGATTGAACTCAAGGGCACTCAAACACTGAGCCACATCCCTAGCCCTATTTTGTATTTTCTTAAGAGACAGGGTCTCACTGAGTTGCTTAGCACCTTGCTTTCACTGAGGCTGGCTATGAACTCACTATCCTCCTGTCTCAGCCTCCTGAGCCACTGGGATTATGGGTGTGTGCCACTGTGCCCAGCACCATTGTTTTTTTTTTTTTAAAGGCAAAGTTATTCTTTAAGTTAATATTCCCAAGCAGAAATTTACTTGGAAGAGCCAGGTGTGGTGGCACACACCTATGATCCCAGCAGCTCAGGAGGCTGAGACTGGATGATAGCGAGTTCAATGCTAGCCTCAGCAATTTAGCAAGTCACTAAGCAACTTAGTGAGACCCTGTCTCTAAATAAAATACAAAATAGGGCTGGGGATGTTGCTCAGTGGTTGAGTGCCTCTGAGTTCAATTCCCAGTACAAAAAAAAAAAAAAAAAGAAAGAAAGAAAGAAAGAAAGAAAGAAAGAAAGAAAGAAAGAAAGAAAGAAAGAAAGAAAGAAATTTACTTGGAAGAAATACTCAGGCAAATGTGTAAAGACATGTGAATACATACTTTAATACAAGGGACTACTTAAAGGTCCACTCAGTGATTACTTGGCAAATAACGAGGCAGCTATACAAGGAATATAATGCCATTTTTAAATTAATGGTATATCTATATTCTCTAAAATGAAAAAAAATCTTTGTGACATGTTTAAGGGGAAAGTGGGCTGCAAAGCAGCACATGCAGATGGAATTTATTCATTTAAACTCTGTACTTAATATTGATAAGGATATTTTTATATTGAACCATAAACTATTGTGGATATTTAGTAAAATTCTGTCTGTAGTTGGTTATACCCAGAATATGAACTTTCAAGAAATTTTAATTTTTTTCTTTATAATATTCTCAATTTATTTATTTAGTTTACAATTAATTTGCACTTTTTTAGTACAAAGAAAATGAGAAACAATAAAGGATTCTAGCAAAAATATTACTGTGTGCAGACAATACAGCAGGAGGGGAAATAATTAAGTGGGGGGGAAAAACGAGAAGTGGTACAACCATACAATGCCAACGTGCATGAAGAGACAATGCACAAAAGGGATTATGTTTTAGAGCTGATAGAACCAAAATTAATCATTTAAATACTATTTCAAAACTCTCAATAATGCTATATTATTTCTATAATTGAAAATATTGTTAAAGATTAATCTGCATATAGATGCTGATCTTTGGATAGAGTCTGGAAATTCATACAAGTATTCTGGAGTAGTGATTTGGATGAAAAGGCTGGAATGTTAAAGTAAAAATTATTATTATATTTATGTTTTATATCTACATATGTACTTTACCATGAAATAAGTACAGTAAAACTACAATATTTTAAGTCAGTAGAGAAGTAAAGTTAGTTTGAATTCTACTCTAGTCTGTCTTCACATGGAGTTATATCTTGAAGACCTCTTTATAATCTACAGACTGAAGAATTCAGAATTTCAGAATGTAGACTTCAAAGCTTCCATTCCTGTTACATTGGCAGAAGTACTTCCTCTTCCACTCGTTCATCACTTTGAACTATAATAGTAACTAATCTAGTCACCTTACAGGATCTAATGGGGGCATATATGCCATAGGTAATTCTTGGTACTTTCTAAGAACTTTGATCTTGTACTCTCTTTTTCAGTGACTAGAAGAACATCTAGGAATGAATCTAGTGGAAAAGTTTCTATGTAGAATGAGCATGATCAAAAATATTCTGGATGGCTAATTATGAATATCTTTAATGCTGGCTTTAACTCATAGCAATTCCAATTTTGTCGTGTGGCAAATGTTCCATATCTGCTGGTCCATCAGTATTATTTACATATTTGATGTGTATATCCACTTACAATACTACTTTTCATTTTCCCCCCACTTAATCATTGCTGTGTGGTATATCAGTAATACTGAAGTTAGTATCAATAATTGACCTTAATTTAAAGATTAAAATATAAGCATATAAACTCATTCAGTCTCTTTTTTTTTCCCAGTTGAAACTCATATCTTACTTAATCATTTTAGAAAGTGTTATATAAAATCCATGAGTAAACTTTTAAAAAGACTGCACAATGCAGGACAGACAACAAAACACATTTTGTTTTCATGGATCTTTTAAATAAGTTGTTATGTTTTAAGTAATAACTGATTTTTTCTTTCTCATTTTTCCTATGTACTGAGTCCTACATCTAAATAGTTTAAATAGCACAATAGTTTTGGAGGATGCTGAATAATAATATGATTGAGGCAAGGCAGCAGTTCTTCTTGTAAGCAGACCTTGTAAGCAGGCACATGTTGAAACAACTATTAACTGAGCTTCTATCCTATACATGATACTTGGCAAGGAGGATTCCAAGATAAAAAGATGGGGTCTTGTCCTCATGGCCTACTAGAGGAAACAAACAAACAAACAACAATCCTCCACCCATGTGCAGACACACTAAAATAGAAAACATGGGAAGCTGCTGATATGTGAGGGTTGCAATATATAATATAACATGAAAATGCTCTAAATGGAGGTCTGTGAAATATGGTGTTTGAATATAAAAGAAGAATTCTGCTGGAGGGACTGGGGAAGAATTGGTTTTCAAGGAAAAGCTGCAGACTACAGAAGCCATTTGTGTAGGGTCTTGAAGATATGTTATATTTTTACTTGAAGACATGTAACAAGGTTTGAGAGAGGACTGGATGCTAACATATAATGAAAGAAGAGCACCAACTATCTTACTAGTTCAGTATATTCTCAAATTATTGGATGGCTTCAGTTGTTTCATTAGCATATTGTTTGGTGTTTCTGTTATTCATTTGACTTCTATACTAGTAGAATTTAATGATGTTCTTTACTTTACATGAATTTAGCCCATCCACAGGAGAGGTGGTTGGACATAGAGGAAAATCCACTGAAAAGCCTCTGTACCACTGCAGAAGTTAATTGACACCTTGATGTATGTAACAGATCATCCCCTTTTTCTACCAGCATGAATTAATGGAATCTGAAATGGGGATGAAGATTGTAATCAACCAGCACAATTAATATGAAAAGCTCCCAACGAAAATAATATTTCTAGTTTGTTCTGCTTCCTGCTCTGATCTCATAATGTTGAACCATGGTATAATCAATCTTAATATGGTGTAACTTTTTCCAAAGTTTGGAGAAGTATGCAAATGTGTATGTGTGTGTATGTGTGTTTCTGAAGAATGTTCATAGATCGTAAAGTAATCCAAATACTTAGACCTCAAGTATACTTCATTGGTAGAAAAACAGGAAAAAACAATTTTGATACTGATATTAGAAGTAGGCTTATGTTACAAATTCATCTGACACAAAAAGGAGGAATTGTAACTAGAAAGAGAATTCTGAGTACATGTGTGTGAATGTGTGTTTGAGTGTGTGTGTGTGTGTGTGTGTGTGTGTGTGTAGAATAACTATAAATTTAGCTTTAATCTAGAGTGGATCTAGAAGACCTCAATATGAAAAGGGATGCCATCTAACTGTCCACTCTGAAGGTTTTCTTATATAATTCTCACTGAAAAAAGAAAAACAACAACTTCCCATCAGGAAACTATGCTGAGATTTGGTCTTAGAACTATAGGTGAAGGTTCAAAGCAATAATAGAATGTATAGAGAAAAAAATTGGCCTTCTGATTCCTGGCTAGCAATGTGTAACTTTTGAAAAGAAAATTACCACTGAAGTTGCTATGCTTCCAACCATTCTTTTGTTCAGTTTTTTTTTCTAAGTATTTGTGGGTATATGGCAACTATTACTATCACAAGCAGGATACAACTCTGTTGTCCTAGATCTTAGCAAGTTCTGTTAAGTTTAAGCTCTTTCATGAACTTTCTCTGCCTATATCTGAAAGAAGACATTTAAAACTTCCTTCAAAATTATGGCTTTTTTCAGTTGGCTAAGTTTCTTTCCATGTACTGTACAGAGTGGAAAAACTACATTGTCTGTAAAATGGGTAAACACAGTATACTTTAGAATAATTTCTGTTTAAGGATAGACTAGGGAAGAAAGTGTAAGTGACAATGAGAACTTACCCACCTAATAAATTCTTATAAACTATGACTATCCTCTAAATAGTCACATTCCCAAATGATGATCCATTGAACTTATCTTTAAATTATGTTCCTCTTGAAAAAGGAGATAATATTAAGAGTGCAAGTAACATTCACTGTCTGTTGAAAGAGCCCAGAATTGTTTATCCTTTTCATGTTGTTTTGTTCATAGGTATTCCTATGGCCTAATTCTATGTGCATGTGGGTGGTCATCTCTTGAGATTCAGATTTATTGTCATAAGAGGAGAAAAACTTTATTTTTAGCTCATCTAACTATTAAAGCTTATGTGTCTGCTCTTAATAGGCAACATAAAGTTTCAGCACTCCAACATCCTGACAGAATAAAGCCTCAAATTTGATGCTATGAGTAAAAAAGTAATATTTAGTGTGTCTATTCTTCAAAGTGTTTCGTGAACTTTTAAAAATCTATACTCCCATTAACAAATATAAAACTCTCATGTTCTCCCAGAGAGTTTCAAACATTTATCTCTTGAGAATCATTACTTGGTATATATCCCCACCAATCAAAAAGTTTGCTTTACTTTCCTATAGGTATTGTATTATAATTATGATGACAATATTTTTAAATTTTATAAATTTTGAAGTACTTTAATTTTGAATGTTCTTTATAGTTCCTGTTCCCCTCCTGAGGTTTGACATCTGTTTGGGGGGTGGACTAGCAAGTGATAAAGTGTGCCTCCAACTGAAACCCACTCTTTCAGTTATCCTAAATATTCTAAATGTAACCTTTGTATCTAGGCAGATCCATTAGAGAGTAGTATAATTGATTTGCATCACCTCCTTACTTCTTCCATCTGCAATGCTATTAAGGAATCTGTTTTGATCTTTTGCATTGGCTCCCATCAAGAGACACCAAACCAGAGTTGTACAAAATGTAATAATGTTTTCATTACAGTATTTTTTTGAGGATATAATATACAGCATTATACATATTCTTTTCATGAATGCAAGAAGATATGTATGGGTGAAAAGGAGCATAGATTTTGATTTTTCTAAAAGAAAATTTTATTTATTTTATCTGTTTCTGCATCTGTGACTCTTCTGTTTTACTCTTTGCTCTGGTCCAAACATAATCTCACACCCTTTTCAGTGCATATAATAAACTTTGTTTTTTGTGATTTTTTCTTTTTCTTTTTTTTTTTTTTTTTTTTTTTTTTTTTTTTTGGTACCAGGGATTGAACCCAGGGGTGTTTAGCCACTGAACTACATCACCAGAACTTTTTATGTTTTTATTTTCAGACAGGTCTAACTAAGTTCCTTAGGGCCTTGCTAAATTTAAATTGCTAAGGCTGGCCTTGGACTTGGGATCTTTCTGCCTCAGCCTCCAAGGCACTGGGACTATAGGTGTAAGACACTGTTCCTGGCTATGATATACATTTTCATTGGTATATTATAATCAAGCATAATTGTGGGATTTGCCATGCCATATCACCTGACCTTTGAATATTTGAAAGATCAGCTTGGGATTCAGCTCAACCACAGACTGACTGTAATCTCAAATCTTGGTATTTGCTAGTCCTGTGACCTTAGGCCACTGATTTCTTAATCTGAAAATAAACTAAAGACACCTTCCTCATGGAATAATGTAGAGGATTTAGATGATTTACTTAAAATGTCTAAAACCATGTGGCACATTAAACACCTAACATTAGAAAAATTATGATTTCCATGGTTTTACTTTTGCCCTGATACCTTTATGTTTGTGGATCTATGGATCTCTCTCTCATCTCTCTGTCTCTCTGTCTCTCTCTCTCTCTCTCTCTCACTCTGTGTATGTGTGTGTGTTTGTGTTGCTTTGTGTTCCATTTTGGTTTTGTAATATTTCCTTAGGGAATCTCAAGTATCCTTTAAAATAAAGTTGAATATATGTAAATAAAGATCATGGCTTATGAAGTTGGATACCTCACAGCAACTTAGGGAAGCCAGCTCTAGAGAAGAAAGGGGAGAGCGGGGAGGGAAGGAAGAAAAGAAGGGAGGGAAGAAAGGAAGATGGATGAATGAATTAAGAAATCAAAGACAGGTAATTAAAGATATAAAGAATTTAAAAATATTTCCCTTACTTAGCAATATTGCATGTGATCTATCCTCTCAAAATCTGCTATATGCCATTGTTGGGATTCCTCTCCCCTTTTTTCCTTCTTTCCTTCCTTTCTCACTTCCTCTTTCTTTCTTTCTTTCTTTCTTTCTTTTTCTTCTCCTTTTCTTTCTTTCTTTTTTTGGCTACTTTTGCTATGCGCAATTCCAATAATACCCCCTCTGCTTTTAAAATTTGAATCTATGTTGTTTTTCTGATCTTTGTATCAAACAGTCAGACTATTAGGTGGAATAAGCTTGAGAGTGCCACACCTAAGGTGGTAACTTTCAAGAACTGGGAAAGATCTGCCCTTACATCTTCCCCCACCTTGACACTAAGATGACCTGGTGACACATATATACCCAGGCCAGCCTCTGAAGAGCAGGGTTTACCTTCCTTGGCCACACCTTTTGCATGGACATGAAACTTAAGAAGTGAGTCCTAATGAGAAAGCTGCTGTCCTAGGTAAGTCTTAGGGTTGAAATAAGGTTTCAGCACATTTAATTTAGAATAGTTCAATGCTTCTAATGTTATGAACAGACAACACTGAATGTACATTTGTTTTCCTTTTAATAATAATATTAATTAAGATCCTATGAGTAGCATTATAGTAAATCCAAATAACTAACCACAGGGTATAAATTTAGACAGGATTTCTTAAACATCTCTATGCTGTAGGTAAATAAAATTGCAATAGAGCCATTATGAAATTTAGGCATATAGTTTCTCAACTGAGCTGAAATAGAAGTAAATGGAATCTCAGAAAGTAACTAATAGGGATAGACACACATACATATTTTTTAAAAAAAAATTGTAGTGATTGTTTTTTATAGAAGTGGATTGATTTCTCTTTTGACATACTTTCTTAAATCTATTCCAAACCAAGATGCATTCCCACCACTCTACACATTGCTTCCATGCAAGTTACAATGACTCCTTTGTTACTAAGCATCATTATCAATTCTTGGTCTTTATCTTAATTATCAGCATAATTAATATAGTTGACCATTCTCTCTTTTTTTCATATACTTTCTTTATTCAAATTCAGGAGCACCACACATTTTTCTTACTTCTCTGATTTCTCCTTTTCTACTCAAACTCAATGCTGGAGAACACCAGATCTCTGCCCTTGGATCATGTCTTCTCAGTATAAACATTCAATTTCCTGGTGATCTCATCCAGAGTCAAAGCTTAACACACTAACTATAAGCTGATGACTCTCACATTTGTATCTCTAGTCTGAACCTCCATTCTGAAATCTAGTCTCATGCTCCAAATACCTATTCAACATCTCTCTGTGCATGTCTAATAGATATGTCAAATCATATGCCTAAAACAGAATTTCTGATCTCTCTTATATTCAGTGTTCTTCTTTTTGCCTTCCCAAGTTTGATTGACCTCAACTCTTTTAGTGGCTCACATCAAAACCTTATAGTCATCCAAGACTCTTCTCTTTCTGTTCCCTCTCTTTCCCATCCAATTGGTTAGGAAATATTGTTGGCCCTTTTCTTCAAGATAGTTTTATAATCTGATCACTTCTCACCACGTCCTCAGCTATGGTCCAAACCATCATCATCTCTTGACTGCAAAACCATAATAGCTTCATTAATAGTCCCTCTACTTCTATGCTTGTACCAAATAGTTTGACTTTCAACACAGCAGCTAAATTGATACTATTAAAATATGTCAGTTCATGTTGTCCCTCTGTCCACAACTCAAAGCTGGTGTCTGTGGTTCCAAGGTCCAAGTATAAATCGTTACAGTGGCTCACAGGCTGTGTGCTCTGATCATCTTTTGCCTCTCTAACCTCATCTCCCTTTTGTTTGCTCTACTCCAACCTTATTGACCTCTATGCCATTCCTTGAACATGGTAGGCAAGTTCTTACCTTAGGGCCCTTGCTACAGTTCTACATCTAATCTGGAATTCTCTTTCCATGGATATTTGTGGTGCTGTCTTTCTTATATTCATCAAGCTTTGCTCAAATATTATTACCAGTGATAATGAGTTCCATTTCCCCAGATGGTGAAGACTGAACACCCAAGAAACACTGAGGCAGGCATAGATAACAAGTTTTATTTAGAGAATATTAACAGACTTCTCCCCAGAGAAGGGGGTCCAGACCTGGGTGTCCATGGGAGGGAATGAATCTTGTCTTTATGGTTTTCAGGTTTCCCTTCCTTTTGTCCTGCCCATGAGGTAAGTAGGAGGAAAAAGGGTAATTCAGAGGTACCTCTCCCCATTTTATGTTGTCTGTTCAGAGAAGCAGGAAGGGAGTGGCTCAAGGAATGCCCATTAACAATTCCCTGCTGAGAAGAAAAATACTCCCAGAGGCAGGGGACTTTGGCCTAGAGTGAGGTGAGGGAGATGTTTCCTGAAGGTATTAACATTCCATTCCTTTTGAATCTGCTTCCATCTTCCAGACCTGACCTCACTATCTATCTACACTAACTGCATGACCCTTGTTCTTGCTTCAATATCATCTTTTGAATGAAGACTGTTCACCCCTATCCTAAATGCTACAGACTGCTTCATTACTATTTCCTTTCCCTCTTGTCCTGCTCTACATGTGCTTTAAAAAATGTTATCACTTGTCTCCATCCAAATACTGTATAAGTAACATACACTACATTTATCATTTATTGTTTATCTCCCCCAGATAAACAATAAACAATGTTGGATATTTAGTTTTCATTTTACCCATTCATTGATTGCAATTGTATGTTTTGCTACCATTAACATCCTTGTCTATAAAACTTTATCTGTTTGTGGGATTCTTTTCCTAAAATGTATTTCAAGAGGTAGACATACTTGGGAAAATTAATTTTTAAAGCTTTTAATATATATTAACAAAATGCTTTCCAAGTGGATTGTACTAGTAGGATTCCGGGCAGGGAAGGCATGTCTCCCAGGTAGCTCAACTAACCACACCCCTAGGCGCCTTAAGACTCCCAAGCACCCCAGGTGCCACACTGCTGGCCACGCCTCAAGTTGACCCTGCCGATGACCACTCCCCAAGTGCCTTACTGAGCCAGTTATGACATATGGGCTTGCCTTCTGACCCCCGGCAGCCTATGGAACTGGGGCTCCCTCTGGGGGGTCCCTCAGACCACCAGTTCACTACTTAAGCACTCTCCAGACTGAAACTGGCCCTTTTTTTTTCTTTTCCCCTTTTTCCCTTCTTTTCCTCCCGTCACACATGCCGATTCTCCCTTCCCCACACGTGTCCCTTCGGCTGATTAATAAAATCCTCCCCTTTTCTACACAGTGGTCCCAGCATGTGTTTCATCTACCCTTCGGTACTCATTAATACTCTCATTGACAATGTACTAGGGCTTACTCCATTACTTCCTCAATATTCACTGTTGTTATTTTTTTGAAAGTTTAATTTCCAAAAAGAGTTCCATGCTAATTACTTAACTGCAATTATTGTAATATTAAATACAGCTTCTTTTTAATTTTACAAATTTCGTGTAGTTTTTTTTTTTCCTTTATAATCATCTTGACCTATCCTTTGTCCATTTACCTTTAATGCTTTATATATTTTTCATATCTTTTTTAACTTACTGTATATTAAAGTCAATAGTCATTTTATTTGGGTAATGGTATTATAGTTATTTGTACCTTTATTGTCATTAAATGACTAAAGCCTTGTTTCCCCACCCTCATAGGCATTATAGAGAAAAGAAGAATTCCTTGAGAACTTTTAAATGTTTGTAAAAAAAAAATTTTCCCACTTTACAGGGCATAGAGCTCAATACATATCTATAAATGAAATCTTGAAGAAAAGGTTTGAAGTATTTGTAGTAAAGGTTATTCTTGAGCAATGTATAATGTCCCTACAAAAATGTGGCGAGAGTGCAAATCAGGTGGGGCAAAGAAATAAACTAAGGTTTGATGCATAGATGAGCATGACTTAGAAACGCACTTCCATTGATAAACTGTCAGCATCAATTGTACTTTTAAAATTTCTTCTTCTTAGAATTTATTCCCCGGTACCAATTTCTAGTCAAGGAGAATGACATTGATTGTAGATAATTGAGACTGAACTTTTGGGGTGATTTTAAAGGTGACTTTAAATCTCTTCATATTTTGCTTGTTGGTATTTTAAAGATCTAATGATAATGATCTTACATTTGCAGTCAGGGCAAGCTAAAAGAATCTCCCATTACTGCAGAGACCCTGTCAGAGACAATTCACTCTATTGGATTTTTATTTTATTTTTTTTATTTTTTGTATCTTCAGCTAAGATTGCCATATGGCTTCTTTTTGCTTTATTACATTACATGTTCTAAAACCTTTACCCTAAAAGTGAATTTATACTGATACTATGCAGAAAGATCAAATTTTTACCATGGAAATGCTACCATCCCTACTGTTAAATGTGGCCTCTATTTAGCTATGTGCAGCAACATCCCAAAACAGTGAGAGGTGAGGATGAAGGATGTCTTTGGACCCAGAGAGAATTTAAGTAGGCAGAATGTAATTACCCAAGTTGGACTTAAGCCAGAATGACGGGGTTAACATCCTTACTAACATCCATCCTAATTGAAGAAAATTGAAACTAACAACAGCTACTTTCCCAAAATGTGAGTCATACACCTTTTCCTAGTGTCTTTCATTTTCTCTTTATTAATAGAGTCTCCCAGGCAAGGACCAGATTTTTATCTAAGTCGGCTGTTACCAGAAAAACTGCTGTTTTTGAAGGATATGAAAATACAATCTAGTCATTACTTAAAAGATTTCTGAAATATGAGGAGACATGTAATTTCTCTTTTGGTTTCCAGGTCAAAAACAAGACAAAACAAAATAGATCCCCTCTCCCCCCAAATAAAACCTGGCTGTACAACATGGCACAGAGCCCAGGCTTGTAGAGTTTGATATAGTTTTTTTTTTTTCCCCTCTAATATTGAATTGAATAAAATGTCACTCATTTGACTAAATCTATGGAAGGGTTAAAATTTAGAATTCTGAATGATCTCAACTTTGAAAAATAATCCACACTTTCTATAAGAGGAATAACATGTTTTTAAATGTAGTACATTTGATTCATTCATTTTTTATTTTCATCCTCCAATAAAATGTGAACTCTGAAGATCAGAGATAGTGTGTTTTTTTTTTTTTTTTCACTTAAGTAGCATCAGCACAGAACACAAGCTCCTGGGACAAAGTGGATGCTGAATACACATTACTGAATGCTTCCTATGGGGGACTATTTACTGTCATTATGACAACTAGCTAGAAAATTTGGAAGAAAGAAATAACAACAATTTCTCTTTCTTTTAAGATTTAGCTTTTCTTGGATTTGTTAATCTCTACTATTTTCCTTTTAAAATTCTTCCCAACACAAACTTGTCTGAAGTTCAAATGTTTTCTTATTTTTCTTCTATTGGAAGCAATCATTATTCCGGAATTAATTGTATTTGACCAACAATGAAGCTTCTAATTCTTACTCTCATGGAAATTATTTTTAATTTAATTCCAAGTTACAAATATTGCATTAAAGGAAGATCTTGCTAGTGTAGGTCTATATTAATTTTTAGTCCAAACCGGTTGTTTGTTTCTAAAATGACTATTTAGATAGACAGTGGCTGGGTGTTCAAGTGAGACCACTTGAAGATCCAGTGAAGGAGTGCTTCAAGGGACCGGTGGAAGCTTCTGTGCTTTTTCGTATTGTACACATTTGGTTTCTCATGAGGCAAGGCCGTTTTAAAACTCTGCTCTAAAATAGTTTGTACCCCATAGCAGAAGAAGACAGAGATGATAGTGTCACATGGTATACAGGCCCAGAGACAAAAAGAACATGGAACATTGAAGTGACAATTTTACATGGATAACATTTATTGGAGTTTTTATATTGTATGATTACACTGTGATAAGGGATGGCAATTTGGCTTAAATAAAGGAATTGCCAACTTTCTTCTAATTTTCTCTCTCTCTCTCTCTTTCTCTCTCTCTCTCTCTCTTAAATCAGGAATTTTCTTGTCTTTTGTCACTTTTCTAAGTGAGAAAAGTTTGGCGATGTATTTGGTACTGTACATTTCATGAGCTCTGCATGCATGGCCTGGAATTAGGATAGGCATCAGTCAGAAATGCTGCAATATTATAAAATGTGCTGTTCTTGCAAAATTTCCAACCCATTTTAAACCTATCCATTCTTGATATCTTCTGAGAAATATTTAGTATCATGGGACTTACAGCTCAGTTTTCTGACCAAACAGGTTCAGGTAATTTTTAAAATGCTTAAAATAAACAACTTTAAAGTTGTGCCAAAATCTCTAACTCTTAATGTTCTTCCAAACCACAAAGAATTGCTCCTGTAAATGCCCATTAATTTTCAGTTAACAAGTTTTGATTATCTTTATGTAGATGGTAAATCTATTCATAAGTGTTCTCAGTTACTTTTGCCAACTATTATTAGGTTGTAGGGACTCAAGGAATTAACTTGTTCTATTATTATTATTATTACTTTTATTTTATGTTTACTACTAGCTAAAACATAACCAAGGTAAATTTGCTTTAAAAATAACACAGCATATTTTATATGTGTAAATGAGAAATGTAAATGACACCTGTGCTATGCAATATTTTTCATGATTTGCAATATTGGCTCTCTTTATCTAGAATTCAATTCAATAAACATTTACTAAATGCTCAGTGTGTATGGCAAGCTACAAGCCAAGAGGAGACTCTATATATAGATCTTGATTTATTTAGACCGTAAAACCTTATTTTCTCATGGTCAAATAAAAATGGGGGGGGGGGGGAGTCAACAATTAAATACTTGACCAAAAAGGGTACAGAGGCATTTGTCATTTTGGTTGTGCTGCTCAGCATCTGAACATTTTTTTTTTTTTTTTTTTTTACTTTATTTCCAAATAAGTTTTCATTCATAGGTATGAGAAGACATGACTTTGGGACATATTATTCAACTTAGCAAGGTTACTACTATACATATTAAAAAATACACACACACACACACACACACACACACACACACACATATGTTGTAGATGGACGCAATACCTTTATTTTATTTGTTTAGTTTTATGTGGTGCTGGGGATAGAACCCAGTGCATGCTGGGCTCTACCACTGAGCCACAACCCTGGCTGAACATCTTTTTAATGGGGGCAGAAGGGCCTCAAGATGCATGAGAATCCAGTGGAGGTGGAAAGAGTATTGGTAAATATTGTACTTCTATCCACTCCTGGAAAGGAGGGCAAGTAATCTGCATGTGTTTAGTCAGGTGTTTCTACACCAATGCTTGGTTCCTGGGAACCTGAAACAAAGGCACTGGGTTTGGATAAAGTTGTATTTATAATAACCTGGTGGAGCTGCGAATTTAGCAGTATGATTCCAGTGTTTTCAGGTATCTTTAGATGACTTACTAAACAGAAATAGAGGATGTTGGCTGAGTCTTTTCTCCCTTGGATTATTGTTAGAACTTGTGTTCCAGCCTCTGTGGATATCATTGTGCTTACAACCTTTCAATATTTTTTTTTCTACTTATGTTAATGGGAGGACATTTGTATTGTTTGCAATGAAAATGTCCAACCAAGAGTGAAGAAATCTGATGCCAGGATGATATGACTGCTTTATATAAGAGATTAGTATTATAAACTTATAACTATCAATGTAAATTATCTACTGTAATTGCTCAATACATATTTAAATTTCAACTAAATAAAATAAAAATAGAATATAATAATAGTATATTTTAATTCTAAAATGATGAAAAATTGTTGAATAGTTGTATATTTGGAAATTCATTTAAAAAGCAGATTGTAGCTTCTGGTTGCAAGCTACAATAGTAGTGTGTAAAGAGTTTAGAAATAATCATTCCATCTTAACAAGTAAAAAAATTGAATAAATTGGAAAAGTCAACATTTCTTTTTAGATCCATCAGAGAGATGCGGTCACAAGTCAAGACAGATGAAAATACACAGAGAAACACAACTACTGGAGCAGAAACCCCCAAGCTTGCAACCTCCATGGAACCAGCACCAAGGTAAGAAAACCTGAAATGTAATTGACAAATTGCCAGAGGTGCAGAGTGGACATGTCTATGTATATGGAGATCTGATGTAACTTCCCTATAATAATCAGTAGCGGTAATACAAATCTCATTTGTCCAATTCTTTCTCCATTGGCTTTAGTGACACTACTTTTTGCAATTTTTCTCATCTTTATAACTTCTTATTAGAGTGCTGCAGGATCCTGATTCTCTCACATTCTATTTATTCTTTCTAGTGACATTACCAACTTCTTTGGCCTCATTGCTTCCTGTCTTCTCATTTCCAGATCTAAAAGATAATTGGACCTCACCACCTTCATTTTCATATTTTACCAAGTAATTTTTTAAAACTTCTGCCCTCATACTAAATTGGAAAATTTATCATTATCCTAAAATACTTCCCTTAGATTCCCCTTCCCCAGCTCCTCAGCAAAAGTCTTGATTTAGGCCCTTGCCCTTTCTTGTTATTGTTATAGGTACCGATCTCAGAGCCCTGAATGTATCCAGTTAACTGTGGACAAATACACATTTTTTTTTTTTTTTCAAATACACCTTTTTGTTGCAATAAATTACTCAATGTTCAGTCATTTAAAATGGCAATAATTTATTCTCATGAACCATGAATCACATGTTTATTCTGCACATAGCTTGGGAGCTTTGCTGATCTTAGCTGGACTCATCTGGTGGTTGGTTGACTGGGATAAGCTGGGCCATTTGAATGTGCTCCTCATGTCTTCATTACTCCTCCTTAGATAAGCAAGTAGATGGGACATGGTGATGGCAGGTCCATGCTGGTAGAAGCAGCAACTCTGAAGGTCTCTTGAATCCTAGGCTGGGAATTTGTACATCAGTTATACTTATTACTTAAAGGGGGTCACGTGGACTTAAAGCTGAAGAGTGAAAAACAACATTCTTCTTCTTTTGTCATGTGACAAAGAATATCAATACATAGATGAATGAAAACTTGGGACCAGTGATGCAACCTACAACAGGGAGTCTAGCCTTGTTCCAATCCAATATAGTTTCCTCAGTACTAACTCCAAGAAAGTAAAATACAATTATGTTTATTCCTTGGTAATATCTGTTGGCTGCTTTTTGGATTAAATTCAGCTTCCTTCACTTCACTTTTCAAACCCTTTATCTAACCTAACCAACTTTACCAATCATAGTGTTTTCTGTTGTTTTATTTTCCCATAAATCCTATTTTCCCTTATGAAATCACTTCTCCACCACACCATTGCATCCATGTGATGTAGAGTAGGCATGGGATGCCCGGTGTTATGGTTTGGATGTGAGGTGTCCCCCAAAAAAGCTCCTTTGTAAGACAACACAAGAAGGTTCAGAGAAGAAATGATTGGTTTAGAAGAACCTAATCCAATCAGTGAATTAATCACCTGGTGGGATTAATTGAATGGTAACTGAAGGCAGATGGGGTGTGGCTGGAGGAGATAGGGCATTGGCGGTGTGACTTTGGGATATATATTTGTATCTGGCAAGTGGAAACTTCTCTGTCTGCTTTCTGATCATCATGTGAGCTGCTTTCCTCTACCACACTCTTCCACCATGATGTTCTGCCTCACCTCCAGCCCTGAGGGATGGAGCTGGCCTTCTGTCAGCTAAGACCTCTGAAACCTCAAATAAACTTTTCTTCCTTTACAATTGTGCTGGTTGGGTCTTTATTTGCAAAAAAACTGACTGAACCACAGAGTAAACCAATTGTCTTTTCCTTTTCCTTTGAGAAGAAATTCTCCCATTGATGAAAAATATTAGAATATGGGAGAAACAAATTCCTTTCATTGCTGAGATTATTGGAAATCATTTTCCTTGCCTCATGAAGTGAACCTGTCAGCAGAAAGGCAACATACAGAAAAAAGCAGAGCTAAGAAATAGGGAAAAATAGAACAAGCTATAAAAACATGTTTTTCTCTTTGTTCCAAATGCAGCCATACTTACCTCCCTTTTTTAAAAATTACTAAATAATTTGAATTTAGTATCTGCATTGTGTAACTCAAAGTTCCTGTCCCAAGTCCACATATTTACATGTAACTACTCATGCCTCCCCATCGGACCATGAATCAACACCCTCAAATGTTCTATAAATAAAGTTTTTATCCACTCATCAGCACTGATTTTATTAAAGTTTCCAATGATTTCCTAATTGCAAAACCCTGGAGTGTCTTTTTCCTTTCTCCCAGCTAGAAAATCCCTAATTATTCTTCATGTCAAATTCAATGTCAAATGCTATTTTCCTGCAAAGTCTTCCCTAATGCTTCAGATAAAACTAATCTGTGGCATATGCTTATTTAGTAGGGATAAGGGGGAAAAAAAAGAGAACAAGATTCTTGTTGCATGTTTTATAACATGACATTAGAGCCACTGTTTTTTACCTATCAATAAATGCAGTGAAATCTATCCAAGATCCACTAATTTTGCTACAACAGTGGTACACATCATCATCTTCTCTTTCATGGAATGCTGGAATAGTGCCGTACTTTGCTTCTGTTCTTCTCTCCCTATACTTTGTCCTCAACATACTATTTCCCTGACAAAAACAAGAGACATCATGTCATCTTCTGTACACAAACTTGCTTGTGAAGTCCTGAATGATCTGGACCCTCTTCCATTTTCTGTGGTCTGCAATGGACCCAGGATCTTTTTTTTTTTTTTTTTTTTTTTTTTGTCTCACATGCATCATACATATGTGCATCTGCACAAAGGTCCTTATGTTTGCATTTCATTTTCTGGAATTTTCTTCCTCCAGATATCTCCCTGAGTTTTGTTCTCACCTTCTTCAAGTCTTTCTTGGAGTGTCCTCTTCTTAACTAGTCCTTCTGAGGTCAACAGATTTGAAAGTTGAAACTCAAACCTCCTCTTCTGAATTTTATTTTCCATAAAACTTTAAGTATATAACATACCACATACTTTCCCTTTTTTATTTATTTTAGAACAGGTCTAGATATATATGTTGTCCAGACTGTCTCCAAACTTCTGGGCTCAGTGTTTCCTCCTACTTCAGTCACTGTAGTAATTGGGACTTTAGGTGGCTTAACATATCTTACACGTATTCTATTTTGTCTGCCTCTAGTACTTAGAATATAAGCTTATTGAGGTAAGGATTACATATTGTTTTCTTGGGTGTCTGTACTGGTCAATCTTTTGTCTCCATTCCTTAAAATGCTGCTTGGCACATAAGAGGAATTTAGTAAATGCATGTAAAATAAATGAGCAAAGAGTTACATTTACTTCATGTGTGTCTCCACGTTATATTGTGGTATGCAAGTCAGAAACTATGGCATTTTCCATAGCCTTGTTGGACATCAGGGCACATAATAGTATTCAACAAATGGAGGTTTTGTCAGGTTTTTTTTTTTTTTTTTTTTTTTTTTTTTTTTAATTTTTGAGTGTGATTTTTGTTTCTTTGTTTTCTTTCTGGCATATGCAACCAGTAAGTGTTCGAAGTTAGAATGGAAAATACATTTTAAAAAATCCAGTCTCTCCATGGTGCTCTTCTTGATATGAGAGTGAATTTCAGCCTCAGAAGGATCTGGCTGAAGAGGATTGAACATTATCCTTTGACTTTTAAAGAAATCTATCTCATTCATGCTAATTTCCTGACTCTATCAAAAGTATATTTGATGGTTGATTCATATGCAATACCCGTGTGATCTGGTAGTAGAATATTGGACTGCATGTGGTAAATTCAAGAAAAATAAAGAGCACATTCTTGATATATGGCTCAGCGTTTGCCATATTAATGATTATGGATCCTCTTTGGGAGATGGGAAGTGCAATGTCAGCTGGCAGTGCCCCTAGCTCTAAAGATTGAATGAAAAGGCATGCCAATCTTTTGGTCTCTGGATTTTTCTGATTACTGTCTAACTTTTTTTATTTTATTTATTTTTTTAATTTATAATAATTACAATTCATAGTGCCCATATATAGCATCTTTTTACAGACAACTGTTTGTATACAAAGTATATTCCTACAATTCAGATCTTCAATCATGCATTTAGGAAAATGATATCCATCTCATTCAATCACCTTTTTTTTTTTCTTTTCTCCCCCTCCCTCCCCCTTTGCTCCCTCCCTTCCCCTCCCTTCCCTTTGACCATTCTAGTGTTCCTCTAATCCTCTTATGTACCCCTCATCCAACAATACTGTGAACTAGCCTCCTTATATCAGAGAAAACATTTGGTACTTGGATTTTTGAGACTGACTAACTTCATTTAGCATTGTCTTCCAACTTCATCCATTTACCTGCAAATGCCATTATTTTATTTTCTTTTATAGCTGAGGAAAATTCCATTGTGCGTATATACCACATTTTCTCAATCCACTCATTTACTGAGGGACATCTAGGTTGGTTCCACAACCTAGCTATTGTGAATTGTGCAGCTACAAACATTGAGATAGCTGTGTCACTGTAATATGCTGTTTTTAGGTCCTTTGGGAAGAGACCCAGGAGTGGGATGGCTGGGTCATAGGGTGGTTCCATTCCAAGTTTTCCAAGAAATCTCCATACTGCATTCCATAATGGTTGCACCATTTTGCAGTCCCACCAGCAATGTATGAGTGTGCCTTTTTCCCCACATCCTCTCCAACATTTATTGTTGCTTGTGTTCTTGATAGCTGCCATTCTGACTGGAGTGAAATGAAATCTTAGAGTAGTTTTGATTTGCATTTCTCTAATTGCCAGTGATGTTGAGCATTTTTTCATGTATTTGTTGATTAATCATGTATCTTCTTCTGAGAGGTGTCTTCTCAATTCCTTAGCCCATTTATTGATTCAGTTATTTGATTTTTTGGTGTTAAGTTTTTTGAGTTCTTTATATATTCTAGAAATTAGTGCTCTATCTGATGTGCATGTATTAAATATTTGTTCCCAATCAGTTGGCTCTCTATTCACCTCACTGATTGTTTCTTTTGCTGAGAAGAAGCTTTTTAGTTTAAATTTATCCCATTCATTAATTTTTGGTAGTAATTTTTGCACTACAGGATTCTTATTAAGGAACTTGGGGCCTAATCTGATATGTTGAAATTGGAGCTTACTTTTTCTTCTATTAGGCATATTGTCTCTGGTCTAATTCCTAGGTCCTTGATCCACTTTGAATTGAGTTTTGTGCATGGTGAGAGACAAGAGTTTAATTTCAATTTGTTGCATATGGATTTCCAGTTTTCCCAGCACCATTTGTTGAAGAGGCTATTCTTTTTCCACTGTACATTTTTGGCGCCTTTGTCTAATATAAGATAGCTGAAATTATATGTATTAGTCTGAGTGTCCTCAATTCTGTACCATTGGTTCACCAGTCTGTTTTGGTGCCAATACCATGCTGTTTTTGTTACTATTGCTCTATAGTATAATTTAAAGTCTGGTATGGTGATGCCACCTGCTTCACTTTTCTTGCTCAGGATTGCTTTGGCTATTCTGGGTCTCTTATTTTTCCAGATGAATTTCATGACTGCTTTTTCTATTACTTTGAAGAATGACATTGGGATTTTGATTGGAATTGCATTAAATCTGTATAGTGCTTTTGGTAGTATGGACATTTTGACAATATTAATTCTACCTAAACAAGAGCAAGGTAGGTTTTTCCGTCTTCTGAGTTCTTCTATAATTTCTTTCTTTAGTGTTCTATAATTTTTGTTATAAAGGTCTTTCACCTCTTTCATTAAGTTGATTCCCAGGTATTTATTTTTTTTTTTGATGCTATTGTAAATGGGTTAGTTTTCATCATTTCCCTTTCAGAGGCTTTGTCGCTGATGTACAAAAATGCCTTTGACTTATGTGTATTGATTTTGTATCCTGCAACTTTGCCAAATTCATTTACTAGTTGTAAAAGTTTTCTGGTAGAGTTTTTTGGGTCTTCTAGGTATATTATCATGTCATCAGCAAATAGTGCTAATTTGAGCTCTTCTTTTCCTATCTGGATCCCTCTAATTTCTTTTGTCTGTCAAATTGCTCTGGCCAGAGTTTCCAGTATTATGTTAAATAGCAGTGGTGAAAGGGGGCATCCCTGTCTTGTTGCAGTTTTTAGAGGGAATGCTTTCAATTTTTCTCTGTTTAAGATAATGTTAGCTCGGGGCCTTGCATATATCCCTTTTATAATGTTGAGATATGTTCCTGATATTCCTAGTTTTTCCAGTGTTTTGAACATAAAGGGGTGTTGTATTTTGTCAAATGCTTTTTCTGCGTCTATTGAGATGATCATATGATTTTTATCTTTGAGTCTATTGATGTGATGTATTATGTTTATTGATTTCCAAATGTTGAACCAGCCTTGCATCCCTGGAATAAACCCCACTTGATCGTGGTGCACTATCTTTTTGATATGTTTTTGTATCCGATTTGCCAGGATTTTGTTGAGGATTTTTGCATCTATGTTCATTGAAAATATGGGCCTGAAGTTTTCTTTTTTGGATGTGTCTTTGCCTGGCTTTGGAATTAATGTAATATTGACTTCATAGAACGAGTCTGGAAGAGCTCCCTCTTTTTCTATTTCTTGAAATAGTTTGAAGAGCATTGGTATTAGTTCTTCTTTGAAAGTCTTATAGAACTCAGCTGTAAACCCATCAGGTCCTGGACTTTTCCTTGTTGGTAGCTTTTTGATGACGTCTTCTATTTCTTTGCTTGTAATCGATCTGTTTAAGTTGTGTATAGCCTCCAGTTCCAGTTTAGGCAAATCATATGACTCTAGAAATCTGTCAATGTTTTCAATATTTTCTGTTTTATTAAAATACAAGTTTTCAAAGTAATTTCTAATTATCTTTTGTATATCTGAGGTGTTTGTTGTGATGTTCCCTTTTTCATCACAAATGTTAGTAATTTGAGTTTTTTTTTTCTTCTTCTTTTTGTTAGCATTGCTAACGGTCTGTCAATTTTGTTTATTTTTTCAAAGAACCAACTTTTAGTTTTGTCAATTCTTTGAATGGTTTCCTTAGTCTCAATTTCATTAATTTCTGCTCTGATTTTAATTATTTCCTGTCTTCTACTGCTCTAGGTGTTGGTCTGTTCTTCTTTTTCTAGTGCTTTGAGGTGTGATGTTAAGTCATTTCTTTGTTGTTGTTTTTTTCTCTTAAGGAATGAACTCAATGCAATGAATTTTCCTCTTACTACTGCCTCCATAGTGTCCCAGAGATTTCTATATGATGTATCTGTGTTCTCATTTACCTCTAGGAATTTTTTAATCTCCTCTTTGATGTCTTCTTCAACCCCTTGTTCATTCAGTAGCATGTTGTTTAGCTTCCAGTTGTTGGAGTAGTTTTTCTTATTCCTTGTTTTGTCGTTGATTTCCAATTTCATCCCTTTATGATCTGATAGAATGCAGGGTAGTATCTCTATTTTTTTACATTTGCTGAGAGTTTCCTTATGACATAATATGTGGTCTATTTTGGAGAAGGAGCCATGTGCTGCTGAGAAAAAAGTGTATTCATTTACTGAGGGATGAAATATTCTATATATGTCCGTTAGGTCTAAATTATTAATTGTTTTGAGGAGGCTTAAAGTTTCTTTGTTTAGTTTTTGTTTGGATAATCTATCCATTGGTGAGAGAGGTGTGTTGAAGTCCCCTAGGATAATTGTGTTGTGGTCTATTTTACTCTTGAACTTGAGAAGAGTTTGTTTGATGAATGTAGGTGCTCCATTATTTGGGGCATATAGATTTATGATTGTTATATCCTGTTGATGAATGGTTCCCTTGAGTAGTAAGAAATATCCATCTTTGTCCCTCTTGATTAGTTTTGGTTTGAAGTCTACCTTATTTGATATGAGAATGGAAACCCCTGCTTGTTTCCGCAGGCCATGTGAGTGATAAGACTTTTCCCAGCCTTTCACTTTCAGTCTGTTGATGTCTTTTTCTATGAGGTGTGTTTCTTGGAGACAGCAAATTGTTGGGTCATTTCTTTTAATCCATTCTGATAATCTGTGTCTTTTGATTGGCGAGTTTAGGCCATTAATATTCAGGGTTACTATTGAGATGTGATTTTTATTCCCATCCATTTTTATTTGAATTATGGTCTTTAGCTTGATTTGGCTTCTCTTCTGGTTGGTATTTCCCTTAGTTTAATATCTCCCTTTATGGATTTTTGTTGTTATTTTTCTCTTCTTCTTCATGAAAAATGTTGCCCAGGATGTTCAGAAATGCTGGCTTTCGAGTTGTGAAATCTTTTAACTTTTGCTTGTCCTGGAAGGTTTTTATTTCACCTTCGAATTTAAAGCTCAATTTTGCTGGATATAAGATTCTTGGTTGACATCCCTTTTCTTTCAGAGCTTGAAATATGCTATTCCAGGATCTTCTTGCTTTTAAGGTCTGGGTTGAAAAATCTGAACATAGTCTGATTGGTTTCCCCCTATATGTAATCTGCTTCCTTCCTCTTGTGGCTTTTTATTAGGCATTTTCATTATAATGTGTCTTGGTGTGGATCTGTTGTAATTTTGTTTGTTCGGTGTTCGGTAAGCCTCTTGAACTTGGTTTTCCCATTCATTCCTCAAGTTTGGAATATTTTCTGTAATTATTTTTTTGAATAAATTACTCATTCCTTTGGCTTGAAACTCTGCCCCTTCCTCTATGCCAATCACTCTTAAGTTTGGTCTTTTTATGTTGTTCCATAATTCTTGGATGTTATGTTCTTGATTCCCTACGAGTTTTGCTGTATAATCTAAATTTTTCTCTAAGATATATATTTTGTCTTCATTATCTGAGGTTCTTTCTTCAAAGTGGTCTACTCTGTTGGTGATGCTTTCAATTGAACTTTTATTTTGGTTTATTGCTTCCTTCATTTCTGGAATTTCTGTTTGGTTTCTCTTTAGAGCCTCAATTTCCTTATTGAAGTAATCTTTTACTTCCTGTATTTGTTTTTGGAGTTCTTTGTCAAAATGATCTTTTGCCATCTGTATTTGCTCCCTCATCTCATTTTTGAGTTCATTCTTAAGTTCCATAAACATTTGGAATATGTAATTTCTAAATTCCATCTCTGGCATTTCACCAACTGTGCTTGCCATGGAATCTACTGATGAGGTATCTTGATTTGTTTGTGTCACTTTCTTCCCTTGTTTTTTCATGTTGCTTGTGTGTCTTTTCTTCCTGCACTGTGGGACCTTGACTATTTCAAATTTACCTTAAAGCCTTACGTTGTTCCTGTGTACAATGCTATCAGATCCCTTTATAATTCCTTTACACTTTAAAATCTAACACTTTCTATTCATAAAATCCAAGTTTGATCACAATGTACAGATTTAGTTAACCCAGATATTGTTTCCAATTTACTCTGTACTCTTCTGATGGGGTTTTATAGCTTCAAGTATTGGACACAGAGGTGATATGTTTAGGAAGAAGGAAGTGAGTGTCTTGAATTGTTCTTTCTTAGAAAGTATGAAAAGAGAGTTCTATGGAAGTGGTTTAGTGGAAGTTGTTTAGTATCAGTAGACGAGAGAGGAAAGAGAATGGAGTGAACAATTAGGTGGAAAGTCCAATTTATATATAAACCTAACTTATGCAGCTGTTGAGAGAAGAAATAAAGTAAGATGGAAAAGAAAAAAAATGACAAAAGAGTAGGAATTGGTGTAAGAGAGAGAAGAGAGAGAGTCAAGAAAATAGAGAGGGAACTCTATATAACACCACTTTGCTATACAGTTCAATTGCACCCGTTCTAGAAATCCCAAATTCTGCGTATAACTTGTTTTTGCCTCTGTTAAGAATGCACTGGCAGGGTGTAAATAGGAAAGATGAAGGAAGAAGAAAAGATGCAAAAGTGAGAAGGAAAGAAAAGAGGAGCAGAAGCAAACAAACACACTGACAATCAATGCAAAAAAAAAAAACAAAAAAGAAAAAAAAAAAAAACCAAAGCAAAACAAAACAAAACCAAAAAAAAAAAAAAAGAGAGAGAGAAAAAAAGAAAAAAACAAAACCAAAAAAAAAAAAAAAAAAAAAAAAAAAAACAGAAAACCAACAAAACAAGCAAACTAAAAAAAAAAAAAGTTGAACCCCAATTCTCAAACAATAAGGACCCTGGGAAGCCCTCCCTTTTTTTTTTTTTTTTTTTTTCAGTTTAAGCCAATTGTATTGGATCACGTCTAGATAGTCAGTGATCCTGTTAGTGGAGTCAAGGCTGTACCCTTGGCCAGTGGCAGAATGGCCCAGTGGAAGAGTGGCTCAGGGAGGTTGTGTGTCAGCAAATGAATGGCACCGGGAAAGGGACCCTCCAGAAGGCACTCTTTCCCCATGCCCACCCACAGTTGTAGTTTCTTGGGGCCCGCTGAGCCAGCCTCAGACACGCCCTCCCCTGCAGGTTTCCCGAGCCTCACCCAGGTATACACTGTTCTCAGAGCGTTGGCGGCTCCCTGGATGTCTGCAGCTGCTCTTCCTTTCTGCCTTGCTGTTTGTCCGGGTGGCCACTGTTTTTCTCAAAGATGGCGGTGCTCTCCTCCTGCTCAACAGCAGTTCCGCAGACCTTTGTGTCACTCCAGAGCGTGCAGGATCGGCTTGGCAAGTTGTGTGAAAGAGCTCTATGTGGACACTGCTCGCGCTTCTAGGCTCCTTTCTATCCTCCTCCTCGCTGATCGGTTTCAAAGCCGCTGTGTGGATCGTCAGTCCCCTTGCCACAATGTTATTGGGCAGCTGCGCCTTCAGTGCAGACAGCGATGCTTCAGACTGTGGACTGCTCCAACTCTGCCCCTGCCCGTCGTGGTCCAGAGATCGTTGTAATTTCACCTTCCAGAGGTGCACGAATGTCTCAGCTTCCTTTCAGCTGCAAGATAATTGCTAGTAATGCGCTCAAACTTCCCACTAAGCGTCTTTTAGTAACTATGTCCAGAGCACACCTCCCTCCTGTCGGCCATCTTCCCAGGATCCACTGTCTATCTTATCTCAGGATTGTTTTGATTTGCTGATAGTCACCTTGGCTAGGAATATATTTTTCACATAATAATTATTCAGATGAACAAAAAAGTTAAAATATGGAGAAGTGCACACATACACACACATAGTCAAGCAGAAAAGTGTTACTTCCTTGATTAGACTTTTTCCCCATTGTTATCTGAGGCTTAATTTAATATTTATTTTCTCTATTTTAAATTCTTGCTGTCTCCTGGGAGAAAGTACTGCTGCTCACAGCACAAGTTTTTATAGTTGATTTATCTGTCATTTTCCCTCAGTATTTACCAAATAAACAATGTTTCATGGCTCTATACTCCATAGTAGAACGCTTTAAATCTATCCTTATTTTTATAAAGTCTTTGGCAGCATATCCTTACCTTTTTTTTTTTTCTGTTAGAAAAATTATAAAAGAAGGTAAAGTAATATTTGTTTTTTCCTAAAGATAATGGATTGGGTGGTAATAAAAACTTGTAAGCTTAGCCTTTTCAAAAATCTTAGTCTTATTGTAGGGATACTAATATCACCAATACTCTTGATTTGTGTCATTGCTTCTGCCATATTAGGTGCCAACATTGAGCTATTTTACCTGTATGTCTTGCTTAATCCTCAAAGCTCTGAGGGGTTGGCACTTATTTACCCTGTTTCATGGGTTGAGAATTGACTCAGAGCCTCCCAAAGTCACAGAAGTAGTAAAGGCTGGTAGTAGGATTTGAACACAGGTCTGGTGCTTTCTCTATAAATGTATTACATGAAACTCATGACATTGCTACAAAGTTTATAACATAAATAATTGGCTTCTTCCAGACTGTAATGAATGCATTTCAGTAACATAGCAAATAAATTCCAATATAATTCAAATGTTGGATTCAATGTTCTATGTCAGAATTTTTCCCTTTATTAAAATATTTTAGAAAATTAAAAAAGAAACTATGAAAAGGTTAAAGGTGATAATCATATTCTACATATTTTTAAATTATAATGATAAATGAAGGCAATTCAATGAGTTTTCTGAGGATACAATAAATAATAAGATTGATTTTGAAGTCCAATGTCTGCGTAGGATATTATATGAGCTATTAGCTTTATAAATTAATGCCTCTTTGTTTTCAGGAAAAATTGTTTATTAGTTCAAAGTAGGAAGTATTTCTTCAATTGTTTGTAAAGGTAATTAAATGGGGAAAATGAATACAATTTTATAGTACCTTTTACATCACAGGCATATTCTTTATTGTACATTTAATTTCCTCATTACAGCCATTGGAAGTTTTACAGATGAAGAAATTGATACTCAGAGAGATAAAATAGTTTGCTTACATTCTCTACACCAGTTCACTACAGGGACTAGATGTGACATCATCACCTTCACATTACTTTACCCAATTCTCTCAGTCTATGCCACTAAGTTTTAAGCCTCTGGTGAACTGGACAAAGAATGGTAGGAGAAGAAACACAGTGGATCTCCACAGGGAATAGGTCACATAGATCCATTAAGGCCATTAAGAATTTGACTTTACTTTGAATAAATGAAAGGGATAGGAAGGTTTTGAATGCCACAAAACACAATATAACATAAGCATTAACTGTGTTACTGGGCTGGGGATGTAGCTCAGTGGTAGAGTACTTTTCTAGTGTCATGAGGCCCCATGTTCATCAACTCCCCAACACACACACACACAAACAAACACACACACACAAAAACCCAATATTACTCTGTTATCTTAAGAATAGATTCTAGGTTAATAAGAGCTGATTATATTATTCAGTATTGTGATAATTCATGTAGATATGATTTAGATCATATTTTGAGGGTAGACACAATAGGATTTGCTAATAGGTTGGATGAATAGTCATTATATCATACTATGCAAAATGTTTTGTGCCTTCTTTGCTATATCCTTCATTCTACCTAAAGCATTACGGCCTCTATGATGGCCAGATCTGTATTGTAGAAAGAATACTGTGTATTTGAAGTATTTGAAGAAAATATAGCTATCAGCACAAAGACCAGCTGAAGTCTGTTGCAACCATCTGGTGATAGAGCATGATGGTGGGGCTAGAAGAGCAGTGCAGAAGATGGAAGTACTTCAGCAGATTCAGGATAGCAACTCGTGATTAGCAGTGAAGCACAAGGAGAAGGATTCATAGCTTTCTGACCTACCAGTGTGGGTTATGGTGCCATTCTAAGACACAGAAACAGGGGAAAGAAAATAAGTCGAATGTGGATGGTACAGGAGGATGATATGAAGTCAGCACTGAAAATACTGAGTTTGGGTGCTTATGAGCAATTCAGGAGGTTTCAGGAAAGAATGGATTCCATAAGCATGAGCTCAGAGGAGAGATCAGGAATGGAGTTGGAGATTAAGAGTCATCAGAAGATAGGTAATTAAAGCCACACAAATCAGTAAAGTCATTCAAGCAGAAGGTTTGGGAATGGAAAGAGCAAATTGGTGAGGATAGATTTGAGGGGGATATTTCTATTTAAAGAGTGCGTTGAGAACAAGGAACTTGAAAGGTAGAGTACAAAAGTGGCTAGAAGGATTTGGGGCAAAATTATGAAGGTGGAGAGTAGGAAAGCTAAGTCAATGAGAATCTGGTCAATAGTATCAAATGTTGACAATAGTCAGAGAAGTTGAGGATTGGAAGTAATCCTGTCTGTCTAGCAGCATATAACTCACTGAGATCTAGCAGCTCCCTCAATAGCAAGGAGGGAGAATTCTACTATAGTTTGCCTGTTGGTGTGCCCACTAGACAAAGACCTCCTATTGCCTGCCACTGCATTCTTGAATCTTTGTTCATTTCCCACCCTTCCCCCACCTCGTAGCATATCAGACAATGGAGATTTGAGATTTGACTATCTGTCTGAAATGGTGAGTTAAATTGCAACAATAAATCATTGACTCCATGTGGTATGTGCTCTGCCCCTTATGCCTCTTAAAAAATATTATCCTTAATTAATTTCACTGAGAAACTTAAAAAATTTGAATATGCTGTGTCTTGAATTGCATTTGTCATTTCCTGCTTAATCATAGATGTCCTGTCTTATTTTTAGTGTCACTAAGAATTACTGTCTTTGCTTGCTAATCGCTATAGAGTCACAGAGTGGCAGTTATTTGTGACTTGTACAATCTATTTCGATCACTATACAACTCACATTCAAAGAATGTCACATTCCACAGTGTGCTATGTTGGATGACAATATCATTTTACACCAAATTCCAAATTCTTTACACTCCACCACTAATATATCTGGATGTGAATACCCTAATTTGTGAGCTACATAACTCCTTTGTTCCCTTGCAATGGATGTCATATTAAACTGTCCTTCATTCCCAAAAGACAGTGTTCCTTCCCTATAAAGCACCCCATTATACCCGTTTGCAGTGTAGGGCTTTTGTAGTCTGGCGCAGACCTCCATTCATGTCCTCTCTAATAAAGGCCTCTTTGTAACATGCACATTAGTAGAACTCCCTAAATCTCAGGTTTTGGAAGAACTCTAAAGAGAAGTCAAGGGAAATGTTAGCATGTATATTTGGTGCAAATATAAATAACAGATTGATCAATTCAGGATGTTGTTCCATTTGCAATAATACCAATGACATGAATTTGCCTCTTTTCATCACATTGTTCTGACTATGTAGTTCCTCTTCTGACTATGTAATTCCTCTCTTCGCCTGCCTAAAAAGTGTTTACCTACTTATTGTACTTTCACCTTACTATACTTTCACCTTTGACCTCACTTTTTCAATGCAAAAAGCTTATGCATATGCAGAGACCAAAAATTTCCATAAGGTTCTTTGTGATCAAATGAAACATTTAAATAGATATGGGAATTTTTGGATTTCAGAGTTTAGTTTCCTATCCCACCTATATAGCTAACATTTCAACTGAGATTAAGTTTGACTTTGAGAACAAAAGCATTTTCCCTATTTTGTCTGGCATTTAATATCTCTAATGATTCTTTGTCAATTTTTTTTTTTTTTTTGTCCTATTTGTTAGAGGAAAGAAGGGAAGGAGAGTAGAAAGGAAGGAAAGAAAGAAGAATGAAAAAAATCAGAGTGGAAGAAAGTCAGACCAGAGATTATATTAAGCTGTGGCAAATGGTGTTCACCTTTTATAGTCCCTATGTTTTATAATGAAGATACTTCATTGAAACAATGATGCATACTTCAAGGGTTCCCTGGAGAGCAGTGAATCCTGTTTGGAGAGATTCATGAATATGTGCATTAGCGCAATCCAACTGGAACTTGCCCTTAAAAAAACGAACCACAAGAGAAGCTGATCAGGTTCCGCTTATGTATATAATCAGAAGGTTATCATATTATCTCTCTCCACTGGAAAAGCAGATGCGTATTTTTCTACCACCTAAGATGAGAAATGCCGAAAGAAACAATTTTCCCTGCTCTGTGATGTTCATTATGTGAAACCCACAAAAAGACTTTTTAATACCTGGCAAAAATAATACAAAATAAATATATGTTCAATTTTTTAAATGAATATTTTTTTAATAAGATGAATTATAGAATATACCTTCAGTATATATGTTGCTGCCTCAATCTGCTGAAAGTCAACAACAAAACTGCATTGAATTAAAAGATTGCTAGAGCTGGTACATATGAGACAAATATTTCAGTCAAAGCTCACAAAAAGGTACATAAAACTGTGCCTTAAAGATGAATGAGGGACACATGGCAGAACTTGAAGTACTAGTTTATTTAAAGTACAAAGAATTCCATGAAAAAAAAATATTTCTAACCAGCAGTTGGTGCCCAGGTTTCAAGAAAACTGGCAGATAACTGCTAAGCTAGTGAGGAGGATACAGAGAATGTAGGTACATTTGCAGATTTACCTTTACATTTTTAGCTCCAAAAACTTCAAATAAAACCAAGAATGTAAAAAAAAGAAGAAACCCCCAAAGCCGTCATCATCCTGTGGAAACAATAGAGAGAAATTTTCATTGCGCAAAGACTGTTATTATCTTCTATGAGGTGCCAAATAGAAATTTATGAGCAAATGTAAATAATTGCTGCAGGAAATTTAAAGAAGCTTTCCTCCAAATTTAGGGAAAATGGTGCTAACTTAGAAAATACCTTACAGAGTTCTTTATAGATTGTTATTCCCATTGTTAAGTTTTGTGCTTTGAGTTCAAGTATGTAGGTATTAACAGCGTATTGTACAGACATACATAGGACAAATAATTGTCTCAAAAAAGCATAATTATAATGTTTAAAACAACATAGTTCTTACTGTTATGGCAATTTCTTTTTTAACATGTCAATCACTACTTAGTTAATGAATTGCTAGAAACTTTCAGTTTATCATTTCTAGTCACAATGAACCTAGACAAAACAGTGTTTAAACTTGTTCCTTATGTTCTCAAACCTCTGGATTCAAAAGCTTCTTCAACATATTAGGCTCTCCAAATTTGGAGGATCTGCACCATTTTCAGTATATAGGATGGGGACAATCTGAGAGGATAAGATGTTGCAGTCACACATTTAAGTTATTCCTTACTTTTCAGCAGAAGTTGTATTCATGTTTTGGAAAATTAGTACTTTGCCAAGCCCCAAGGAAGAAAGCATTTTATATAGTAATAGTTCAAATAATGCAGTAAAAATGTCTCTCTGTGCATTTGAACTGGCCCTGGTGGCCTGACTCAGTATTTTGCCCATTTTCTTGGCTTTTTGAGCTTCACACACACAAAAAGAAATTGTACAAAACACTTAGCACTGTTTTTTCATAGCTGGTAAATGGGGCTTTCACTGTACAAAGGCAAGACAAAATTATTTGGAAAGGTGAACAGGTTTTCAGGAAAACTAGAAACTCTCTTCATACATTTTAGACTCAGCTTTCTACTCCTTTGCTGCATGTTTTAAATTTAGCCACTAGAATCTCTGAAAGAATTATGCTTCCTAATGTTAAATACTGGATATGATCATCCATACTGATCCACAAAAACGAACATCATATAGAATAAAGGTTTTTAAAAGGATCTACTTACTTACAGTTTTCTTTTTGTGCCTATGAATTTAACATCTCTATTTGCCTTCCTATCTATTAATCAAACTCTCAGAATTCACCCATGTAGCACAGAAAATGTGGCTTTGAGCTCTTTGTGCAAATAGGTCATGTCATAAGGATTTTAAAAGTTTTAACTTGTACAAAAAGGCAGTTTTCACCAGCAACACTGTCATCTGTTTAGTGAAAACAGAGTTAGCTGATGAACTGCAGTGTGTGTGTAAGTGTGTGTGTGTGTGTCTGAGGAGGTGGTGGTTAGGGAGTAGAAGGTCAAAGGGTAAATTCCAATTGCTGTGACATATTTTTATGAGCTGAATCATACCCAGCTTTTAGCCTTGAAAGGGGAAGAGGTTCTTAGAAAGGGAAGTAACATGAATGGGCAGGTCAGGAAATCCTCAAGAAGTGCTCTTCCAAATTAGCAGTTAATTGCTCCCCAACCTGTCATATTCATCCATTTTGATTTTTATTTTATTGTCCCAGGACTTGAAAAAGATCCGTTTTCTATTGCAGGAATCCTAGTAAAATTTGAGTTGCAAAATATGAAGTTATCTTGGAGAATTTACCTTCCTCTTATACCTTTGGTATTTTTCTCCTTGTTGGAAGGGGTGAGGGGTGAAGCATCCTTGAAAATCAGAAAGGAGGAGGAGACTATGTGGGAGTTAGTTCCCAGCACAAGGCTGACAAAGCAGCGCTGCAGCATGAAGGAAATGCTAACCAGAGCGGGGGAGAAAAGACAGGAGGGAAGACAGAAGGGGCCTAGGAACCAAGCTTTGTTAGAAACCTGAACTCTTTCACCCTGGCCTCTCCTCCTGCACCCATGCTCTCTGGCAAATGTGGAGACCAATTTCTGCTTTTGACAAAAGGTATTGCCCTGAAGAGAGAGAGAGAGAGAGAGAGAGAGAGAGAGAGAGAGAGAGAGAGAGAGAGAGAGAGAGAGGAAGAAAGGAGAAAAAAGAAAGAGAAAGGAAAAGCTGTGGCACAAATCGAGGAAGAAACAGCAGAATGGTCAGGGGCAAGCGTCAGGGCAGAAGCAGCTGCGGTGGCCGGCCCAGCACCGGCAATCACGCTCCCAGCCGCGCGGCCGCAAGCTCCGCGGCGGCGGTGACAGCCCGAGTGGCAACAGCTGTGAGGAGCCGGTTTCTCCCCGCGCCAGCCCGCACCGCGGGTCAGAATGGGGAGTCCCTATCGCTCCCATCTTCTGAGCAAGCACATTCTTCTCATTCCTTCACTCTGGGCTTCTCAGCGTCAGCTGACCGGCTGCTCCCTCCCCTGCTCTGGGCTTGGCAAAACTGCCCCCCCTCCCTCCCGCCAACATGTACGTGTAGTAGGTCTGAGTCCCTGGGGCTTGGAGAGTGAGTTCAGTCAGACTCAGGCCTCCTCTCCCTGTCTGTCTCCACGTGGATTCATCAAACACTGAGGCATTCCGTCGCTGAGACTGCCAGTGCCTAAACAGGACCTTAATTTTCAAAGTTGATGGGGACAAACCTAGACATAACTTGAGAGGGTGACCAGTTCCAAGGCGTGGGAAGAAGATGAACGAATTAGGCAATTTCAGTATTATCAGAGACAGCATTATGACCCTTTTTGTTGTAAAAGGAACATAAATGTAGCTACAGATTGAATGAAGTTATAGGCCATTAAAGGGCAAGAGAGAAAAGGGAAGAGATAATAGGCACTGTCCATTTGAGCCTGTTACACTTACTGTTTCAAATCTATTCAGTGTTAGTGGCAAATACATAGTTTACCGGCAATAATAAATGAGGGAAGGAATAAGGATAAATGTTACCGAATGCTGCAGTGCTTTTAGAGTAGTGACAACTGCTGTTTATTTGCTTTTCATTTATGAAAATTACACAGGGCAAGGTTATATCTGAGACACACATCTTTATATTATTTTTTTCCTTACATTTTTGGAAGTCAGGTTGAGAGGAAGCATTGGATTTTATTTTCCTTATTTAGATAAGCAATAATTCTGCAAGCCATTTTTAAAAGTATGGGACTCTATTAAATACTTGGGTGAAAAGTAATGGCCCGTTTTGGGGGCACTTGTAGTCATTCTCTTTACTTTCATTAAGCCTGTCCCCTATGATCATTAAATCTTGCCCCCAAATTCACAATATTTCACACTATGAACTGTAGTTTTGCCATGCAATTATGAATTTCTTTACGTACTTAGGCATTTAACCATTGAAGGTTTTAGTTCACTTGCTGGAGAATGAAATAGGTTTACTTTGTATTTTTTTATTTCTTGTTTTAAGTATGAGTCAAAACTGGGCACTTTGTCCTACTCGGGAAACTCCCACATTCACAATTAGCCTTAAAAGGTACATTTTTGTTTGGACTCAACAAATAAACCAAATTTCAAATTTAGAAACTAGTTTCAACTAAATGGGGAAATGACTAATTTTTATTTAAAAGCAAAAGAACTTAGTACCATAATTTTAAAAAGTAACTAAGAAATATAAAAATAACCAGTAAGTCTGCTTTCAAATCTTAATAAACATTTTATTATTTTTTGGTCATTTAAGACGAAGTGGGATATTTACAAGTAAGATTGCATTTGTCAAATACATGAATGTAATCAAGTTATTAATTTATTTTAGGAAAACAATCACACTACATTTATATGTAAATTATTTTACCTAAATTTCAGCAACTTGCTGAAGCATTTCACAAAAATTTGAAAAGAATTTTCTTAGAAATAAGAAATTGAATATCAGTTCTTTTATTACTATGTCAATGTGAGATTAAAGGAAATTTTATAAAATCTATGAGAATAAATGAAAATTTCCATTTACTAAGAACATTCTATAAATAGCTTCCATAAATGGAAGAAGGACAAAGTATTTATAATTTTGTGGTGAGCTGGGTGAATAGAATTTTGGGGTGTCTGAATTCATTCAGTTTTTTTGTATTTTTAATCTGTGAGTCCAGGATTGTGATGTATTTTTTTTCCAGATATCAATTGATGTGTGTATGCAGTTTCATTTTTTATGAACAATTTATATTGGAGAAAAATCAAATATTTATTCATTCATGGGTTGATCATAATTTGAGTGTTATGTTCTTATCACTAATCTTCTCTAGACCCTGATATTGAATAAATTTTATACTGCAGTATTTTTATAAAATAATATAAACTGCGAAACTAATTTCATATAATAGAAACATACTTTTGTACTACACAGCTTTAAAATATACACCATTTAAAATGTAGACAAAAATTGCATTTTATTTCTTTATAGTTAAACAAAAGCTTTCTGGATGAAGATTCAGAGATTTCTTGGGCTTTGTTTAAATTCAAAGTGCCCTCTACTGTCAAAAAAGCGCACTACTCAGAAAGAGAAAATGACAAGTCTGAAATCAAAATCCAGACAGTGAGAGACAGATGGAAGAAAACTACAATAGATAATGGCACTGCCGCTCAGCCTGGGGCGATTCAGTTTGGAATGTTCCATTGGTAAATAGTTATGCTTCCCTTCCAAGTTAAAAGTTACATTAAAATTATTTGTAACTTTACAGCTGTTGTTAAACTTCTTTTTTCTTAGTTTTGCTTTTAGAACTGAAATTTTACTTTGCTTTCACTATCTGGCTCATTACAATGATTTGAACAATGTATGTTATGGCTGCCAGACCAAACTTTAAAACTACACATGATCTCTTTACTCCAGAGGAATTTTATTTAGAAATTTCCCCCATGTATTTCTCTTAGAACATTTTCTTTTTTTATTGTGAATTATACATACTTAAAAATAGAAAATATTATTATGACAAAATAAACAGTTGATCCGGTGTGGGAAAATAAATTTTAAAAATATACAAACAGGTTGCTTATTTTGTTTACTCTTAAATTGTGTGAGCATTACAAAGAAAATCTTAAGCATGATCTGAGACTTTTGGTGCAAGCCTTTACCATCTTTCTATTAAATTGAGTCTCCCAAATAAAATATTGCCATAAGAAATTCAGGCTGTTCCATAATATCAAGTTATATTTTGTACAACTTAATGAAAGAAATGAAACTTGAGATTTGTGATAGACATAGGTGAAAAACTTAAATGTCTATTATGTTATATTAAAAGCAATAATGGCAAGATAATATATTAAAAAGAATTCTGATTGAATTGATAATTTTTATAATAAAGTCAATAACTAAAGTCAAATTAAAGAGATACTGACATAATAGAGGTATAAAAAAGCTCATAAATTGTCAAGTGTCCTACATATATAATAGGTCTTGGTTAAATAGCTTCATGAAATAGTTGGTCTATATTTCAAACAAAAGCAAAATAGAAATTTAAATAGCATGAGAGATAATTTTTTTTTTGTAAAAATCAAGGGCTACAACTTTCTTGTCAAATAAATGTAGAACAGATTTTCAGTTTAATCAACCACTAAGGATTTTGGGAATGGCTCTTGGAAGGGGATGGGCAGAGTCCTAGTAACAGCTTCAAACAGGGTGTGACCAGCAGCCTTCCTCTTTCCAGTGCTTTCTCTTTCTGTGTCTCTTCAGCTCCTCTGGTTGACTTTGAACTTTACCACACATCAGATGAAATAAATGAACAGCCAAACAAATCAGCATGTAAATGTAAGAAAGAAGCAGAACTCATCTCAAGGCAGTGTGGTTCCCTTGTCATTGAATTTAGGGGCAGTTTGGAGAAGGAGAAACTTCTCAGGTAAAATAGCATTACAGTAAATGCTGACTCTGCTGGCACAAACAGCATGCCAGTTGTCTCAGTGTTTGGAAAAATCCAGCACACCCAGTGCATCTGGTTGTTTCCAGTATTTTAGGGCAAATCTCTTAACACAAGTACAGTATATGCTTTAACCTAATTTCTGTGGAAACTCCATTTCTCTTGATCAGTTCTCAGTTATTTTCCACTGCTTGGAAAAGAACTGCACTTGTAATATTAGCCCTAAACTCCATAAAAATGTGCCTACATTAAAAAAAATACTATGGTATTTTAGATGCCTGGCTATATGCTCTATGCTTATATTTCCTTTGCATTTTAAAATCAATTATTTTCCAAATTCAATTTAAGATAATCTAATTTCTAATCAATCTAACCTATTTAATAATAGACTCTTGTTATTTGGCATAAATACACTTTATCAGTATGAGTCTGTTTAGTAAAACTTCAAATCAAGAAACTCAAATTTCTATAGCCAGTGAATGCTGTGCCAAGGTAGACCCATGGGGCGTTTTCTTCTGGAACATGAATTTTGAGGTAGGAGTTATAAAGATAGAAATAACCCAGGGCTCCCAGAAGAGACTGTTTTTTTATCTCCTTGGAACCTGGAAGCTGCTTCTTTTTTAGAATCTGCCCATCCAGTGATTTCATGGTTTCTGTGGGTTGTGCAATATCCTTTCAATAAATTTTACTTCTGCTTAAGCTAGTTGGTCAGTTTCTTTTGTTTGCAACCAAATAAATCTAATTCACATGATGCATGTCTTTCTCAGTGAACAACTTGTAGATTCATAGATACAATTTACAGAGAGTTCAAACATTTTCATTTCATAGTACCGAAGCTTAGTTGAGTAGGGTTCATGACCAAGATACGCATAACATGCTTGAATCAGAGAAGGGGAAGCAGTGTCAAGCTTCCTGACCATCATAGCATTATATGGAACCATTGATTAATCAATCCCATGCCCATTATGTACTGGGTTTTATACATATTACTTTGTTGACAAAAATTCCTATCTTCATCATCCTTACAATCAAATACTGAGAACATTGGTTTGAGTACAAAAACAGCAATGATGTATGTTATGCAAAACAAATAATTTGAGGAAATGAAATATTAGGATGAATAACATGTCTCACATGTATGTAAGTGCCAATTATTATGCGGTTTAGTGCAAGAGCTCTCTCTCCTAAAAGTGAAATTCAATGTTTTTTAAAGTGCAGAGAGAACATTTGGATTCTGTGTTTTTATATCTGCATAAATAACTGTCTATTTACCACTTGAGAGAAAGTGCAATGAAATCTCCTTTTCTTAGGTGAATTGTTGCAGATAGGAGAAAGTATGGATTGTGAAAATTGCCTTTCTTTAAAACATCAACAATAACAAAGCATGACACAAGCATTTAATAAAGGGATTATTGTAGACTTCCTTCATTCCTGGAACCAGCAGAAAAATCTCAAGGGACAGATCATTAAATCTTCTTCCTCAGTGTTAACTTGGACAACAGCTCAGGAGACATCTCTGAGGGTGCAAGGCATTTATTAGAAGCATGTTTAGAAATCTCTGACTGTTTTTCAAAAACCACTCCTGCAGAAAACAACAGGATAGTTACCAAGCATTTCAGGAAACCATGTATAACTGAAGCGATTCAATTCATTAGAAATATGATAAATTATAAATGGCAAAGGCTGAAAAAGGGTAAGTTGTGGGGAAAAATATAAATTAAATATGAGAGGTATAACGTAACTATCAGGGATCACTTGGTATATAATACTTTATTATATTTTATTTTATACTTTTTGAGATATGGCAATTTACCACAGTAGTATTTTATGCCTCACTCACTTTACAGGGGAAAAAGAAAAAAGAAAAGAAGAATTGAAATAATAACATCCAAAGTGTTTTCTTTTCTTTGCATCCTTTTATTTTTGTATTATTATTTAAACTTTCTGATATGCATAACATAAGCCAAATTCACAAATTCTTCATTAGCTATAATTAATTCATGTTTTTTTTTCTTCTAGGAGGGATTATTACTAAACCACAATTTTTCCCCAAACCTTTATTTTTCCTTGACCCAGCAATTTACATTTATTTCAATGATTCCAGATAATAAGCACCATGCATTTCATTTGTGTACCGATTCACATTTAGTAAGTATTTCCATAATCAAAGCTTCAGTTGCTTCTCTTAAGGGTTCTCTTTTATAACCAGCAGGTCCTTTCTTCTGACTGCTGATTTATTTGATTTCCTCAAAAAAGAGCTTTAGTGATTAGCCCAAGATAACCCACATATTAGGAAATTAAAATAGGTTTAAAGCTCAGCTTTGAGACAGTTTGGCACTCATTTTCCACTTGCCAATTTCTTTATTTTTCAGTAAGTATTTGTTGAATGTCTATGTATATCAGATAATCTTCTAGGCACTGGGTATGACTGCTTTCTGCTGCTACAGCTTTTCCTTGTGCAAAGTAAGACAGCCTGGTCTATTTAGGGTGGTTTACTTCCCAGAATATTACCTCAGGAGTTCAGTCAAGGCTGCTCCTTCAACAACCTTATGACAATAGATGATCTTTGAAGATGGTTCAAATTAGGTTTTCAACTTGAGGATGATGGTCAAGCAATATACTTTCAGTGGAGGCTGTACTATGAATTTTGAATTTTGGTCTTTTCCAAGGTAGTGATATTCCATATGCTATTCTCTCATCATACTGGGCAGTGATCATGAGCATTACACAGTGTACTGTGTTGTTAACTATGATGTTTGGTAGATTGTATATTGAATGCATTTTGAATTATGACCTTTTTAACTTATGTTGGGTTTATTGGGACAACACCATATTGTAAGTCAAAAGACACTTGTTCTTACTTCTAATTAATTTACATTTGAGATTTTTTTAAAAAAGATCTTATTTTGGACTCACCACTGTTGGGCTTTGAGATTGAGGCTAAATATGACTCCACAATTACCTAGGTACAATTTTGTGCCAAGCATTCTTATATGCCTAGAACCAGCTCTGTTAATCCTTTCTCTTTACCAATTCCCCAAATTCACCACCACACCAACCCTAGCTTATCTAGAAAGGGAGCTGTCTAGTGCAAGGCCACATGTAAATCTGTAATGCTGAGCACCATCAAATGCCAGCTTCATATGTATTTATTGTTTTCACCCTTTACCTTTTCCTTTGTGCTTTTCTGCTTCTAGAGGCTAGATTTCAATCTAGTTACCATTTCATTTCTTTTTTTTTTTTTTCCTAATCCTTCCTTTTGCTCACCTCTGCCATTTACTATATTATTTATATATGATTTGGGGGAAGTCATTAACCTCAATGAGTCTGGTTTTGTTATTTGGATAAAGAGAAATAACTTTATTTTAAAAGCTTTCCTACTTTTTATACTAATAGTGATATGTAAAAAAGTGCTCTTTATGTGTATTATGAATTGTAAAGCATGCTACTGTTATATATACAACATTGAATAAAAAAAAAAAAAAGGCTTTCCTTAAATCCCTGACTTTATCTATTCACAAATTTCAAACTCACTTATCAAATAGTCTGCATGTTATCTCCACTTGGACATCTAATGAACATCCCAAACTTGGATGCCTAAACCCTAACTCTAGATACTCTGTATAAATCTTCTAAAGTTTCTTTGGCCTAATTATGTAAGCCAAGCCAAACACATTGGCTTATAATTTATAGATATTTATAGATATTTTTCTCATATCTCAGTCTAATGTATACATAAATCCCATCACTTCAAATATCAAACCAACCACTCCAATGCTATAAGCCTAATTTACTCCACCCTTACCTCAACTTTTATGATACTCTGAGCTGCTTTCCCTCTAATCCCTCTGCAGTCTATTCTTCAAACACAACCAAAATAATATATTTAAAATGTAATTTAAACTATATCCCTTCCCTACACAAAACCTCTCAAATTTTTTTTTATATTTAAAATAGTATCAAAAGATATTATGATGCCTTAAAACGTTCTGGGTAAGCCTAAGGAAATTTTTGCCCTTTTGCAAGGCTGGGGATTGAACCCAGAGCTTTCCACATGCTAAACAAGCACCCTATCACTGATCTACATTCCCAGTCCAACAGACTTTTCTTTTATGAAAATGCAAAATTAAACAAGTGTTTTTTACTATGGGAGTCTTCATATAGCAACTGCATATAACTTGCCTAGCATGTGTGAAACCCTGGGTTTAATCTTCAGTACGGGGGTGGGGGGGGAAGAAGCTTATAAAATATTTTTTTTCTTGGCTTTATCAAGAAAAATTGGATTCTACAAAGAATTTTAAGCATTTTTCTGTTGGGTAGATTTTTCTTGCTTAATTCAGTTTTAAAATTTAATTCAGCAATTATTTGAAAGCAACTGATGTTAATTGCACTAACCTAGGTACCAAGAGAGAAGGGCCAGTACCTGATCTGGAGGAATCTATAGTCTCCTTTGGAAGGAATGAAGACAAGGGTGTAAAGCAGCATGTGACTATTTAAAAACAAATCTGTCTAGATGATTTTAGTCAGACTACAGAATAGTTGGAAGTCATTATATAATATTAAAATAGCAAAAACCAGAAATTCTGGAGTCTATAAGTTATTCCAATTTACCTTTTAGACAACATTTGCTGTCTATCCTGTTTTTGTTTGTTTGTTTGTTTGTTTGTTTGTTTGTTTTTTAAGATGGGGTCTTGCTATGTTGCTCAGGTTGGTCTTCCATTTATGAGCTCAAGTGATTCTCCTGCTTCAGTCTCCCGAGTAGGTGGGACTATAGATGTGTGTCACTGCCATCAGCCAGGATAATAATTTTTAAACATGGTGGTTTACATGTTGACATAGTATATTGTAAATTCTGTCTCATAAAAAAAAATTTAATTCCATGGATGTTTCTCTAAAAATATGGCTTAGGAGAAGACTCTTCTAGTATGTGGAGCTGTTCATAGAATAGAATAGGCAGGAGGTATGTGTGAATTCTTCATCATTGCAGGTATGGAAGGGGGAAAGAAATACCACTGTTGATAATGTTGTAAAGATATTTCATACCTTTGATGGTGGTTGGGATGGATGATCTCTAATATCTTTTCAACGTTTATGACTGACTCCATGAATCTATGATAGTCTATGACAGGAGATAGCACTCAAATAAAGGCGTCTTCATTATAGACTAGAGTAGTCTGGGAATTCTTAGTGAGATATGAGACAGAAGCTAGGTTCTCAATAACTGGCAGGATTTAGGTACACAGAAGAGCAGAGTAAGACCAGAAAAAGTAAGAAAGAAAAACAGGTATAGAACTAGAACACAACTGAACTCAGTACTTTGGGGGACAATGAAGAATTTGCCCTGACTGGAATACAGGATTTATATTGAAAATTCAGGAGATAAGAAAGTGAGCACATCTAATTGTGAAGTGCTTTTAGTATGAGGCACTGTGATAGTAGAATTTTATCTTATTTAGATACAATAGAACTTTTAGGTTTAGATCAGTATTAGAACAACCTATTGATACAGGTATTTATGAGATAAAACTGGCACTGTTATATTTAGTAAAAGGGAGAGTGAGATATGTAGATGAGGTGGGTCTTTGTAGATGAAAACCTAGTCTTAGAGCCAATATGGACCTGATCCTTATATACATAATCATTTTCAAGCAAGTGTATTCATATTATTTGACCCAAAGCAGTAGAGATAGACTATTGTTTTCCTTCCAATCTCCACTAAATGGTATAAAGTTGAATTTTTTAAATCGAATTGCAGCCAGCTAAAGACAAACTTTGAATAGATGTTATTAGTCAGGATTCTGCAGAGAAAGGGGGTGGGGGTGAGATAGAAGCACACACACACAGATGGTGGGACAGACTAATTTTAAGGTATTTGCTCATGTGATTGTGGTAGCTAGCAAATCTGAAATCCACAGGGCAAGCCAATAATTTGGGAACTCGGATAAAAATTAAGATTTCAGTCTTAAATTATGAATTTCTTAAGGAAACAGGCTGGAAACATGCAGGGTTTCTGTTTGGCAATCTGGAGGAAATCTCCCTCTTTCTTGAGAAACATCAGTTTTGTTTGAAAGATCTTTGGATGAGGTGCACCACATTATGAAGGATAATCTGATTTACTCAAAATCTATTTACTCAAATATTATTCACATCTAAAAGCATACCTTCATAGTAACATCTTGACAGCTTTTGACCAAACAACTAGGACCATAGCCTAGCCACATTAACACATAAAATTAGCCATTGGAGTATGGAGTATAATATACAAGAAATAAATTGCTGTTTTGCCTCAATGTGCAAGCATATTATTACAGATCCACAAATAGATTTTTTTTTTTTTTTACTTGTTAGGAATACCTTGAGTAGACATGATTGCTGGGACAATGTGTTCTAACTATCCAACAGTCTAGTTCATTGAGATATAACTTTTGATAGCTGGAGTCATTGTCATAACATCAAATGAAGACCAATCTAAACAATATTTTTAACTTATTTGTCATTTACATAGTGCAGAATAGCAAGAACTAACTGCATTCCTTCCTTCTAGGGAAGCAGCTAGACTCCCCCTTCTGATGTCTCTTCTCTGTCTTGAGGAAGTAGAGAAAGACACAACTCATGGGCCTCTCCAGAACTCCACTCCATGCACTAGAAGTGCACTTGAGCACTGGTTTTCTCCAACAGGCCTTCTGATTCTTTTTCCTTTCTGAATTGAATCGAGTCCTTATATTATACTCATGTAAACTGTCTCTTTTATATTTTCAGTCCTTTCCAAGATTCTTTATAATTAAATGATTGGGCATAATTAATCACTATATTTGATAACTAAGGCTTTGGAATTACTGCCATGAAGGGAATAAAAGACTTATTTGGTTATAAGTTAAATACTTTTAATATTTTCCATCAGTAACTACATTTTAAAAATTGAGAAGAAAAATATATAATAAATTTTGCAGATGAATATGTAATTAAAATGCTACCATTTTAAAATATCCAACTGGCACTGCTAATGTTTTACTCCAGAGATACCTCTGATAGGCAAATGGTTTAAAGTAGATGATTTTTCCTTAAATCTGACCAGAATGATTTTCACAAGAAAAATGCCAGAAAGGAAACAGAAGTGGTAGTATTCAATTTAGTGACCTCTGGGCAGAACAAACAATTTAATTTTAAAGTAAAATTAGCTAATATGGAATAAAATTTGATCTCACATAATAAGATACACATCTTGAAGGAAGCATTCAATTTGTGATAATACTAAGGGAAAATTTTCAACTGGGAAGAATGTCCAAGGAGAAAATTTTAGTAATGGGGTGACCTGGAAAGAAGCCCAATAAACGAGTTATGAAAGCAATATTGCTGACAGAGTAGGAAGGCAAACAAGATGTGGTCTGCTTAAAAAACAACAACAAAACCTGTCAGTCAGTTTCATTTTCTCAGAAGCCTATTCACTGAGTCTTGGTAGTAAAATTGTCTTGTGAGCACGGAAAGAATCAAGATTTGCTAGTTTCTCCCCCAAAGCACTACAGCATTGCAAATCCTTTTACAATTACCTTTGAAAAATAAGCAAAATGAAATTAATCAGATTATTTACCTGTACCCCTGAGAGTATGTAAGGATTAATGAGTTAATTATTTTGAAATATTGAAACACTTTGAGATATCTGAATGAAAAATGAAAATAATTATTTATGGCTTTGCTAGAATGTTTCAGTAATCATAATTACTTTCTAGTAGGCATTCCTTCTATTCTAGTTTAGTTATCTTAAATATATTTTTTTTCTAGTAAAAATTAAACTTGTGGCATAATTTGGCTCCAAAAATATATTTGACAGAACAAAATTGCCTAGATAAAATAATGGTAAAAATTACATGCCATCAATTTTCTTTTGATAAAGATCATTTTCTACTATTAACCTAATAATTTTTTTTTTCTGTGCTTGTACTTAGATGATTAGACAGGGACCTCAATGCATGTTTCTTCACATGGGACATATTTGTGAGCACTTGGTTATTTTCTGTTATAGATAGACTCAAAAACACTGAGACAATTTGATGGGAAAAATAATTGAATGAAACTGATTCACAATTATTAACTTACAAAAGTGCAGTATGTTTAGCATTTGTTGAGTTGAATGCAATAGGAAAAGACAAGTTAAGCCTTGGTAGATAAAAGGATAAACAGAAGTATGAACATCCGCAGAATTTAAGGTTTGGAAAGGACCCAGAAAGGTTATGAAGGTTACCACCTTTCTGGCAGGACCACACTAAAAACTGCTAAGCCCAGGAGAACCGAGCCTTGACTAATGTTGAAAACAAAACAAAACAAAACCCAACAAACTAAGTTAAAAACTAAATTCCTGTAGCATAGGACTTACATTTGAATCTCTTGAATTTCTCTTAATGTTATCCTGGTAATTTCTACCATTCTATTTTTGGTTTTAATATTTTTTGGTATTTCTTGATGAAATACCACTTTGCTATAAATGTACCAATTATATTCTTCAATAGCATTCATTTTGTTAGTTAAATAAAGATTTTGTGTTGTGAAGAACAGCTTTCAGGTCTTATTCACAGTGCTTCTTGGACATCTATACTCTGGTAGGCTTACCTGGACAGAGGAGGGACAGGCATATTTTGGCACAGGTGTTACTGAAATGCAACAGAGATGGTTACTGGTGACATACTGCTACTTACCAGTACCTCTTTCTTCCCAACCTCATCTTCCCATCTTTCTTATACTTCCTGCATTCTGTTTTGCATGCCCTTCTTGTTGTCCTGTTTTCTTTTATTTTATCTTTAAGTTTTCCTTTAGCAAAGCTCACTTATCATTAGCATAGAGGGCAAAAGATGTCACAGAATTGCTATTTAGAATGTTCTACAGAAACAGTGAGATTAATAAAAACTGGAAACTTGTTAGAAATTTTAAAATATTGGAATCCACCACAGAGTTGTAGCTCAGCATTTTCCTTTTAACATGATCCTCAAGGGATGCTGAGCTAGAGCACCTAGATATCCTTCCTGTAGATACCTGAACTTCATACATCTCCCACCAATCCACTGACCACACACTCTTCCACCCTTGGCAAGAAAGGAACCATAGAGTCACTGGATCACTCAACTCAGGAATCCTACGGGGGTCTTTCTTGATCCCTTTTCCTTCCTTACCAACCATACATAATGTCACCAATCTTGTCACTTATATTTTCCAAGTATCTTTTGAATATTTGCTCAATACATCTCTGAAACTGACACTTCCATTGATCCCACATTTCTTACATGAGCTTGAGAATAATCTTTGAGCTAGTCTCTCTTCTTCTTATCTCATTTTTCTCGAATTCTTCCTCCTTGATAATTTTAGGTATCTTTTAAAAATGTTAAATGTAATCTTAGCCTTGCCATGATCAGAAGCATTACTGATTTCCTTTTTATTATAGGATACAATTTGGTTCCTGTATAACTATTTTACTTTATTGTAATTGATAAATAACACTTTTTTTTTTTATCTTCCTGTGGTGCATGTGATGTTTTCATGCATGTATACATTGTGGAATGATAAAATCAGGCTAACAAATTTATCCATCACTTATCTTATTTAAATGAGGATCTCAAATATGTAGCCCAATGTTATACCTTGTATAACTTTTTAGCCAGCCTTCTCTTCCACAACTTCCCAACTTACCCCATATGTTGCAGTTATACCCAGTGACTTGCAGTTTCTTAAGTGGGTCATGTGTTTTTTGTGCCTCTAAACTTTTATATACAATTTTTTTGTTGCTGTTCTGGGACAGAGATGCTCTTCCCTAAAAATGTCTTTTAAGTGAACTAATACTCTATTCTTTAAAGCCAGATCTAAGTAGCTTTTTTGGCATGCAGTGCTTTTTTTCCCTATCTCCTCTCTATATGTATGTCCACCACAACACTTATTACATTATACTGCAAAGATCTTTACTCTGACATGGACCAAGAAGCTAGAAAGGTCAGATATTAAACTTTTTATCCATGACATTGCATAGATTCTTAATAAATGTTATTGAATCAATAATATATATAGTAGTTATATTTGAAAGAAATTCTATAAATAAAAATAATTCTCTATATGATCAGAAACCACATATTACTCAGGCCAAATCTTTTGTTAAATATATTTGGACCACACTAAATTTCATATGATAGGCAACTATTTGTTTCCCTCTAGGAATGATTCAGATGATTGATAGGGAAGCTACAAAGGAATATAAGAATTGGGGGAGATTGTTCTTGGACTTAAGTGCTAGAAAACAATCTGTTTTAATTCATGATTTTCAGTAAGCTCAAATAAATAAGTAAAAGTAAATCTTCTATGAAAATTTCTGTATGGCTATTTGTGTGAACATGTGTTTTTATTTCTCTCAGATAAATGTCTCAAAGTGCAAAAGGAAAAAATGATAAATTGGAACTTATCAAAATTAAAAACTTGCCCTACAAAATCTGATGTGAAGAGGATAAAATAAATGAGAAGCTATGTACTGTGAAAAAAAAATTTAAAACACATATTAAGCAAAGGACGTGAATTTAAAGTACATATGGAACTCTGAACACTGAACATTAAAATCAAACAATCCGATTAGAAGATGGGCAAAAAAATGAACAGATATATTAACTAAGGTCATAGCCAATGGCAAATAAGCATACAAAAAGATGTTTGACATCATTAAACTTTAGGAACATGGCAATTAAATCACAATGAGCTATGACTATGCAGCTGTCAGAATGGCTACAATAAAAAATAGTGACAGCAGCCGGGCGCAGTGGTGCACGCCTGTAATCCCAGCACTTTGGGAGGCTGAGGCAGGAGGATTGCGAGTTCAAAGCCAGCCTCAGCAATGGTGAGGTACTTAGCAACTCAGTGAGACCCTGTCTCTAAATAAAATACAAAAAAGGGCTAGGGATGTGACCCAGTGGTCGAGTGCCCCTAAATTCAATCCCCAGTACCACACACACACACACACACACACACACACACACACACACACAAAATAGTGACAGCATCAAAAGCCGACAAAGATGCAGAGAAGCTGGATCACTTCTACATTGCTAGTGGGAATATAAAATTGTGTAGTCACTTTGGAAAACAGTTTGGCAGTTTCTTATCATATCATATCTTAAACATCCATATCAGCTTTAAGAAATAGACTGTAACCACATGTAACATTGATGTCAGAAAAACTCCATAGATAAAAATATAATCTATCTTAATAGATTGACATTTAATATCTCTGCATTGTAGATGATAGACCACGTTCAGTAAAGTAAATCAGATGTACTGGTATTGAAAATACATTTTTAGTTTACAAAGAACCCCCCAAATTGAGCAATACAGTGATTGATGGAAATATGAGCATCAATAATGTAAGTGATGGTGCTGTATGATCTATAAAATACTAGAAGCAGGCTGCACAACTCTACTGTTATTTATTCTCAGCCATACTGAGAATCCAATCAGGCAGTATATATAACATCACTTTGAAACCAAAAAATTATTATGAACATATTAAATATTAAAAATTACTTTGGTGGCACTAAGTTAAATATCAGAAAAAAAAGAGACAGATGAACATTCAAATATCCATTAATTTCTCTATCATCTTTTCAATAATCTTTTGAAATCTTAGACAACTAATACTTTTAGTCAATTTCTTTGACCTTGATGAAGTAAACATATTAGTATATACCTTTTTTAATTATGGTGATTTTCTGCCTAAGATTATAATAATGAAGATTTTAAATTTTGAGAAATTTAAAACTATTTCCTTCCATCTTCGAAGTGAAATAATTCTGTAATCTCTTAGGTACACCCCTTGCCTCTGATGGCCTTAACCCTAGCCACTTCCGCACTGCAGAAAAGCATGTTAGCTGCACCCTCTCCTTCCAACCTACCTCAAGCCCATCTTTTTAGAAGTTGCTCAAACCTAGTTGTTTTGCTTTCTATAATTTTAAAACAATTACCACTGAAGTAAATGTGATATTCCAAGAAGAAAATATAAGGATAAGAAGGAAGTATATTCATTATCACTATGAATTATAGAATTTATATCAAGAAAACATAAAAAAATTGAAATAAAAAGAAAATTCTTCAACTCCTTGCTTTTCTAGAGGACATATTAATGAAAAAAAAAAAAAAAAGTCCATTCAAAAAAAAAAAAAAAAGTTCATTCACTAGATGGCCTATTGACATCAAGGTGCTGGAGTGGAGGAGAATAGACTTTACTTCCTTAAATCTGTGCCTTCCTTTATAGCCTGAATTTTGACAAAGTCCTACTTCTGTCAAAGTTTCATAAACTCTCTTATGAGGACAGATCCATCTGCTATGGCCTTTACCCTTCTTAGATCTGTTCAATAGAATGCTTTCTGTTCTCTTCAAGACCTTCATGCCTCCCAGAAAGACATATTTCCTCCAAAGTTCTCTCAGTCTCAAACATAGACAATCTTCACATTTTCACACCAAAAAAGAGTTCTACTTCCTGTTTCCAGAGGAGATCTTTAGATTTTTCTGTAATCTCAAAAGGATCATTTGGTTCATTTTCTCAGAACTAACCAATCCTGGAATCCCCAACTCTTGTTAGATAAGAACTCTTTGAAGTAGTGAAGTGATAAAAATTTTTAAATGATTTTCTTCTTTTTAGCTTCTACCTAAAAAAGTTCCCACGCTCATAGCTTGGGCATCCCAGATACTGCTGTGGGATTCAGTGTGACCTATGAATTGAATTCACGTACTTTACCTTCATGAAAGGAAGTCAAGCTTAGGACAAATGTGCTACCCTCTATTAGTCAGTATTGCTGTAAAGTGGACTCTAAAGAACAGAATCTGTTACTGGTATGTCAGCATAAGAATGCCAGAAAACAGATTTCCATGACGTCTAGTTGAGGTAATAGGGCATAACGGAAAAGAGCAAGGGTTAGACTCAGATAAACATCCTTTTGCATGCCACTTCTACTCTTTATGAACTATGTCACCCTACCATGTTACTTAACCTTTCTGAAGGTCAGCATTTTTTTTTTTCTTTCTTTCTTTCTTTTCTTTTCTTTCTTTCTTTTTTTTTTTTTTTTTTACTTGTAAAAGAGAATAATGCTCAGACCTATCTCATAATTTATTGTGGGATTAAATTAGATTCATAAAGTGTGTTATCTGTGTTGCCTGGTATGTAGTAGAATAGGTAGCTTTATTATTATTTATGTGAAGCCTAAGAAATGGAGCTGGTATATCAAGAAAATAATTTTGGAAATTGGTCAATTTGAACACCAAAGGAATCTTCAGAAGTTAAGTAAAAGTCCTAAAATAGAGTTCAGAAATGACCTGTTCCTCCAACAAAAACAAAAACAACAAAATTTAAGTGTATGTGGCAAGAGATTAATGGCTGTTTCAAAAAGAATTCCACTAAATTCCATACCTTTTAAGCAGTTGCTGGGATGGTCATGGCCATGTTTCTAAAATATTAGTCTAAGATCAGACACTGGTGATAGACGAGTGGCAGGAAGTACAGACAAATCACCTTGACTTTCATATAGTTCAGTTATGTTGATTTTGAGTTTTTGTGTAATCCCTGAAGATCCAAAATCTGGTCTTTTATTATTAATTTGGAGCTTCTATTTTGCTTAAATGCACTGGGTTCTATATTTAAAAATTTTGCATTCTGTGACTACCGAAGAAAATATATTTTTCTAGTTGAGTTAGAGGAGGCTAGACAGTGCAGTAAGGAGGGGTTAGATAACTTTTTAGAGAATGCACAGGCCACTGTTTATCCAATTGCCTAATTTTTAAAATAAAAACCATTCACCTTAAGGGAAGAAAGCTCTTTAATTCTCTTTCATTATAATCTCACAATTTATTGCCATATGTTTCAAAGGTCCAACATTACTCTATTTACTCTATTAGCCTGGATCCTGCTCTAATTTATAGCTTATCTTACTCCAAGACATAGATAGTTTGGAGTGTCAATGGAAAAACTCTAAAGATGATCACTCTAGTGAATGTAGGTTCCTTTTTCTAATTCAATTTGGATACAATGGTCTAACAATCAATATATGAAATTAGATTTATAAAACTTACACCAGCTACTATAATGAACAAAAAATGTACTGTTAAAACACAGATACAATAAAAACTAAAATGTATTTAAAATAAGAACTTGTAGTAAAATTTAGATTTCTATCTTGTCTACTTTACAAAATAAATCAGTATATTTTTATGTATTTAATACTGAGGAATGGTGTACTGATTTACATTAACAAATAATCAGACTAACACAGTTACACATATCATGCATGGGCTTTTGATTTACCATTTTAAAATAGGTATAATGTAGAGACATATGCTTAATATTGTTCACAGTGTTTATTAATCATCTCCCCTCCCCCCAGTAACTCAAAATCCTGTAATGTTATAGTTATCCTATGTCCCCATTATTAATATATGGCCATTTTGGTTACTTAAGCTTAATGAATTTTGAATGAATTTGAATTTGAAATTTGAGTTTTGGAAGACTTACAACACGTGAGAAATAAAACATTCCAAAATTATGTTGATGTCTTCTGAAACTTTTTTCCTCATCAAAGTGAAACACTGAAAAAATACATGCATTTGGAATTAGATAGACTGATCTCAAATCTGAGCTCCTCAATTTATCAGCAATGTGACCTTGGTAAAGTCCACTTGACCTCCTGAACTACAAGTTTCTTACCTTTACAATGAGAATAATTTCATCCACAGACGTGTGGATGCTTAGAGATCATGCCTATAAATCCTGTAACACAGGCCTGGGTTTATAGTAAGTACTCAGAAATGGTAGATACTACTATGAAGAAATATTTAAACTCACATAAATTCTAATGCAATATAACAATATTTAAACAATTAAACTAATTATAATATGTCAAGATATATTTTGGAATCACTAGGTAATAACTGGTTCATAACCAATACTCAAGGTAGAATATATATAGGATACACTTTTCTTTCTGTCAACCATAATTTTTTGAACCAAATATTTAACAACAAATTTATCTATTAAGTCTGTATGATTTATCCATTCATCCACTTATTCACTCTGACATTCACAGTCCTGTATAATTTATGTTCCTGTACCTCTCTGAATTTGATTGTCCTCTCCAAAGGGAAGAGAAGTTTTGGTTGCATGTGAGAGTCTTACTAGTAAATGTTTATCTCTTTTATATTTCTGGAGAATACTCAGTAAAAATATAAAGGCTTAAAATATGAGAGATTTCCAATAGGACATGAGGAAAAATGTTACTTCCTTAGAAGAGTTTAGTAAAAAAAAGAATTTACATTTTATTAAACTTTGGTTGATTATCCTGTCTTATAAAATGAAAATAAAATATCAATCAAAGTTATTTGGAGAATTAAAAGTAAATAATAAGTACATTATAGGCAATGTTTAGTTCCCTGCAAATAGTAAATGCTTATTAATTTTAGCAATTGTGGTAAGTATAGTGATGGTGATAATGAATTTGAGGTGAAGATGATGATGCAAAAAAGAACAAGGAGAACTTGAAGATGGGAGGGATAATTTGATTTGATATATTTACAGCTTTATAAAAAATTTCCTAAATAAATGATGCCATTTTCTTGTATCCCTACATATAATGGGATCCAAGAAACATTCTGCCTTGGAAGATACATATTTTAACATCTAATTATTTAGATGTACCACATAATTAGAAAGCAAGAAGAACAGATTCATAATTGTATAAAAATACAAGGAAATTATCTATTTGAGATGTAGCACATATAATACTCATACGATTTAAGTAGTGCAAAGAATGATGTAAATCATTTTACTAAGTCAGATTAAAGGTGCTATTACTCATGGTTATGTAATACTATCTATAATTTCTGTGTTAAACTTGACATTATAAATCCTTTAATCTGCGTATTTAAAAGCCATTCTATGGCTCATTTTTCAAACAGATTCCCGTTAACACATTTACTGCTAATGAACCACTAACGTGTTCTCTCTTTCTTAGATAAACGCTGTTGACCAACATTATTATTTGCTCTTCATATAATTATTTTTTTGGCTTTTTAATTTAATTGCTTCAATAAAAAATATGCCAATAATGCATTTTTAATTACACTTCCCAGGTGACCTATGTAAAAAGAGGTTTTATAATGAAGCCACAATAATTAGCCTGTCACAGTCCAGTTTGGGGCTATTGTCTAGTTGTCCTTTCCATGGCTTGTTGTGGCATGACTAGAATTCTAAAGACCTTGTGTATTATCTCCCATAATACTTAGGAAGGTATTAAAAATGTGTGCAATACTGGCAGAAGCAGGCTTTCTAATTATTGTCAGCTATTTCTAGTGTGACGTGGTAAATTCCCTTGAGAACAGAAACAACAGCCCACTCCAGGGTTTGTAATAGGCCCTAGAGCCTAAGTAGTTGTAGACAGAGCTGTTTCCCTCCGGATAGATAATTGGTTTACATAGCAGCTCAACATCTGAACCAAATCCATTTTTTTTCCTATTGTGATTTCACTGTTTACTCTAATATACATAAACTATTTTGTTATATTAAATAGCGTATGACTCATTTTTTTAATAGCTGAGTAAATTTGCATGTTCTGCCTCACCTGGAATACTAATGACTATTATGTCTGCCTAATTTTTCATGCATGAAACATTAAATATTTGGTTTGTTAAGTATACATGCTTACTATAAATAATGTGTTCTGGCAACTTGTTAAGTATGATTATCCTCTAGTTTCATTTTTTTGTCTAAGAAAAATGTTTTCCATTTAAGGAGAAATGCAGGTGATTTCCAAGAAATTGAAAGATGGCTGTCTTTACTAGTGCAGTGCAATCAATTATTGAGAAACAGTAGTTAATGTGTGCATACTACAATGGATAGTAATATAGTGACCATTGATACAAAGAAAGAAAGTACATCAGATTCTCAGAGGTATATAGATACTTGGCTTCATAATAATACATAAATGTACTGTGGTATACTGAAGATTCAGTATATATTTTATACATTTTTTATATATATATAAATATATATATGTAAATATATATATGAGAATATATATATAAATATATATTTTATTAAGTATATATTTTATATATTGTTTAATATTTTTTTGGTTTTCTAAATTATAAATATATTTTATACATTTATATATAAGTATATATATAAATATATATACAAATATATATAAATATATATATTTTGTTCAGTATATATTTTATACATTGTTTAATATATTTCTGGTTTTCTAAATGATAAAATGCTATTACCAAATGTTACACCATTTTTTTTTGTTAAATTTTATCCATTCTTCAAGTAAGTAAGGAAATATACAAATCACACATGAGAAATCCAGTCCTCTTCAGCAGAATCTGAAAATACCTTTAACTATTTTGTGCTCCTTTTTCCTGGCCCTCATTCTTTCCCTTTTGATTGAATAGTAGAATAATCAGCCAATATTTTCTATTCTCATCCTAAAACAAGACATTTTCTATGCATACTAAGTGAACTTCTTTCTCTACTACCAAAAAGGCCCAGTAGAAAATTTGTGGGTTAAGAATGACAGGATTATTTGTCTAACTTATATTTAATGCCACACAAATGGGTACAGAGATTATGCACTATGACTTTCTGTTTTTTATTTTCACAGAAATAAATTATCTTCAATGAATAAGAATATAAAGTGGGAACTAAAACACATGTTACAGAAGAACAAATTAATTGGTTTTCCCTATGTTTTGACATCATGTCTAATAGAAAAGAACTCCTTCCCCATCTCATAGTAAATGGGTCAAGTGGCTCTGTAACTTCAAGCAAACTCCATAATCTCTCTAAGCCTGAGCTTTTCATCTGTAAAAGGCATGAAATAAACAACAACAACTTCACAAAAGGATAAAAATATATAATTTAAAGTGTATCACATTTGTTAAAAAAAGGATATCCATTCAATGTTATTTCCTTTCACATTTCTTAATGTTTTTAAATATCTAATTCTTCTGAGTTTAAAAACAAAACAGTACGTAAGTAGATGTATGAACATATTACTATAATTTTAATTAGAGTTGCAATTTTTTTCTCTGAAAAATAATACTTTACACTGTATTCACTTGACACTATATAAAATATACATACATGTATTATAATATTAAATACTGATATTGTATTTTAATAAGTTTAATGGAGATTGAACCATGTGTATTTAAACAGATAATAAACATCTAGAAAATGACAAAACTAATGCTAGAACTCTTTGTTTCATAAGCTAAAAAGAAAAAGATGAAAATAAAAGAACATATATTTCTTAGAAGATCAGAAAAACAGAGTAAAAAATGCAGTCATGTGAGTGGTCAAATAACACCTTTTGGCATTTTAATAAACTGTTGCTTAGATAGAAATATCAAGCTATTACTAATGGCTATTAATGTGTACATGCTTCATGTAATTTTATAGTATCTTATTTTAATATCTGTAATTTTAATGAATTGCAATTTAGGAAAGAAACAATTTTCATTTACTTTATATAACATAATTATGGATCAAATTAACCCCACACTAGTCTTAATTACATTTAGTTTCATTTGGCTGATCAAGCAATTAACATGCCACTGTATTTTGGAAGTAGAAACCAAGTTGTTATGGTCTTTCTTCCAAAAAACATCTACTTGTTCATCTCAACTGTGGTCACCATGTAAAATCATTTCTTGGAATTTTTCCTTTCTTTTTTTTTTTTTTTCTTAATTTCTTGTCCTCCTTCCTTATCTCTTTCTTTCTTTTCATTTCTTTTCTAGGTTTACTATGCTCAGTACATTGCTGCTCAAGAATAGGTATAATGAGGAAGTACTGCACCTGGGGTCCTCTTATATGCTACTGCTTAATAATCTCTCCTTCATGCCACCCTTTATCTGCTATATTCAGATTGGTTTCCATGCATTTCTCTTTTAATTGGAACTAATTTTAGGTTTGCCATTACTTGTGATTAAACAGCCTCTTTACCACACATATATTTCCTTCCGTTTATGTATTGTTACCTTCATGATTTTCTTTAAAGAGAATGATTTGTCAGGAAGAGACCATCTTTTTACTCCATTAGCTAAGTTATATTCGTAAGGAGCACAATTTTAACAGCAATAAAAAATATTGAGTTTAATAATAATAGCATTCAGGACCACATGAGTATGACTGCAACTAATCCTTTTCAACTAATTGAAAATGAAAATGGCCCTTTGCAATATGTGTGTATTGTGAATAATCCTAATTAGGATAATGCAAGGTTATTTTAGCACAGTTCAGAAGCAGGGTACGGACTCAGAAAAACAGCTGAGCTGAAGTGTAGTCCATTTAGAATTACCTTGGAACCTGTGAGAAACCACAAGCTCCAAGTCATGAACACCCAGCAGAGAGGTCCTTTGGCAAACACCGATTCTCATTGTATTTAAAGAGGATAAAAAACAAAAAGCCTCCCTATTTTGTTAGGTCTAATACTCTCCAGTGAGAAAAATAATTTCTAAAACACAGTTAATATCCATGACAGAATATATCTCAGAATGGTTAAATATAAGATTTTGAACAAACTCTGTGCAGGTATATTACTTGCTTGTTTTCCAAAAGGCTTTGCCTTTGTATTTTCTGATGTGTTTTTCTTTTTTTTCCTATTCAGCCTGGATAAAGATAGTAGCTTTCCCTGTTTTCCTGTGATATTTCATATTGTGACTGGATTTGTCAGATTGCATCAGTCACATTTGATTACATTATAACATATCAAGAAATAATGAAGACTAAGGTATTTTTCTACTTTTACTGACAAGATGCAGGATTTATCATCTACCAGATCTTCTATGTAAATATTCCCTTTCACATATAATGATAGAAACAAAAATGTGTTAGAGTAGTAAAAAAAATTAAGGACTGATAATTTTTTAAAGACGTGGTCATTGTAATTAATTTTATTTCACATGTGTGACAAAAAATATAGAACTATACGTATCTAGATCTGTTGGAGATTTATTACTTTTAAAAGAATTATGGTTAGATTTTTTTGAGTCTTTTTTTGAGTAAGTAGTAAATAAAAGTCGATTTTTATTATTAATTTAAATAAACATTTTAATGTTGGATTTTTCTACGCTTTCACTTTTCTGAATTTACTCTTTCATTGTGAAGTAATCAATCAAGTAAATACTGTGTCAATAAATTGGGTGTTCAGCTAATAAGTGGGTTTGATTATTTTAAATCAACTAAAGAAATACTGACATGATGTGTTCAATGACTTTAATTTCTCACTTGAAGTGGAACAAAGTAGATAAAATACGAGAAAAATATCAGGGAATTCTCTTTTCTCTCAATGACCTCCAGCAAAAACAACCAGAAACAAATCTGTGCTTGAACAAGTTATGAATTTTGCTCTTTGCAACAGGGGAGAATATCGCCACATGGAATGGTGGAGTGTCTCAGTAAGAGGTTGTCAGAAAGAAATGATGAGATCTAGGTTTGTTTGTGTGGTTTCAGGGTGGGCCCAAGGAAGTGAGGATTTGCTTTGGCTTGGGTACAGCAATAAGTGGGTACAATTCTGTGGGTTGGGTCTTTGAATAATTCTATTTATAAAAAAAAAAATAATAAACTAGGCAGATTGAAAGCAAGGCTAAAGCTCTAACTGGTAGAGTCAGTGGTCATTTATAGTAGTCAGGATAGGGGGAGGCTTGCTCATGTTTGTAGTTTGGAAAATGTTCCTGTTTTGTCTGTGCTTGATATGGTTACAAAGTACTCTTACTTTTGTCTTGCTATGATGTTGATGTCCTATGAAATCACTTTTGTTCAATATGAGAATTCAAGATGCACTGATACACCCAGACCCCTTTACAGCAACCCCAAGACCCTGCTGATAGTACCAGGTCATCAATTCTACTTTTCTTTAATTTCTTCTCCTGCTGTGCAAGGACATACCCTCCCACATACAACCTTCTGAACAGTATGCTAAGGGGCTAGGAAGGGCTCTACAGCAATTCTTTGATAAATTTCTGTGGAAGTTCCTATGAGACGTGACGCTATGTGAAATGTAGCCTCGATCACAAGTAGAATCCATCAAACTAAAAGTAATGTAGCTTTGGATAGAAAGACAAGTCATAAAGTGGGATTGGATTAACTAGTTAGAATAGTCAAAGACAAGTAAGTCAGCATCAGGCAGCAGTTATGAGGACTGTCAGAATCCAAGCCTAGACAGAGGGGACTGTGCAGTAGTCATGCTAGCATGTCGCAGCAACTGAGCAGGGCTGGCATTGCCCAGTGCTGGATCCTGTAGTATTTCTAAGTTTTGCGAAGCTGAAAATATCAAGCAAATTCTGTACTTGTTGGAGAAACACAATAATGAAAAATTCAAGTAGTTAACTGGTTAAACTGGCATTGGAGGACTAGAAAGGCAACGGAAGACATAGGGGCAACATAGAACTAGTACCTGTATGGGGAAACCACTTTCCTATAAATGGGAGACACAGAGGAAAGAGGTCGGAGGCACCAGGAGCACTTGAGTGACTTGTTGCTCTTGCAAATGTCATGTTCCCAGTGCTAATTACAAAGTTCTCCAAACCCAGCATTCTATATTATACTGTGTAGTACTGGGACTAAACTCCAGCAAATTTCACCTCTCCTTTGCCAGCTGCTTCCCTCAAGTCCTGTTAATTGAGGATCGTACAGAGAGATTATGAAGCTAGGAGAGGGAAAAGGAATTTGTTTTAGCCAGGTTTGCATAGCTGTGACCAACATATTGGACAAGAATAACTTGGAGGAGGAAAAGTTTATTTGGCCCATGGTTTCAGAGGTTCAGTACAGGAGTGGCCAACTCCATAACTCTGGGCCCAAAATGAGGGAGACCATCACAGCAGAAGGGTATGGAAGAAGAAAGCTGCTCAGTTTGTGACAGCCAGAAAGCAGAGAGAACTTGAGTGCAAGGAGCAAGGGATGACATAATCCCCAAAGGCACATTCCCAGTGACATGTTCCTCTAGCCATAGCCTTCCTGCCTAGTTACCACTCATTGATCCATTCAAATTATTAGTCCATCAAATTGATTAATCCATGGGTTGTATTACAGTTCTCGTAATCTAATCATTTGACCTCTGAACATTCCTGCATTGTCTCACACATGAGCTTTTAGGGGATACCTCTTATCCAAAACATAACAGAACTTCATAACAGAACTTTGCATGATATTCCTATTAACAGAACTTCAGCAATGACCCTTCACATCAAGTTTTGGTAATTGGTTCCAGTTTTCGGTTTGTTCTTCATAAGTGTTGAACCAGCCTGGTTATGCCTACTCAGAGGTATCAGTATTAGGTGAAGAACATTCCTTTGTCAGAAGTGGCTCATCCCTTCCGGGATCTAGTTCTTCCAACCTCTTCCTTCTGCTCCCACATCCCCAGAGAAGTAGCTCCCCCCTGATACTGCTTTCTCAATGTTACCTCTCTGTTTTCTTGTTGCCTTTCCAATTTTCTAATACCCTTTCAACTAATTCTTTATTTGGAATTTGGCTTACGTTTTCTTAACTGGACCCTCATTGACATATTCTCTCATGCTCTTATGGTATCTTTGGGTTTGCAAACAAAATATGAATGATGTTGATTCTTTTAACCTTTGTGAAAACCAGGTGTCTTAGAAAGTGAGAGAATCAGGGAGTTGAGTTTGGGAGCATTATGTTCCTGGTTGTATCGCAGAAGAAAACTGTTTTGAGCTTACTATTAGCACTGATTATGATAGTAATTCCTTGTTTGCTATCAATTTTCTTTGTATACTGTATAATCTAAGAAGATACAGATCTCAGGGCAGCATCTATCCTGGTACTATAAGCCCTGTTGGTATATCAGGTAAGTAAATAGGGTATGAGAGTAGTTTCATGTTTTTGTGTGAAAATTTTGACCATTACTTGTATCTAACAGCCAATAACATTATCATCTATAAAACTTTAGGCATATAATGTTATTTTTTTTTACATGACTAATTTTTAAAGAATCATGCAATAGTTTCTTTGTGGTAATAAACATACTTACAAGTACAACCTACCTTATCTGTTGTGACTTTTCTAGGTATTAAGGAAAAGGAAGAGACCTTATGAACTTTTTAAGGCCAGATTAACATTGACAAATTTTGAAGCAACTATATAACCCCTTTCTAATATTTTCTATAATTTGAAATGTATTTAAATAGAAAATTCAACTCTGATGGAAAATTGTTACCAATTTTACGCAAAGAAAACCATATCAAAAAATATTTTTAATCTTCAATAATATTACTCAAGAAACGATAGCTTAGAAAGTAAGTTTTACTGGTAACTTAACTTTGCAAATAACAATTTGAAGATTTTGTTAAAATTTTGGGAACAAAATTACAGAATTACACTATCAGCAATAGTGATATGCACATTTTGCTTATAATATGTGTGAAAGACTCATTCTCTAGTGACTGAAAGGAATTAATACATTTCCAAATAGATCTAAGGATTTATAATTATAGAAATTTATGAAAAAATGACTTAGTACTTCAAGTATGTGAATATAAGGAAAGTAAGGTAGTTAGTTCTAAGTGCTACAGACTTGCATAGTTCTTTGTAATTTTCAAAGCATTTTCACATATGTATTTCACTGATCCTTGCTACAGCTTTTTGAGGAGAACATGTACATGCAGAGAAAACTTCTGGGAATCCCTCTTGTACTTGGCTTTCCCTAGTTTAATGGATCACATAAAAAAACTTTTAAAATAGCTACCAGGTTACTAAATAAATTCTGTCTTTGGGCTTAAAATTGTAATGATTATGTAACTATTGATTAGGATATTGACTGAGTCTTTGGTTGATATTATGAGACAATGCAAGAAGGTTTAGAGGAGAAATGATTGGCTTATGAAAGCATTAATCCAATCAATGAATTAATTTCTTCATGGGATTAACTGAGTGAAAACTGAAGGCAGATAGGGAGAGGCTGGAGGAGGTGGGTCATTGGGGGTGTGCTTTTGTGGTACATATATTCGGTATCTGGCAAGTGGGATCTCTCTGCTCTGCTTCCTGATCATCATGTGAGCCACTTCCCTCTCATACTTTTCGGCTATGATGTTCAGCCTTACCTCAAGCCCTGAGGAATGAAGCCTGCTGTCCATGGATTGAGACCTCTGAAACTGTTAGTCCCCAAATACACTTTTCCTCCTTTAAAATTGTTATTATCAGGTCTTTTAGTCACAGCAATGAAAAAGCTTAGAAAAGACAAGGAGAGAAGAATGGGCATGGAGGGACAAATTTTTGGAAGGAGACTACTAAGAACCATCTTGCCAGCCTTAAAAAATTAAAGATAAAGCACTATGCCTGATGTGACAGTCTGACACAATGAAACTTGGTCATGTTGATACTACTGCTTATGCTATGATCTACCTGCTATTAGAAGTACCCTCTTATCTCTTACACACACACACACACACACACACACACACACACACACACACAGAAAATCTGTTCTTTTAGAGGTCTCACTGGTTCTTGAGGTTTGATTTCTCTTCCTCTATTCTGCAGTATAAATGAGATAGGGCCTCCCTAAGTATCTAGCAGTGTCTAGGGTGTACTCACATAAATGAAACACTGGGATATAGTCAAGAGGGAAGAAATGAGCTAGATCTATATCCAAGTGTGTAATCCAAGATATGGATCCTGGCTCACATCCAGTCATGGAGTGAAGAGGCTAAATGACAGGGCCCATTCAGTTCTTCCAACTCTTAGTTCCAGGTTCCTGTGTGATATTAAGTACTAATCAGAAAATAAAATAGGTAAGAATCAATACTTACCAGTATTTATGTGAATAATAGTAGAGCTTAAGTAGTTGTATGTATAAACATAAACTATGTTTTTAAAACTTCTTTTGTCACCAAATGAAGTAATATGACAGGATGATAAAGGTTGGTAAGGACCTGAGAAATAAAAGCTCCAGGAACAAATTTCAAGATATGATTTTGGAGTGAGGCACTTTGTGAGAGATTGAGATACTAGGAAGAGTTAATCCTCCTCAAATAGATAATTATGGTATTTATAAGATTGAACAAAAAACATGAAAAAAATAAAAAACATATTTATTAGGTTGCAATGGGCTAATAATTTCTCTCACTTATGCTGCAGAAGTGTGGATGGAGATACTTAATATTGTGTAGTGAAATTCAAAATTCTCCAACAGTCTGTGTTAGCCAGTTTCCAATCACTTTGACAAAATACCCAAGAAAAACAACTTAAATGAATAAATATTTATTTTGGCATTTGATTTCAGTGGTTTTAGTCCCTGATCCATTGGGTCTACTGTTATGAACCTGTGGTGAGATTGAATATCATGGCAAGAAAACATAGAACAGAGTTGCTTGTCTCATGTTGGCCAGAAAGCAGAAAGAGAGAGGGTGGAGGAGGCAGAGGTAGAGAGAGACAGAGATGAGGGACAAAGGGATCAGTTTCTCAATATATCCTTCATGAACACACTCCCAGTGACCTACTTTCTCCAACTAGATCCTACCTCCCATAGTTTCTAGCACTTCCCAATGGCACCAGCTGAAGACCAAGCCTTCTACACATGAGTTGTTAGGGAAATGACAGGCCCAAATTATAACATTCTTCCCTTGTCCCTCCAAAGGTTCATGACCTTTCACAGCGTAATTTGCATCAGTCCATCTCCAAGAGTCCACTTGGTCTTAACAATTCATAGTTGCTTCAAAATTCAAGTACAAATACTTCTTTGAGATTCAAGGCAAACTCTTAGCTGAAAGACCCTGTAAAACTCAATAAACAAGTCACATGCTTCTGATATACAATTGTGAGACAGGCACAGGGTTGATATTCTCATTCTCAAAAGGAAGAAAGTATAGAAAGGAAGGATGAGACCAAAGCAAAATATAAATGTGGAAGGGTAGTCATTAAATTGTATACTTCCATGGCCAATATCCAGGACATATAGTGGCATTATGTGAGCTTCAGAAACCTTATGAAGTCATGCCACTGTGACCTTGCTGGTTGTAACATATAGCCTCTCTCCTAGGCTGGCTCTGTTCACTTCCTGCAACTTCCATTAGCAGATATTCTACATTCTTTATATCTCAAAATTTCTGAGGTTTCCATTGAAGTTTTGACTTTACACAGCTTCCCATATTGCCTTCTCAGGGACTACATGCAGGAATTCTGATCCTGCCACACACCTCTGAGTTTCTTAGGATTTCCCAAACCTCTTTCACTCTACATACCTGCATAACCAGCATCATGTGGACAATGCCAAGGTCACTGCCAATGAGAGCAACATTCCTTGGCCATGCCTGCAGTCACCTCTGAATGCCTGGGTGACTGAAAATGGTGAAATGAATCATGGGGAAACAACTGTCTAGATGTCCCTTTGGGAACAGATTTCCTATGGGCACTCTTCTCAAATTAAAAGTTTAAACATTTACACTCTTGAACCTGTGATGGCTGGGCTATGGCCAAATCCTGAGAGGCTTTCAAGGCATTTTTCCTATTGTCCTAATGTAAAGCTCTTGGATTCTTTTTAAGGGCACTAATCTTTTCAGCAGCTACACCTTCCAATGCAACATTTTAAAATATGCTCCTTTCCTGGCCAAACTTCAAATTTTTCAAATCTTTCTACTCTGCTTTTTGCTTATGGGTCTCACTGTTAATCTCACTAAAAGATGCCAGGAATACACATGCCACCTACTGGATGCTATACTGCTTTGGAATTTCTTCTACCAGATAAATTAGTTCATTGCCTTTAAACACAACCTCATACAAAGTCTCCAGGTATAGAAAAAATATCAATGAGTTATTTTTCAGAATGTCCTCTAGTTAATTCCCAGTAGAGTGCTAATTTTCATTTGAAACTTCATGAGTTTGGCCTTTAAGTTTGCATTCCTAACAGCATTCTGGTCTTCTAAGCACCCATCAGAATTGTCCAGTAAGCTCTGCTTACAACACTCTATAGCTTTTCTACCATGTACTTCAAAAATTTTTAAAATTCCTCTTGTAAAACCAATTCTAAAGATTTCTGAAATACATGGTCAGGTATAGTACCAGCAGTGATGTCTCTTCTCAGCATCAAATTCCTGTGATAGTTATTGGTCACTGTGACAAAATACCTGACATGAAAGGAGGAAAGATTTATTTTGAAGTTTCAGAGATTTCATTCCATGGTTGCCTGAAACCACTGCTATGGACCTGTGTTTATGCAGAACATCATAACCTTGAGCACATGGCAGAACAGAGCTGCTCATCTCCTGGTGGAGGGGAGTCTGGGAACAGGAGAGGTAGGCTGGGGACAAGGACAAGGACACACTCCTAGTGACCCACCTTTCCTAATTATGCCCCACCTCCTAAACCCACCTTTCCTAATTATTTCCACCAACTCCCAATAGCACCACCAGTTGGGGACCAAACCTTTTATATACAAACCTTTAGGGGACATTCCAGATCCAAACTGTAACCCTATTTGCAGTTCATGAATTGAGAACACTGTGCTCAATTATATAATTTGTGGAGTCAGATTAATATTTTTCAGACCTTTAGAGCAAAGCATCATTGAGGCTTCCTACATGATATGGGGGAAGATATATAACAATTTTTCCTTGTTAATCCATGTGAGTAGATGTGCTCTGTGAATGTTTCCTGAATTCCTAGTGTTCACATTATGAAAGCCACTTGTCTTAGCTAAGGCTGCTTTAACAGAATATCATAGCTTGAGTGGCTTAAACTAAAAGTATTTATTTCTTACAATTCTGGAAGCTGGGAGCTTCAGATCAGTGTATCAGCATGCTTGGTGTCTTGATGAAAGAAATGATTTATAGATTAATGTTTTCTCTTTGTATTCTTCGTACTTGGCAGAACAATCATCTCTCTCATGACCCTTGTTATGAGGGTATTAATCCGAATGTTCCGCCCTTGTGACCTATTACTTCTCAAAGATCCCACCTCCTTATATCATCACATTGGGGTTCAGATCTCAACATCTGAATTTTGGGGGGGGGGACACAAAATAATCCAATCTGACATTGTCTTGATCATCTCTATTATCAATCATGGATTGGGGTAATTCTCCACAGTGACAAACTGTTATAAGTCATATCCTTAGAATAATAGACTGTCAAAGTTGGAAGGAGAATTTAGAGCATTTTATCTATTCACTCTGTGTCACTAAGTTTTTCCCTTCTGTGACCAAAATACCTGATGAGAACAACTTAGAGGAGGAAATGTTTATTTTGGCTATGGTTTCAGAGATATTAGTCCATGGTTGGCTGACTCCATCACTCTGGGTCCAAAGTGAGGTACAACACCGTGGCTGAAGAGTATGGTAGAAGAAAGCTGTTTAGCTCATAGTAATCAGAGGGCAGAGAGAAGGAGAAATAAAGAGAGCAAAGATCCAGGGACAAAATAAAATCTCCAATGGAAAACCCCCACTGACACATTTCTCTAGCCATACCCCACTTGCCAACAATTATTCTCCAATAATTCACTGAAATTATTAATCCATCAAATGGATTAATCCATTGATTAGGTTACAGCTCTCATATTTTAATCAGTTCACTTCTAGCCATTGCTACATTAGGTAACACATGAGCTTTATGGGGGACATTGCATATTCAAACCATACACAAAGTTCCAATTTTCCTCCAGCCACCTGGTTTTTCAGTTTATGTTTAAATATCTAGAAAGACATGATTTTATCACCTTTTGAGGTACATTAGACAGAAACCACACTTATTGTGACCAGTTAGACATTATGAAGCAAGAGTAAGGCTAATTCCATTAATGTGAACAGATTGTCACATCATATCACCTTGGAGTAAATGTCTCCATGGAAAAATGTCCATTTTTCTATCATTTGTTTCTCCTACAATAGTATCAGATTCCAACTAGTCAGTTGTTTCAGAATGAGATTTCCCATTTGCCTTCCCCATATTTAAAAATGTACCCAGAAATAATTTTTATAGTTACTTATTTTAGTGTTTCCCAAAGAAGGTTCTGTGGAACATTATTCATGCAAGTATATTCTGTGAAAAAATTCTAAGGACAAAAATATGCAGGCAATTTTTTTAATCTATACACTTCTCGTGGTGATTCACAGTGAATATTATCCTTAAGAAATGAAAACTGCTTAACTTCCTATAATTTAGTGTTTCCCAAACTTATTTGATTTGAGAAATCTTTTTCAAGTAACATCTGCTAGCATTTCTTTGAACCAACTGTTCTTTAAAAATGTATGTTGAGAAATGCTGGCCATAAATTACTGAGATGTTAAAGCATGGGAGGAGAGTGAAACAGCTATGTGGTGGAGTAAGCTTTTGCTAACGGGAGATGTAATGAGAAGAAAAGGTATCATAATCACAACAGTAGAGTTTTTTGCCTTTGCTCTTTTCTATTTTGACCAACTCTAGCCCCAGCCCGTGTCATGCTATTTTGCTTGTTTGTTTTGACTGATGTATGACCACTACAGCCTAAGATAGGACTACAAGTCAAAGAACATTTGTAAGAGCCCAGTGGAGCCTTGGAACATCATAAATAAGATCACAACTGTTCTGTTTTAAAAGAAGGGTGATGGATTAGGAAGAATTAGCCACAGGGAGTATTACAAGCATTCATCTTCCTTCATTATACTTTAGAGACACATGGTTATATGGCATACAATTCCTTGCCAGACAAAAATGGGATGACCAAAACCCTCTATGAATATTTAATAATCATAGATAATATATTCTCAAGTGGAATTTACCAAAGTAGGTCCTAGAAATAGTTCTTTTTATTTGGATGGCAAGCTTTGGGAGCACTGTAAAATCTTAATAAGCTACACCAAGTAGGGGAAAAAAAGGTCCTGCTATTTAAACCATATTTTATAGGTAAATGCTAGGAATTGTGGCTTTCAGTTGGTACTTCCTTGTTATGATTTGGTAATATTTGCAACAAGGGTTTAATACTTTTGACCTGTGTTTTATTACTTATCAGTAATTTTATAGCTAACAACCAAACTGAAGCAAAATCAGAGAATGGACACAATTACAGTAGAATTTACAGAGCATACAGTTCATCTGCCTCTGACAAGCCAATATAAAATCCCTCCATTACTTTAAAGGGTCACCCTCAAATCAAGGTTCTCTAGATTGTTTCATTAGACTATATTTTAAAAATTAAGGGAAAATATTGCTATAATAATATGGTGGTTTCATTGACTAGAATATAAGGTTTCCTTTTTTTAATCTTCCTTTTTTAGAACATTAAGCAATACTCTCCATAATGATAATTATTTTTTTTCTAAATTGAGGAAACTGATAAAAAATATAATCTAGTTTCCAGTCAGTAAATGTTAAAAAATAAATAAAAAGCCCTTTAAAACAGAATCAGCAGGATACCTCAGAATGCAGAACTAGGAAAATGGGATTGACTAAAATGTTTCCTAACAACAATAATTTATGAAGTGCACTACTTTTTCATACACACACACACACACACACACACACACACACATACAGACACGAACCTTTTACAACAATGTATGTGGAAATTTGATAGGTGAATATAATAATTGGGCCTTGTTAGTTTTATGATTTTAAAAATAGAAACTTAGAAATAAAGTTACATAAAATACTAAGAAAAGCTAAGGAAACTATCTCTACCTTCATTTCAGTGTAGTAAGTATGAAATTAGCAGTTATTGATTAAAAGACGTTATCATACAGAAGCATGTGGAACAAGTTGGTATTTAAGTGAATAGGTATATTTTCCTAAATGTAGATACAATTTCATTAATGCTGCCACCTTTCACCTCACAGCTTTTGGGGGGCATATATCCACATGATTAAATTGTCTTGGAGGGGCATATTGTGGGTTTGAACATCAGTTCTGCCACTAATTGGATATATGATGGTAGGCAAGCTATTCACCTCTCTAAGCCCCAACCACTGGTCACTTGCATGTAAAATGAGTGTAATAGAAACATTCTCACTGTGTTGTGATCATGCTTATACAAAATCCTAGAGTGTCTCCCTTTTAATAAGTATCTTATACATACTATGACTATTCTTTCCTCTCTTCCTACTTCTTCCCTTTCTTCTTGTCTTGTTCCTACTTTTCATTTTCCTATTCCACCTTTTAATTTTTTATTAGTAAATTCCTCACTATTGACATCCTATTTACAATCACCATAATTTCAGGTCTCCTGTGCAACATACTTTAGTACATTAAAGGCAAATATGTCACAATGGCTGTAGCCAGAAATTGACTGACTATGATGAGTCAATGTGTGTGTGTATCTCACTTTGGCAGTTAGCCCTAAAATTATTGACCTCAAGTGAGGAGACATTCATTCATTCATTCATTCATTCATTCATATATTTAATAATTCAAGCATTTATTAAGGGTGAGACACTGTGGTAAAATCTCAATTAGAATTGAGGATCATGATCATGGAGGAGGCCTGTCCAGGCTGACCCAGCCTCAGTAACAACACAGCTAGATATAGCCTATATATATATAGGCTATCTTCCAGCCTTTCTGCAGCCACACCACATTCACAGGCTGCTGGGGGTGGGAGTGAGGGCTGGGGGAGGAGTTAAGAATTCAATGGCAAAAGTTGAAGAAATTATGAGGATTCTGACATTTAAGAATTTCTTTTTGCTGTACCTTATAATTTTTAAATGTCAGAGAAAATTGGAGTGGCTATTAAGTCTGAGATCTTAGCACAGAGTTAGGTCAGTTTTATTTTACTAAAATTGGTTTGTTTATTTCTAGCAAGTTAGCATTGCACTCCAATATGACAATTTCTTTCCTTCATCTGTAACTATATCATTGTTATAAGACAAAGAGCTACAATTTCAAAGACAAACAATAAAAACAAAAGCAGATTTGCTGCATTGGTCATAGGGATTTTTGTCTATTAGCACAATAAAATAGAAAAGAAACTAACATGTTTGATGTGTTTCACATCTGAATAATTTTATTATTGAGAGTCTTATCAATATGGCACAAGTGCACCTATTCCGAGACCTTTGGGTCATCTTTAAAGTAATATTGATATTTAGATTTTCTATAGTAGTCAATTAAGCTGTAAAATAGTGTTCTTTGAAAAGTGAACCCAAATAAAAAGAAAAAAAAATCAGTAAACTAAAATTTCACTTAATTACCTCCGCCCCAATAAGGGTAAGAAATAAATATCTCCAACCTGTAAAGACCAAGTTACTTAGGGTATAACTTCCTGGTGGTAGTGGTGGCAGGGTAAGCTGAATTCTGATTGTATAAGCTGATTCTTCCCTCGATTTTTTTGTTGTTATTTTGTACTCATATAACAAATTGTGTAATTATTTGTCTCTATCACCATGTCTTGGATCAAAGGCCACATTCTTTTTTTGAGGTGGAATCTTGTAATGTTTTCCAGGCTTGTCTCTCCTGGACTCAAGCCTTCCTCCCACTTTAGCCTCCCAAGTGTTGGGACCACAGGTACACAGGTACCCACCATTGTTTCTGACTCAGAAGGCCACTTTCTTAAATCTTCCAAGATTATACTGGGTGGGAGCATTTTTCCTCTCTACTCTGAATTTCCAAAACATTTCACACTTCTCGTATATTTCTACATTATATTGTCATTATTTCCTTTAATTTGTACATTTTTGGTTTAAATGTTAGTCTATAGAAGAAGAACGTTTGTCTTACATTTATATTTACCAGAGTGCCTCACCCTTAATAAATACTTGAATTATTAAATATATGAATGAATGGATGGATGTCTCCTCACTTGAGGTCAATAATTTTAGGGCTGTCAAAATGAGATACACACACACACACACACACACACACACGCCTGTGTGCGCATGCACATTTTGACTGTTTTGCCATAAATAGTATGAAATGTTAGAGTCACAAGTGATACTAGAGATTTTTTTTAATATATTTTTTTTGTTTTAGTTGTACACAATGCTTTTATTTGTATGTGGTGCTGAGGATCGAACCTGGCTGCGCATGTGCTAGGCGAACATGCTACTGCTGAGCTACAACCACAGCCCAGATCCTAGAGATTTTATCTTTTACTATTGGCCGGTATTTCATTCATTAAGATGTTGAAGCTCAGAGAAACTGTGGACCAAAAGCAACATGAGCAGTGTGTCTGAATTGGGCACAGTGGTACACACCTGTAATCCCAGGAACTGGGGAGTCTGAGGCAGGAGGATTGCAAATTTGAGGTCAGCCTGGGCAACTTAACAATACTCAGTCTCAAAATAAAACTTAAAAAGGGCTGGAAATGTAGCTCAGTGATAAAGCACCACTGAGTTAAAAAAAAAAGAACAACACATAGTGAAAGTATTCTTGAACTGGAAGAGAATTTGAGATTATTTTGTTTGATGTCTCTGTTATTTTATGAATGGTTTATATATGTAGAAATGTGTGTAAATATGTATATGCATGTGTATATGTGTCTATGTATGTGTGTATATATATATATACACACTATTTTTAATAAAATAGTGTATATATATATATATATAAAATAGTGTATATATATATATATAAATATTTAATAAAAATAGTGTATATATATATATATATATACACACACTATTTTTAATAAAATAGGCCCAGAGAAGCCATATCAGGAGTCACTAGCTGAGCCAAGACTAGGATATTATTGTCCTAAGACATTGTGTTATACATCCTAGAAATGATACTGTTTGTGTGTGAGGCTTTGATCTAGTAGTTACTCCTTTATTTAATGTAATTAAGTCAAACCATTTCACACTTACACATAGGAACTGGAGTTTTATGTATATGCCCAGAGTAGGTACATCTAGAGCTCAGGCAAGAAAGCACAAATCTCCAAGACTGCAAAAACAATTTAAAATGCATGGCCTATTATTTACCTTTATGTTAATACATTGTTTTGCTCTATTTATGAAAGAGTCTTCTAGCTATTGTTTCACCTGGTCCTCACAATTATGAGGAAGATACCACTTTTCACAAAGCACCTCTCACATTTGATAACAAAGGCAGAAATATGTTTAAGATTCTACAGTGAACTGGAGATAGAACAAAGATATGAGCTTAAATGTTTAGTCATGAACTAGAGTCCTTTGTCTTCTGTTTGTTGCCTCCAATGTATGTGAATTAAATACATATGAAATAAAGTATGATTACATTTACTTAGAAATGTTAACAATTGTACTAACATTTTAATGAATATATTAAGATGTATGTAAATATATCATACAGAGATGTTTAAAATGTGGACCATACCTGTATCATTCTACAACAGAATTTGGACTTCATGGTGTGATTTTTCATAATGTATTTTAGTACTGTCCCATCACTGAATTATTTAGTTGGGTGTTTTCTTTCATTTACTAATCTTCAATGAACATTCTTTCCCTTACACCTCCATTATTTTCCTGGTGACAACATTTTTGGTGTAGAATTTCTATTTTTTTTTTTTTTTTAAGGTGGGATTCCCCAATAGCATACTCTAAGATGAGGATTTCATTTAGGGAGTATATGAAGAAGTACTTTTGGGGTCAACTTCTGTGAAATGGATAGAAAGGAACAGAACTAGTGAAAAGCTGGCTGCCAGCTTTTCAAAGAAAGTCAAAGAAAGACTAGGCTGATTTCCCAGGGAAATTTTACATTGAACTGATCTCATAGCATTACCTCAAGTTGGAGTGAGGTGTGTGTGAGCCCTGAATCCATTAGTTGGGAGCAAGGTGACTTTCCAGCCAGGGTGATTCTGGAGCTAATCCCAGAAAGTGGAGCAATGAATCCTACATTCTGGTAGCAAGACATGCACTTGGTCAAATGAAATGTTCATGGTATAAGTTGATACACTGCCTGATTACCATCCAAAAAATATTGCTAAGTTATACTAATTCCATCAGCCATGTGTGAGTGTTTCTTGGTCCCAGTTCTTAGCAATGTTGGTAATATGTCCTTCTTTATAATATTTGCCTGACAGACAAAAATCCTCATTGTTGTTTTCATTTGCTTTCATTCATTAGCAAGATTAATATTTTTTCATATATTGAAATGGCATGTATATTTCTTCTTTAGTGATTTGCCTATTTATGTCCCTTTTGCCATGTCCTATTGTGCTAATTTTTATACAGTATGGATATTAACCATTTTTTTATGCTTAATTTTTACATGTATTTTTTGAGTTTCTAATTTTTAAAATAGTCTTCATGAATCTTTGAGTGTAATATTTTACATAGTTAAATCTGTTCATTGTTTTGTAATTTTATCCTCTATGGTAAGAAGGAATTTTCTTACTCAAGATTAAAAAAACCTGCTGGGGTTGTGGCTCAGCAGTAGAGCACTCCTCTAGCATGTGTGCAGCCCAGGTTCGATCCTCAGCACCATGTAAAAATAAAGGCATTGTGTACAATTAAAATAAATAAATATTAAAAAAAGATTAAAAAACCCAACAACTCATATATACTTCTAATACTTTCATAATATCATAATGTGTTGAATCCATTTTTTATTTGTTTTTATAAATATGTATAACATAATTCTACATAGAAGCTTGTGTTGAATTACTAAGATATGATAGCTACCTTATTTTTTTTTTTAGCAGTAAAAGGTCCTGTTTTAGTCAACTTTTGCATTGCTGTGACCAATATACCTGATGAGAACAATGTAAAGGAGGACAAGTTTAATTCAGCTCATGGTTTCAGAGGTGCAGTCTATGGTCAGTTAATTCCATAGCTCTGAGTCTGAGGTGAGGTAGAATGTCATGGCAGAAGGGCATGTCAGAGGAATGCTGCTCAAGACATGGCAACCAGGAAGCAGAGAGAGAGCTTTACTCACCAAGCACAAAGTACAAACACCAAAGGCATGCCCCAGTAACGCACCCCTTCCCGCCACACCTTACATACCTATAATTACTGCCTAGTTATTTCATATCAATGGATTAATCTACCTCTTATAATCTCATCATTTCACCTCTAAAATTCTTGCATTGTCCCCACATATGTGGGGAACACCACATATCTAAACCATAACAACAACAGACTTGACATAATCATTATAATCTTACATGATGATTTCAGGACTCTTTAGCCTCTCAATCATATCAAGGATATAAGAGGGTCTGGAACTGCTCATTAAAAGTTCTTTGAATGAAAAATTTTAGTGTCTTGTGAGTCTCCCTATCATCCTGGAGGGAGGAATAGCACAGAAGGATCTTCCTCACCTTAAGAAGATGACATAGCAAAAGTAATCTGTGTCCTATAAGGTTTCAGGACATGATGGTAAAAGTTTGATACATGATCAACTTAAGAAGCAAATGCCATTGTGAACTGTGCTGCTATAAACATTGATGTGGCTGTGTCCCTGTAGTATGCTATTTTTAAGTCCTTTGGATATAGACCGAGGAGTGCAATAGCTAGGTCATAAGGTGGTTCCATTCCCAGTTTTCCAAGGAATCTCCATACTGCTTTCCATATTGGCTGCACCATTTTGCAGTCCCACCAGCAATGTATGAGTGTGCCTTTTCCCCCCACATCCTCTCCAACATTTATTGTTGTTTGTGTTCTTAATAGCTGCCATTCTGACTTGTGTGAGATGAAATCTTAGAGTAGTTTTGATTTGCATTTCTCTAATAGCCAGAGATATTGAACATTTTTTCATGTATTTGTTGATTGATTTTATATCTTCTTCTGAAAAGTGTCTTTTCAGTTCCTTGGCCCATTTATTGATTGGGTTATTTTATTTTATTTTATTTTTGTTTTTTTGGTGTTAAGATATGCCCTTCAGTAGATGAATGTATAAAGAAAATGTGGTATATATACACAATGGAGTATTACTCAGTAATAAAAGAGAATAAAATCATGGCATTTGCAGGTAAACGGATGAAGTTGGAGAATATAATGCTAAGTGAAGTTAGCCAATCCCAAAAAGCCAAATACCAAATGTTTTCTCTGACATAAGGAGGCCTATTCACAGTGGAGTTGGGACAGGGAGCATAGGAGGATTAGAGGAACACTAGAAAGGCCAATGGGGAGAGAGGGAAAGGGAGGGGGCAAAAGGGTGAAGAACAAAAAAGAGGGTAGAATGAGATGGATATCATGACCCTAAATGCATGTATGAAGACACGAATGGTGTGAATATACTTTATATACAACCAAAAATATGTAAAAATGTGCTCTATAATATAAAATGTAAAAAAAAAAAAAAAAAAAAAGAAAGAAAGAAAGAAAGAAAAAGAACTAGTTGTTCATCTTGCTTTTTAAAAGCCTGAGGCACCAAAGTGACTCAAGATGCTGGGCTAAAAAGAGCCAGTCTCTACCCTTTGTTGCTCTAATTCTTCACTTGTGTGGTGAAGATAAATTATTTCCACAGAATGATCTTCCAATAATCATGTTCCTTTTTCAAGAGAGTTATAAACATCCTCTGGCAAAACCAAATAATTGAGATTCAATACAATTGTAAAGAAATGAATAATATAAATGTGTAATATTTTTACAACAAACACATTTCAAACAAATGACAGTGTATAATTATAAAGGGACATACTATTCATCCTTATAATTCACTGCTTTTCCTTCCTTCTTTTCTATCTTGGGATTTGGAATTGCAGAATTTTTGTCCTGTGGTTTCCTAGAATTGATATTATATTTCTAAAGTACAATAATAAGTTAGTTCTAAACAAAACAAGCATCACTTTAGTTTTCTAATTGGTGACTGCTTTTTCATAGTATTTTCTTTAAAAACAAAGAAATAAAAATACTGTGGTCCTTTTAATTTCTGATTTAAAAAAAAAGAAGCAAATGCCTATCTTACTAGCTTCTTTGATAATAGAATAGGGACAGGTTGCTGCTGATTGATTGATTTGGATTCTGAGAGTTTCCCACAACAAACTTTCCTGAGTATTTCCTATTGATCAGAGGTAGATTCTTCGTCTACTACCATCTACCAACACAAAATCACACAACATAGGGCCATGATGGGTCTTGTATCAAAGGGCCACCTTTGGGGGGCAAAAATGTGCCTGTAAATTTCAGATCATATTTAAAGGAAATAGGGAAAGAACAAAAATTTGATTTAAAATTGCAACCTATGATTCCTGCTTCTTCCAACAGAAAATTTACAGTGGGATGAGACAAGAAGCCAACCTTTTTTTTTTTTTTTTTTGCTCAAAAGAGTCAATTCTTCCAATATTATTTATAATGAAATGTACCTTTTATCTCAAATAAAAAATGCCACTAATTTCATACGTTGAATTTAAATATCTATTTGTTCCTATATTCTATACTGTTTCAAGCACATAACCATTCTTCTGCATTATCAATTCTGTTCATAAAATCAGTTCATAAAATCTTCCAATATCTGATTAGAGAACTCCATTGTCATTTTGTTTCAAATATCTTTTGTCTATTTATTTGCATTATTTCAAAATGAACAGAATAAACTTTAATCAACCACTCTACATAGAAAGTATTTTGTTGGAATTGCACTGAATTTACAGAATTATTTCACAGGATATTTTACATCATTTATAAAAATTAGACATTCCATCAAATATTTGGTATCAGGGCTGGGGATATAGCTCTGTTGGTAGTGTGCTTGCCTCAAATATTTGGTATGTCTTCATGGTTTTCTATAATATTTATGGTTTGTTTTACATATATCTATGCTATCCTTATTATATTCTCCCTAAGTATCTTATATTTTAACTGTTATAGTGAATTGCATCATTCATTTTCATATTGTAAATATTGTAGGACAAGAAATCTGTCCAGTGTTATACTGATAAATGCTTAACAGTAGACTCTGAAGGAAAAACAAATCTCTGATATTTAGAATTTGTTGATTTTCATAATGTAAATATTCCTGCTGTGGCAATTTCAAGCTATCAGCATCAATGACTGAATATGGAATTAGGAAATCTGTGCTAAATTTATTCTTGTGCGTTGCTATTAACCAATTTCAGTAAATAGATGTCACATATTTTCTAGTCAAATAACTTTTTAGATGACTAAATTGACTATTCGTAAAGTTCAAAGTAAACTTTAGAAATAAGAATTTGGAATCTAAAAATTAGAATCTAAAAACTAAGAACACAATGCAGGAAAAAAATGAAGACATATGATCCTTAAATATATTTCACCAGTACTTCTGCTATGCTTTTAATTGGGGAACATTTATGATCATTTTTTTTTTACTCAGGTTTCCCTCATAGGAGCTCTCAATCATGTGGGGTTTTATTTCCTCTCCTTTTGCTTAGTTAGTATATAGTTGGATATATAGTTGAGCAGATGTTATCGTCCACCATACTCAACACACTCTGTCTCCACTCAGCTGTGTAAGCTGTCTATGTCAAGTACACCAAGAGAAAAGCCACTTGAGTAAGAGGGAAATCTCAAAAGTTCAATGTATTACCTGATGGGAATGTATCCTAAAGATTCCTCTAATATCTGCTACATGGGTTTTCAGGGCATTTGATAGTCCTAGTTGAAATTTGCAACCTAAAGATCAGTAATGCTATGAAAATTCAGTGGTGTTCTGAACCATTTTGTTTGCGTTTTACTCCCTTTTGTCTTGGTAACACAAAGCTACTCATGAAGGTGCTTGCTCCAGGCTCCTTTGACCTTACCTCACATTAGAAGCCATCATGTTTATAGGAAGTAAAATCTACAGAGGAATGTTGCATCTAGTTGCTTGGGGCTCAACAAAGTTTGTTTACCCCCTCCAAATCAAGGTTATAGGCATCTTTCCAGCTAGTATGTGTACTTGACTGCTTTCCAGAGCTTTGTTTGGAAACACTTCTGCTTTGTTTTGAGACATGTCCTTCCTTTGCCAGGCGTATTAGTTTTCCAAGGCTGCCATAATAAGTGACCACAGATTGGATGAATCAAACAGAAATTAATTTCCTCACATTTCTGGAAGATGAGTCCAAATTGAGGTGTCAGTTGGATTGCTTTCTCCTGAGACCTTTCTCCTTGGCTTGTAGGTGGTTGTATTCTACGTGTTTTTACATGGACTTTCCCCTGTGTATCTCTGTCAAAGTTATCTGTTTTATAAAGACATCATCATATTGGATTAAGGGCCACCCTAATTATTTCATTTTAACCTAATTACCTCTGCAGAGACCCTATCTCCAAACATAGTCACATTCTTAAGTACTGAGGATTAGCACTTCAGCTTATGTATTGTGGAACACACAATTCATCCTGTATCACACGACTTGAAAATCATTCTACTATGCATCTATTGGTTGGCAATTTACTCATCCTGCCTTATTGATTAGATCTAATCTGGTTTGCCGTCTTTAATTCTTTCTGTCTCATATCTATGTGTTCTTGGACTGTTCAATAGAAATTGGGGTAAAGACAAGAAAAACACATGGATTCAAATCACTATTGTCAGAATTAGTGAGATATTTTTCAATGTCTGAGTGGGAAACAAAGAGAAGACAGAGCAGATTACTAGTGATCACAAGAGTATACTTACCTACCCAAACCCTGGGGACTAAGCCATATGCATGTGCATGATCTTCAGTGAAAAAGAAAACTGAAAGGTTATAATATTTAGTATTCATTGTTTGAATTGCTTCAATGTTATGGCTCCCATTTTAATGTTGTTTATTCATATCCAGTTAAACATTAAAATGATTTTTAAAGTTAAAGAATGAAATGTAAAGGAATATTTGTCAAATTTAATTTTCTGAGATCAAGGCAAGAATATTACAGTACTGCTGGTTGTTTCTTTTTCTTTCTTTCTTTTTTTTTTTTTTTTTTTTGGAGTAATAGACAATAATTTATAGTGTTTCTTTTGGTCTACTTGTATCTAACTTATAATCTTATTTTCTGGTCATGTAACCATAAGAATCTTTATAAACTACCCTACTGCTTTTAATAAGGATGGATACAAATGAGTCTTAAAGTTTCATATTATAAGAACATTTTCTGTGAACACATTCTAGTCTCCCCTCTTTGATGTCTCAGCCCACACAACTAATACAACTGTTCCCTTTAATTAAAGTGGGAAAATATATTACTTATAAAGCTTTGTCTTAAGCAGAGCTGGGAACAAAATCTATAGTTCCCATAATGGAAGATGCTCTATGAAATGGAATAAAATGATAAATTGAAAAATACATGGTATAATTATTTGTTTCCTGTTGTTATCTATCATTTATCAGTGATAAGAATGTACAAAAGGATTACAAAGTCTCTGTTTAATAAAATAAGAAAACCTATAAATCATATAACATATGGGAACTTTTAGCTAAAAAGAAGTCTTTGAAATTAAAATTCATCCTAGATTTTTTTCTCTTATAAGAATTAACAAAATACTTCTGGATATTTTCTTCTATTATTTATTGCATAAAAGCCAAATTAATGAAGGGAAAATGGCTTTTAATGATTTTGCTTTTCATTTGTCCATGGATGCTTTGGTCATAGTCTGTAAGAATGATACAAAAGGAGCTGTTATCATGAGAGGAATTTTAGACACCAAATAAGTATTCCTAGGAGGATAGCCATTAGGATTCAAGAATCAGGATTTCCTTTCCCTCTCCATTAAGTAAGTGGGTGTTTCTATTCACTCTTATGTTTTTACTCAAATGAAATCTTCATATTTCTGCTCAAAACATAGATATTTACTGAGTGGACGGAGGAAGGGAAGTGGAGTTTGGGGAAACCAACCCAAAAGGGCAACTATCATAACATATTTGAACATACAGGTGGTTGAAAATCCTCTGTACCTCTGTAGCTATATGTGTAGGTTTTATTATAATGAAGATAGAATAATACATCCTAAGTTTAGAAAATTACTCACACTTAAAATATTTTAAAGGTGTTTCTGCCACAATATAAAAACAGAAAAATTACACCCTTATTTTACTATTTATTTATTCATAGAATGGTATTTAGAAAAAGAAAATCTAATTGCTCCTCCTAAGAGAAGTGAGGACATAAGGTGTATTTCCTTTTAACACTGTGTAAAATAAAATGTCACAGTACTACTTGAGTTTAAAGGAATCTTAGCTTAAGCCCCACTTTGTAATACAGTTTTAAAATTCCGGCAGCTCCATGTTTGCTACCAGGGAACATAAAACGAGTAGGTTGAATCCATTGTAACCCTCCAGTGATGAGGAGCAGAATGATCAAAATAGCATTTGCTGAATTCCTACTAGATGTCAGACACATTTCTCTATTTTTAAAATTACGTTCTAATCCTCAACTACTCTGTTAAAGTAGGTTATTTTAACCACTTTTGTAGAGGGGGTAAAAAGGAACCAGAGAGTAAAAGTGGTGCCAGCATTTGAACACAGGACTGTATTATTCAAAGACGACACCAATTTCAATGTATATAGTTGTCTCTGAAGTAGTCAAGAGCCACTACTGATTCCCAGTTTGAAGTTCGAAGTCAGAAGAATTGGGTTGAATTAAAGCTCAGATGGGCCACATTCTAAAGCTTCCATGCAAAAGATTCAGCCTCACAGTCACAACCAAAGAACTGAGTGAAAACATCTATATATAGATTCTATAACCCATTGTTCAGTGAGTTCCCTTTATCCACAGGAGGCCTTCCCAGCTGGGGTGCTCTGGCAATGCTTCACATGAAATGGATGTGAGATGCACAGAAATGCTGTATCTCCGTTCTTGAAGTAAAGTAGCTAGCCCCTGGCCCAATTGCTTATCCTGTCTCCCAACTATTCCACCACACTTGCCAAACCTGTCCAGTCCTGTCTTCAGCCACTTAGCTGATCAATATTAAACTACTGGCATTTATTTGTAAGACACATCATGTTCTTCTAAGCCTGTTTCTGATCAAGTGTACTTCTGTTTGGGATGCAAAAGCCACTTCTTAGCTACCTTCTTCCTGACCCAACTTGTCTCCTTCAAGTCTCAGTTCAAAGGCAACTCTTTGTGATGCTTTACACACATCTCCAAATAACCCAAAGCAATTCTCCCAGGCTTCACATGCTTTGTATGTCTCATCCATTATAAAAAAGATTATTATTAAAATGAAAATGATTTATTGTTATCTATCATTAATATCTTCATATTGTGTGATAAACTCATTCTGGACAGAAACAGTATCTTCCCTGACTAAACTGGTAACTGGATCAGAGCAGAACCTCAATAAAATCTGTTTAATTAATTGCTTAGTAACTGATATGAAAAATAAGGCCTTGGGCCCTTTGTTATTTTTTAACTTTTATTTTGGCAAAGAATTCCCTGCCACTCATATAATAATTAATGGTACTTTAATAACAATGATGGAATGCACTCTCATACATAAAAAGTGTACACCATAGTTTCATGTTTAAATTTGACAACAAATTACAGAAAGAAATTTATTAAGGAATTAGTTGTTCTTTTGTTGTTGTTTTGTAGTTCTGAGGATCAAACCCAGGGCCCTGTGCATGCTGGGCATGCACTCTACCACTGAGCTACATCTAAGCTTTCAATCATTTCTTTTAAATATTTTTAAAATGAGAAAAAAAAAATCTGTATTCTTCAAGAAAGTTATATTGTTTCTCTTCCTTCTTTGATATTTCAGTACTCCTATAATTTGAACACTTTGAGTTAAATGAGAACAGGAATACAAGGTTAATGGACAGAATTATTTCTACTTTGTATTTGACACTAGGACCTTCCCAATGGAAATACCAAAGAGCTAAGCTATTTGCAATAAAGTACCATCAAAATGACTTTGGCACTAATTTCAACTAGGATTAAGGAAGTTCTGATACTGTGCTCTTTATTTATTTATTAATTATCAGGGTAGTGCTGGGGGTTGAACCTTGGACTCTGAGCCTGCTAGGTAAGTGTTCTATCACAGAGCCACTACATCCTTAGCCCCTCTTTATTTTTTAAAGCAAGTTAAAGCTTGAATTTATTTAAACAATGCAAGTCACAATGAAACATTAAGAATATGAGCAAAATTATTAAGATTCAAGCAGTTTATCAGTTATTTGTATCTCTATCAAATATTTTCTTGAAGTATCTTGAGAGAAACATAGCAATTTTCAAATTATATCATAAAGATCAATTGTATGGCATTTATTATATTGTCCACCAATTCTTTTCTTCCACATTTTTCAAAGACACTCAGGAGTATCTTTTCTTTCATAGTGTGAGCACTATGAAAAGAATCCATAAAATTCATAGGGAAAGTTTTATACTGAAACCTTATACAGTGTAAAAGTGTTGCTCAGTGCATAATTTATGTGGAATTAGAGAATAAATAGTTGGAGCTATTGCAGGACCATTAGGAAAACTTGGCCAAAGTTATCCCATTTTGCTTTGTCATAAATTGTGATGAGACAAATATCCTTATAACTATATTTCCCCCCTCATTATTAATTACCATTTTAATTTAAAAATATTTAGGCCATGAGTTATGGTGCATGCATGTAATCCCAACTATATGTGGGAGTATGGGTAAGGGGATTGCAAATTAAAGGCCATCCTAGGAAATTTATTGAGAAACTGTCTTAAAATGGGTTGGAATGTAGCTCAGTGGTAGAGAAATTGCCTAGCAAGCATGAGCCTGGTTTCAATCCCAAGTACTAAAAAAAATTAGAATTTTATGTAAAAAATATGCAAAATTCAAATGTTTCTGTTCTCAAATTATTCTGTGGAAAATTATCATTAGTGTTTTATCCCCTCAGCAGTATATAAGTGTTTGCTTTCTGTATCTTCATCAAAATTGTGTTGTTAAGAATCCTTTCCTGGGGCTGGGATTGTGGCTCAGCAGTAGAGCGCTCGCCTAGCACGTGGGCGACCCGGGTTCGATCCTCAGCACCATGTACAAATAAAATTATTCAATAAAATGCATTGTGTACAACTAAAAAGCAAATGAATAAAAAATATTAAAAAAAAAGAATCCTTTCCTCTTCATCAATTAAAAAAATCTTATTTAATTTGGATTATTGATTTGTGATAAAGTTTAGTATATTCATTGGCTTTTTACATTTGTGCAGGTGTGTGCATGTGAATATATAAAACATTTCCCATGTGGAAAACTGTATTTCTCTTGTTAATGTCAAAAGACTTCATATATAGCACAGATGTTAACTTTTGCCTTTAATAACTGTGAACATTTCAAATTAATTTTCCACTTTATCTGATTTTCAATCACATTTGCATTGATTTCTAATATGCAGAATCTTAAACTTTAATGTAATCAAAACTGAGATCATTTTCCATTATGATTTCTGCATTTTATTTCCTTCTTAGAATGATCTGTAAGCAGTAGGTAGTATTAATATTTATCTATTATTTTCTTAAGAATGTGTTTTAGCCCATTTTGATGTGGATGCTGGTATGGGTGATTACATTCATATATGAATATAATACACATATATCCATGTCTTAATGTTGAGCATGAGTATGCCTATGCTACTGTCTTTCCATTGCATGAGGATTTATGCCTAAAAAATTTGAAGTTCTCCCCAGCTGAAATATGGAATGATCCTAAATTTATATTTCCTCCTGCAAATTTATGCCAAAATCCTAACCCCTAATGTGATGGTATTAAGAGGTGGGGTCTTTGAGAGGTAATAGGTCATGAGGGTAGAACAATTGACTGTGAATGGCAACACTGCCCAGAGAGTTCCCTTGCCCATTCTGCCATGGAAAGACACAGCTAGAAGATGGCTGTCAATGATCATGGAAACCAGCCTCAGTCATACACTCAATCAGCTGGCACCTTGATCTTGGACTTCCCATCCTTTAGGACTATGAGGAATAAATTTGTTTTTTTTTTTAATAAACAAGTTGTTTATAAAATGAAGTATGTGGCATTTTGTTATTATCATTTTATATAGACTTTCTGTATATTGTGACATTATTGCTGCCAGCATAAACCTTCTCAAGCTACTAAATGCATGGATGTGGTGCTGATTCTATGTAGGCTTTTTGCAAGTTTCTTTTTCAATACTTCCTTCCATACCTTCCTTTTATGCCTTCTGCGATGAAGGAATGAAAACTTGAAGACGTGCTGTGTTTCTGTTATATATACAGAAATTTCTTTAAATTTCTGGAGCTTTTGACACAGTGGCAATTGAGTATCTTGCCATTGCTACTCTAGACAAAGGCAGTCAAAAGTACCACCACAGTGCTGCTCGGTGAGCTCTTCATCAAAAAAAAAAAAAAAAAAAAAAAAAAGAAAAAGAAAAAAAAAGAATTGTTTTTCTCCATGCTACCCTGTCAGTTCTAGTAGTCCTATTTTATTTTGTCTCATAATTTCCCCCCGTTGATGCTCACCTTACCTCTATTTGCTCTCATAATTATTTTACGTGAATCATAGACACAGAGACCATGGGGAAAATGACAGGTCATTGTATTCAGACCTCTGTACCTAGTGCATGTTATTGCCAGACACTTATATTATTCCCTTTAGAATTATATTTAATCTCTTTCCGAATGTCTTATTGATGTTTCCTCAATGACCTCTTTGGGTGGATATTCCATTGTTAAATTGCTCTTGCCTGTAGGACACTTTCTCTTATAAGTAATTTAAACATGCCCTTCTTATTTCTTGTAAAACATTCTAATTCAACCAAGAATGATTCTTCACTCTACTGTGTATTATTTCTTTCTTCTCCAGTAAAATACCACGTCATGGGAGGAGAGCTTGCCATTCAACATGTCGGCTATCCAGAAGGAACCTAACAGAATTTTGCCACGTCCTAATCTACAAAAGGGAAATCTAAATGTTCTCAAAAATACCTGTAGCTCTAAGACTCTGGGATCCATCCCATAGTACCTACATTTGGTTGAGGAATTTCTAAATTAGTCTTTGTTCCTATTTTCAATGCTCATGAAACTTGAAGTCTGATGTACTTAAATATATTATTTTTAAGTTTCAACCATCTAAAAAGATAAATTGGATGTTATATATAACTAATATCAACTTTCATAGAATGCATATTATGTACTACTTTTTATATTAGCTGAAATGTCTAATATTTGAAATGTCTTCTAATTATTTATTCTGGTATTGTGTTAGAGTTAAATATATGTCATACATACATGTGTGTGATATCTATAATATGTATTTAAATTTATTCCATTAAAACCAGTATATCCAATATTTCCTTGTTTTGTCTTTCATCTTCTTGAGCCATCACATAATTTTTTCTTTTGCTTTTTGAAGATTTTCTGAGAATACTTGCCTTATGAAGACACTTTGAAGACTTTTGTGCTATTCCCTACTGAACTGTTCTCAAGCATTTTTAATTTCCTTTACAGGCTACCTAGAATATTTATTTTCTTCAATTTTTCAAAAAGAACTCCACAGTCATCTAATATTTTCTAAAAATAAGTGCTTCATTCTTTTTGAAACTCAGAAAGTGTTTACTCATTCTGAATAGCTTCTTTGTGTAGGAAATGGTTTATAATTGACTGATACGGTATGTCAATAATGGTGATGTGATTGGGCTGTCATTTTGACCACACATTGTAAAACCTAGATCTATCAAGTGAGTTTTTTTATTAGTAGTGGTAAACTGAAGGACATTTTTAGGTGTACTCTTGAGGTAATGTTTCTTTAAACAAAGTAGAAAATTATATATAGGAAACTTGTGTTTTCTTAGACATCTGATAATAGAAAATAGGTTTAACATAGTTTCTAGCTACACATTAGGTAAAGTCTCCATGTGCCTTAGGGATTTGGACCTGCCACATAGAAACCATGCACCTATATCTTCTGCTTAACAGCCATTCCTTCTCTCATTCTCTTGAAAGTTCACTTTGTTCAATGACAGTTGGACAGTTTGTGTTTTCACAGCCTCTCTTCCAAGTCATTACTTTTCTATTTCAATTAATATCCTACCTCTCTATTCTAATCCTCATCTCCACTGCCCTAAACATCCCTCACAATGTGGCTTCTTTGTGTTTAAACACAATGGATTCATCTCAAGCCTCATTTTGAACAGCCTATCTGAGTGATTGCACTGCTGTTTGTAGACCTCAGTCTAGAAACTTTTCACGCACATTGCTTCTATGACATCATCTCCTCCTAGTTATACTATATATATATATATATTTTTTTTTTTCTTCCTAGTTATACAAAATACTGGTTAGCAAAAGAACATTGGAGAGAGATTTCCTGGATTCAAATTCTGAATTTCCAATTACTCAATTTCTGTGTGAATACAAGGATACCAACTAACTTCTTTTCTTCCTTCCTTCCTTCCTTCCTTCCTTCCTTCCTTCTTTCTTTCTTTCTTTCTTTCTTTCTTTCTTTCTTTCTTTCTTTCTTTTTCTTTCTTTCTTTCTTTCTTTCTACCAGGGATTGAACCCATGGAGATTTAACCACTGAGCCACATCCCCAGCCTATTTTTTAATTTTCATTTTGAGATAGGATCTCAATAACTTGCCTTGCTAAATTGCTGAGTCTGGCTTTGAACTTGGAATCCTTCCTCTCAGCCTCCTGAGCCACTGGGATTACAGGTATGCACCACCATGCCCGGCCCCAACTAACTTCTTTGTGTGAGATAGTGAGAATTATTAGTAACCACCTCCAGAATGGTTGTGAGAATTTAGATGGCACAGGTGAAGGTACTTAGAATATTCCCAGGACTTAGTATTATACACATCTGGTCATGTTTTTAAACTCATACCTGGGATCTTCTTCATCCTTGGGCTCTTATTTTTAATTGTCAAGTTTTCATCCATGGTCTATTTTTTCCTTATACTATAAATTATTTTATGGGAATTGTCCTTTCCTACTTATAAATAACTAATATATACTGATTGTTTCAGTGCAAATATCTCAATCAGTATCTACTATATTTGAATCTTTATTTCCCAACTAGTCACTAATTGGCTGACCCCAGGCATCTCTAAATCAACATGTCCAAGTTGAAATACTCTTTCTATCCTATTTTGCATCATCATTGGTTCACTGGCTGGTGAGATCAGCTATGCCACTCATCTCCAGAACAGGATGCAGAAGAGCATGTTTAGTGAAGGGTGAAAATTTTCAAACTTCTGTTTATATTTAAAAATCAAGAATGACATCAAGCTTTTCTGATATTTACAACTTGCATTGTGTTTTAGTCAGTTTTCTTACTGCTGTGACTTAAAGACCCAACCAGCACAATTATAGAGTAGGAAAAGTTTATTTGAGAGCTCACTGTTTCAGAGGTAAACAGAGGGCTCCCTTCCTCCCAGCTCGAGTTGAGACAGGACATCATGTCTGGTGAGTGTGGTGGAAAGAAGCAGCTCACATCATGGTGATCAGGAAGCAGAGCGAGAGAGATTCCGCTCACCAGATACAAATATATACCCAAAGTCGTGCCCCAATTCTCACTACCTCCAGCCATACCCTACCACTTCAGTTACCACTCAGCTAATCCCCATAAGGGGATTAATTCACTGATTGGGTTAAGACATTTACAACCCAATCATTTCTCCTCTGAACCTTCTTGCATTGTTTTGCATGTGAGATTTTGGGGGCCACCTCACATCCAAACCATAACAGATTGACACTGACTCCCCCACAGAGTCAGTCAGTTATTTAGGCAGCCTGTGATAAGAGCAAGCATCTCGAAAAAGGTGTCAACAATGCCTGGACTTTCTCAGTTTACTTTCACTGTTTTGTGGCACACCAGAGCTTTCTATGAACAAAATGGACAACTTTCCTAAACAGCTTTCTTCAAATAAACCATAGTGTAAAAGAGAATTTTAGCTTTGTAATTTCAACCTTTTACATACAACATCCATTATGTCTCTGAGTTCTGCTAATTTCAATGACTTCACTCTACCCTCTGGCCACACCTTTGGTTGAGGCTCTCTTTACTCGTTATATGGAAAGTTAGTGTATAGTCTCTTAATGCTCTTCCTACCTCCAGTCTTACTCCATCTTCCATTTGCTGTCTACTCTACCTAATTGTACTCTCTTGTGATACGTGGCTGATCAAGCCCCTCCTTGTTTGGCATTATTTGTTTTGTGATTCTCAGGTTGCTATAACAAAATACCATAGACTATGTGGCTTTTTTTCTCATAGTTCCATAACCCGGAAGTCCAAGATTAAGACTTGCCTGCATAGTCAAGATTTGCAAGGACTCTCTTTCTTGTTTGCACGCTCAACTTCTCACTTAAGTTTACATGACCTTTCATTGGTGTATGCATGTGTTTCTGTCCCATAATAACCTCACTAATCTTAACTACTTCCTAAAAGCTGTATCTCTAAATACAATCACACTAGGGGTGAGGAATTTGACTTATGGATTTGGACGATGGGGAGAACATTCAGTCTAGAGCACACCATTCAATGATTCTGAGTACCCCCTTCTTATTGGATACTGGGCTTCTGGCCACAGCATCTAAAGCTTTCTGTGATCCCACACCAACCTGTCTGTCCTTCCTGAGTAAGAATGATGCATGACTCAGAAGGCTGTATTGAAACAGTACTTACCATTTGCCCATGTTATCTTTGTATTCTCAGTATACATTATTCTTGTATGTTCATATTTTTTGACATTTGTTGTTTGTGTTTATAAGGTATCATCCTTCAAGAAGTATGCACTAGTAATAACTTCCTTGTGTTCTATTCCCTAACTCTCCATCCTGGGTATGGGTTAGGTATCCTTCCTAACTGCTCTCTGTGTAAGTTAACATTACAGTATACTACAATAATTTGTTCACTTGCTTACTTCCCCATTAGATTATAAATTCTTCGAGGGTAGCACTACCATTTTACTATTATTATCATTGTAATTTTTTCCATTCCCCAGTGGTTTAGATTGAATGATTAGATGCTCAAAGTTCTTATAACTGGAAAATGCTTTTATAACATTATTGTAACTATATAAACTGATAAATATGGCTATCGATGTTGCTATTATAAACAATAAAGACTTACATTCAATGAATGTGTTGAATAACGTCTTTGCATCTTACAGGTCATGGCTATAGAGTGGTTGGGAGGTAGACTTCAAAATATTGCTCAACTGTGCAGAGAGAATGCAGGGGCTGTGGGTGGGGGACTAGACAAAGAGAAGACATATAAACAAATCTGTTATCACTTATCATATCAGAGTGACATATTTGGGAAGGTAAAACATAACAACAGCTGAGAAACATGACTCCATGCCTGAGTTTCCCATACCTCAATTCCCATTGCTGTGGTCATTCAGGGCTAATCACCACCTAATCACTTATAATGGACCAACACTTTCCCCTCTTCAGTAGATGCATTCTGAGGCTGTCCTGGCTTCCTCTATACCCATCTTCCTATAGCATTGGTATGACTTTGCTCCTCTCCAATTTGAATCCCAGTTAATTTGAACTAAGACTATTACAATATTCCACTTGTAATACTTTAACTGAGAAGATTACAGCAGCTCCATGTGCATGAGTTAAATGAGAAAATATTCCTGCTGGCCCAGAAGAAGGCACGTGGCCCAGTCTCCTCTTGCCAGATTTGCTACTGTGCATGCTATCATGGCTTTACTCTCTGGTTCAGGGGATAGGGAGGTAGATAATCCAGGATAACCCCAACTTTTTTTTTTTTTTTTTTTTTTGGTCTTGAACTCTCTATTGCCCAGACTCTGGGTTTGGGGAAAACTCAGAACAATGTGATCCCTCCCAATATATACATAACTGTCAACCCTCCTCCTTTATCCCATGGGCAGAAAAGACTATACTTTGTGAGGCTACCTAGGTTCCCTCTTCTTAAATGATTATATGAGAACAACCATTTCAGGGAAAAGTCAAAAGGCTATCACACACTCCTTTTCTGCTCTCTGGATGTCATTGTCATTGCAGCCTTTACTTGAACACCATGGGTTTGTGACAACTCCCTATCTTTCCTAACAGTATTGGCATTCTTGTGACAAATGCTTAGTCTTTAGAAGTTATTTTCACAATTAATCAGTTTTCATATATGTAGTCAATAATCTTCTGTGTTGTTAGAAGATGACTATCAGAGTATAACCAACAAATTCCAAAAACAGTCAAGTATAATAAAAAATAACTCCTTGTTAATCATTGGTGAAGTGATTTGGAGTTCAATTATATCCAGAATTTGTAGGCCCTAGTGGGAAAGAGGAGATAAAACATAGTGGTGCTTTTTACTCTACCTGCAAAAATGCAGCTGTGGGTTCTTTCTTCAGGTAACATATGTTTCTGTGTTTTTGAACTGATGACCTGCTTTGCACTTCTCAAATAGCAGCAAAACAAAATTCCCTCAGAATTGAAAAAAATTTAAAAAATGTCAAATAGTGTGTGAAGTTGAGAATTCTCTAAGGCAGAGGAATCCAGTGTTTAAGAGGGTAAAGAAATAAGCAAAATGACCCAGACATAAAACTTACCCTAAGAGAGAAAATAGCTGGGAGTGGAAAACCAATTCTTCAGAGGACAAAGATAGGAGGATAATTGGTTCAGAAGAAAAACTTATACCTGAAGTAGAGAAAAAGCAGGTTGATAACCCTTGTGGGACTATGAAGGAAGGGAATCAGTGCTGTCCTCATAACTATGGAGGCTGGAATGGCCCCCAATATTACAGACTCTATTGTGGAAGTTAAAGGATGGAAGAAAAGGAAGTCATTGTTCACTGAGAAAGGAACTAAAATGTTTTCAGGCCAAAGAAAAATTCAATACTAGGATTGAAACTATGAGGAAATAAAAAGACAAATGAGGCACTAGAGATGGAATACCAAAAATTAATAACTTAGAGAGATTATTGAAAGAATAATATGTATTTTGGAAATTATTGGATTTATTCACATTTCTGTTGCTAGTTAACCTAAGCATATGATTTCAAAATAAATGAAGTCAGTGATAAGGTTTCTCTTTCTGACATACCAGTCTATAGGTCTTCATCAAATATTTACACATATCTAATATGACACCTGCAGAGACCGTGCTACATGAAACAGCGAGTTAAACTCTTGAGTTACTAAAATTGGGGTGAGAGGTGTGCACATATTTAAATGTACTGCAGTGAGAGTGAAATGGTTTTCCATATAATTCTGGGAATCTTTTCTGTTTGGATTTCATCTAGAATTTTTTTCTTTCTTTCCAAAAGCATGAAGAGTAAAACCCCAATACTGTAGATTATGAAGTTTATACAAACAGACAGAAATAAGAGCATTGCAAATAGATAGGCGATTTGTGGAGAAAATATGTCTTTAAATACCATTTAAAACTATTTATAAAAAATTGAAGGGTGAGGCATGTTACACTAGTTTTAATGGTCTTACACAAAGGAAAACCAATCCTAGATGCTCAAACAAAACTTGGGACAATAAAAATGGACATTTGGAAGAGACTTATTAGATGTTGAATGATTCAGCAGAAAAGCACAGAACAGACTCCATTTCCTAGATATATCTGCATAAAGATTTTGTCATAAAAGATCTCATCCTTTGTGAGGGAAATTTTAAAATTAAATCAAATACTGCCATGCAACTCAGGAGATATTGAGAGTTCCTCTAACCTTCAGAAATATGCTGAATTTACCTAGAGTCTTAACTCCAGAGCCAGTGGAAAATCAACAGCCAGTAGAGTAGATGATATTGTTACCCAGCCCCTAGTTCCCCACTCAACATTCAACTTACAGCACCTGTATTTATTAATCTCAATCTCTTAATTTGAGGGCCAGAGTGCCAAGGCCCTCAACAAAATGGCTTACCGCAATTATGTATAAATAATTGAGTCCTCCTGGAAGAATAACCATGTGGTGTATGTTCTACATGGGTTCACTTTCCCCAATATGGGCAAGACTAGTCATCCACAGTGGTAAATGACTTAATCATAATGGTCTTTGAGCTACCTTCCCTGCCTTGACTCATTACCTCCCTGTCCTACTGGTGGTGAACCAGATCTAGATAATTATTTATGATTTTGTTGGGGGATTTCTCCCATATACATCATTTGCTCAAGACTCCTTGTCTCAATGTCTGCTGTTAGGCCAAACAAGCTGTGACACATTTCCTGAGCCTTGTAGGCATTTTCTGCGTGATTACAATTTTAAAGGTCATGTAAACCTCAGGAGCTCACTAACAGTGGAACTTCTTCAGTTCATCAAAATATGTATTAACTAACCACTTTTATAAATCAAAAAACCTTTAATTGAAATTTTGACAGGAAGTCACTTTGCAAAACATCAAAATGTGAAACTATTCTCCCTCTCCCCTTTCTCTTCTGCAACTTTCTTGCAGATTGCTTGAAAGAACCTCAAATTCTTTACTGTCTATTACATTGTGCAGTAACTTCTTCCTTTCACTATTTAGGGCAGGCCAGCCAAGGTGTGATAGTTTCATCTACTATTCTAAGAATTTACATTCTTTTATCAAATAGCTCTCTCCTTAAAGGGAATTCATAAGGTGAACAATATTATGATACTTTGGTAGGGTCATAACTTTACTACATAACACCTATATTTTTAGATGTTATAATTACCTATTATTATATAGAATGAAAATTAAGTATTCTCAGAGATTTTTATACCATAAAATGAATGTATTTATGTTTCCAGTTAGTATTCATTCTCAATTCTTCTTTTTGTTACCTTGGTAAAACCATGAGTTAAAGAAATCCCCCCAAGAGAATAACAAATAACTATCTAGATCTGATTCACCACACTTGACCATGGTGAGACTGTTTTACTGGGCTTAAGGTTTATGTAATTTGATGTATTCTCTTAAAAAGGTAAAAGGAAAATAAAAAAAAGTAGATGATTCCTGGACAGCCCAGCACTCTGAAACTTAACTCTTACATAGTTACATGGTAGATCAGACTTGGTGCCTGGCTGTCTCACAGAGTAAGCCTGCTGAGAATGTATCAAGTCTTAAAAGAACCAGAACATTGAGTGCTTACAATCTTCTAGGCATTGTTATAAGGAATATATCAAGGTTAATTTATTAATTCTATCTTTATCCCGAATTTAGAGATGAGAAAATGGCAAGACAAAGATATTGAATAACTCAAAGGACACACAACTACTAGATAGCAAAGCTGCAGTGTGGATTGTGGTTCTAAATCCAGCACACAAAACCTGTGCACTATAATGCCTCTGAAAACTTTATCTTCTTAGATTCTAAGTAAATCATTATCTGTGAAAGGGGTCTAAACCAAAAAAAATCCACTATAAATACTAAAACTCTACTTGCTATCTTGGGATCCAATTTGCCTTACCTTTTTAGGTAACCAGATCAGCCACATGCTCACAGGGACACCCAAAATCTTGCTCAAATCACCAGTGTTCCTCATGGCGCACTCACAGCAGGAGGAAGACCTCTACTTGATTATCTCCAAAATAAAATAAAAATGTACATATATCTTATGAAGTTGAGAACATTTACATCAGTACAATCTGGTTTATCTGTACAGTGGAGTGACACTGCAATTATTACAGAGAGTTAGATATAAACATAGAGTCCTTGAGCCAATTTGAATAACTAGGTTGGCAAATCAGCATAGGGAAGTGGGGTCTAAACCCTTCCTTGTGTTCTGATAAATACCCATATGGGGTCACTATCACTTTGTCACCATATATGTGTACAAAGTAATACTGTTCCTATTCTATTTTAATGAATCAAAAGAGATCAGTTTTTCCAAATTGATCCAAGGAAACATTCTTTTCACAATTGATGCTATTATATTTTTGTTCCATTGGGAGAAACTGTAAATGTAGAACTGTGAGGTGAATTTCTGCCGCATACTTTTTTGTAGTGTTTGAGGGACACAGAAGGCCAATTCATAGAAAGAGAACCCACCAGTGAAATTTTCTGTTCACGGAGATCAGCTGCTTATTTTCCCTTTCAGAGCTTATAATTTACCTTGTATCTTGCTATCTACAGAACTCTAATTGAAGAAAGGGAACTCAAATTTTATTTTATTAAAAAATCTTTTTATCAAGATTTTCCTATTCAGAATTTTAACTAAAAGCAACTATGACATTTGTAGAACATAATCAACAAAAACTGGACAATTCAGATTCAACTGTGAGTAGGGATAATCTCAGTGGTGAAGACTGGTAGTTTCTAAAGGATATGGTTATTTCTCAAAGTGAACAGAATCAAAAGTGTTTTTCTCACTTGCTTCAATAATTTGATGTTCTACTTTTAAGGACTGAGGTCATATTATTTTTAGATTTTTCAAATCATTAATATATTCTTGTTTTCTTCCTGATAGAAACTTTTGATAATGAATCCTTGTTTTATTAGAGCTTGGGGCTTTTTAAAAGTTCAATTTCACTGTGAAGTCAAGGTCTTAAAATTCCTTATGGATAAAAATACCTTTTCCTCTATGCTTTATCTCATTTACTAGATTAGTTATGAGATTAACTAAACTTTCAGTCAATATTTTGTAGTGTTTTTTACATGCAGGTATTTCTGTAGGTATGTATGCATGTAATAGTAACTGTCTAAAATAAATTATTGTCCTGAGAAGAAGTGACAGGTGGATGCCCACATTATTAACTCATTAATAAAGGATACTTCATTAATCAAATATTATTCACATATGTATCTTGTTGGAGAGGAGTCCAAGATAATTTAAACATTTTCTAAGTTATAGAATATTTCCTTTACCTATAAGGTCTATTGTGGTTGTCTACCTGATTTAGTTAGATTTTCTGTTTATAAGCAATATGTGATGTTAAAAGTTGAAAAGAACAATTTAAAAGAAAAGTAGTCAATTTTTCAAGCAGATGGGGATATATTTTAGTCACAAAAGGTGAAAAAATGTTTATATTCCCTTCAAATTTTGTGCCTCAGGAGTAGTAAAAAAATATTTGGATTATCCTTTATGTACTTTTCAAAAAGACTATAAAATAAAATTATACAAACGGAAACACAGATTTGATTCTTCTAGGAAGACCTAATAGTATTTGCATATCATTATAATCCCCATTGTTATTTTTTTTTCTTTAAGCTGATATTTAAATTCAGAGATAACATTTACTATTTAAAGTAACATAATATAATAGAAACAGTAGGCACCCTCAAGCCACATCTCTACATTTCTAATACATAAGCATTGTATCCTCACATGACATTAGTAAGCTGATCCAGGGAAAATGAAATTTTATGATAACCAGTTGTAACTTTCTTGTAAAAAAGTGAGCTGGGAAAAGCTTATGTAGAAATTTAGCACTTGCACATTTACCCTATAGTAATATATTTTTTACTTCTATTATTATTGAACTTTGCATAAATGACAGGTTCTGTCTACACTTTTTGATGAATTAGTTCTTCATGCAAAATTTTGTTCTTTAGAAAGATTAATCCATCTGTACATCATTTCATTTTCACTTTAAATAATTATCTAATGTTTAAGATACATTATTTAGTCATTTTACTCTTACTAAATATCATCTGGATTGTTATCATGTTTAAAATATCAGTTTATTTGCTTTTGGTATTACTGTATTGTTAGGAACATTCTTGAATCTGCCTTTTACTCTTCTTTACATAAATCTGTGTGAATGTTTATATACACATGTATACATTTATTTATGCATATTAAAGCATATGCAGTATGCTTCTTAATTGCTGAATCCAAGGATATGTGCAAATTCATATTTACTAGATAATTAATGCAAATTATTGTCCAAAATTGTGTAATTTAATAATCCTACCCATATATGTTGGTTTCAATACTCTAAGTCATAGTCAACTATGTTTTAGTTGTAATCAATCTAAGAATGAGTGGGTAAGATAAGGTACATCGTTATGGGTTGAATTTGTCTTTTTCTGATTCCTAAGGTAGTTGGCTAATTATTAAATATATTTGTGTGTTATTTTTTTATTTTCTGTGAACGTCTTGTTTGTCTTTTGCCCATTTTTCCTATTCAGTTTTTTACTTTTTTATTACTGATTTATACAAATTCTTTTTACATTACAAATGCTGATCTTTGTTATTTCAGCATTTTGCAGTTATCCTCTTCCAGTTCTGGTTAGTTTGTATATTCCCTGTCTTATGTTGTCATTTAATGAAGACAAGTTTCAATTTAAATAAAGTAAACTTTATTTTTCTTTATGTTTTTTACTTTTATGTCTTATTTAAGAAAAGCTGCTTGATCAGATTGCAGTTTCCCCTAAGATATAGATATTTTTTTCTTTTGGGAATATATGTTCCCAATCCTCTTGTAATTGATTTTTGTGTATGAATTGAAGTAGCCTTTATTTAATTTTATTTCATTTTGCTTTTGTTTACTTCTAAGGGGATAACCAGTTGAAACTGTGCTGTTTACTGAACAGTCCATTTTCCCCCTTCCTATCTGAATGTTCAGCACTCCTGTCCCTGAAGTCCATGCATTCTCAGGGTTCTTTCAGTGTACATTTCTGCTATTCCACTGGTCTCCTTATTTATTCCTGAATAAAAATGTTACCACTTCAGACATGTTGACTTTGTTCCTAATGTTTTATGTAACAGGGAAATCCCCTCACCTTGTTCCTCTCAGGACTCTATTGGATAGTCTTTTTCCTTAACCATCTTCATATATCATATAATTATCTCAAAAAATTCTGTGTTAAAAAATACAAAACTGTTGTGAATTTTGTAGACATTGTATTAATCCATCTACCAATTTTAGTAAGAATTTATATTTTTACAAAATCAAACCAATTCTTTCTATCCTTTTGTATGATATGCTTCTTCATTTAGTCTTCAGTATCTTCCAATAATATTTTACATTTTTCTATATGTAAAATTCTTGTATATCTTTTTAAAATTTATTCATGTAGTGTATTATTTTTTAAAATGCTTTTGCAAATTTACCTTTATACTAATGACATTTTCTAAGTCATTCTTTCAGACACCTTTACACTTTTACACTTTTGTACACTGTGCTTTCTATTATGGTGTAACTGAAAACATCTTAAAAGTTCCAATAATTTGTCTATAATAGCTCATGGATTTTCTTTGTAGGAAATCATATTATTCACAAATGACTAACAGCCTAATTTCTTTTTATATTGTATTACTCAGGATAAGACAGATTATGATAACTTAAGTAAAATAATAGAAACTGTAATGAACAAATGGAAAAGTAAAAATATTGATTAAAATTATAATCTCCCAAATAGGAACAAACAGAAAACATGGAAAAAAAAAGATGTTTTCCCTGTATATATGATTGGATTTATTAATAGCTATTATTTGCTCTCAAAATTTTCTCTACTAATTGGGAAGTATATATCATAATTGCATTAAATTAAAAATTTTAATGTGCATATTAATTTTAACAAAACTTAAAATTAATAAAAATCTTCTTCCTTTACCTGATAATAGGAGAATTTAGAATGCTTTTCTCATTGCTTATTTCCTAATACGCTATTTTTGAGATAGTTTCTTTGGCCATTTACAGAGAGCTTTATATTTTTCAGGGTTCCATCTTTTTGAGGAGAGTGTCAGACCTCCAATTAGTTTTAACTCTGCTTTTGCCTATCCTTTTTTCAGGACAGCAACTTTGCCTGTAACAGGTCAGCAGATGGCCAGAGCTTCAAGACTTCTTTAATGTTAGTTTCCTTGTGGTACATTGCTATTGAAGAAATCACTTATTTTCCCACTACCTCAAATACCGTTTTATTTTTTTTTATCATATTTTGATGTTCTGTGTTGAAAAAGATTTTTTTGCATATTTTTAACCTCATTTTGATAAAATTAAAGATGCATTTTAAAAAAAATCTCCACAATATTTGAACATTTGGGTGCATAGAAGATTATAATTCTAAACAGAAGTATGGTTCATTGCGTTTGAGCAATTTGTAGTGTTGGAACTGCATAACCATCTCTTGCTTAGCTGTCTTATGTAGTTAATAACTGTACCAATGTTATGCGGTTGTTAAAATTAATAAATGAACTTAATGTTAGAATAGTAACTTATGTATAGTAGGTATTCAATAAATGCTAGTAGCATTGTTATCATAAAGTGGGAAGACACTGATATTGTTTTCTTTTAATATTTTTTTAGTTGTCAATGGACCTTTATTTTATTTATTTATATATGGTGCTGAGAATAGAACACCAGTGCTTCACACATGCTAGGCAAGCACTCTACCAACTGAGCCACAATCCCAGTTCTGATATTATTTTCTTATTAGGTCATTTTGCAAAGGTAAAATTTATTAAGTTAGGAAAAGAAAATTTGAAAAATTTATACTTACAGGTTCAGTTAAAAATGAGTGAATTTTGTTAGTAATACTAGCTATATCTTGATTTGTTTCAAATTGGACATTGTACACTTTGATTCTCAACTTGCTTCCCTAAAGAGTCAAGCTATTGATCTTTATGGTATTAGGCTCACAGTGCAAAATTTGCCAACATCTCTTGATAATGATCACCTAGATCCTTGTTTAAAATGCTTATTCTCAGAATCCTTCCCTAGAGATTCTGATTCAATAGGCCTAAGTTGGGTCTTTGGAAACTTATTTTAATAGTACTCTAGGGAAATCTGCGACATACAAATCTATGGCATCAGAAAGCAGAAAAAAAAATGCAGAGCATATCCTACTCATGTTTTAATCTCAAAGAAAAAGACCTCAGAAAGTCATTTATACTCCATTTCATTTTACTATAACATGAGAATAGTTACAATGGCCTTTTGTCATTAGTTAGTTGAAGAAAGATGATTATGATAGGAGTGTGCATTAAATAATTGCCTAAGTTATGATTTTGCCTCCCTTATTGATGTTTGATTTTTTGTTTTACCCTCCACACCAGTTCAGCCAGACTAATACCATTTTCTTGAATCCTCTTGTATTACAGTACAATTTCCTTTTCTGTAGTTTGATGTTGCCTCAAGCCTTCCTCTATCACCTCAGATATACTTTTAACATAAATATCTTTAGTTACATCATGTGGTATGTTTGTGCTATCAGGAGAGTGACTTCTTAAAAAAAAAGATAATCAGCTTATGTATGGTTGTCGAATATGGTATGGGTTATGAGGCTTGTCTTACTACTATTACTTTGTAAGCACAGCTTGATGGAGAGAGAGGTTGAGTGCAGTAAGTTTCTGTAATTCATAAAGCAGTAATATATCATGCATAGTAGCAAGAATGTTTTAGCAACTAATATAAAACTAACAATGTTCTGGTTCCCAATTTACTTCACTAAATCCTTATGAGTTGAAGTTTTCACTATGGCTCTCTCACTTTATTTAAAACTTTAGTACCAGATGCAAGCATATGAAAATTTATTCAAAAATATATTCCCAAACCAATAAGAAAGATTGTAATTTAGATCTTCACGTTTAATTGGAAAATGGATAAGATGACACAATTCCTGCCATTCTTACTAATGTAATCATGTTCTCCCAATTTTATCCACCCTCCACCAACCTCAGAGAATAGAAAAAGTAGAAATTATTTTTAACAGGAAGTTCCTTTTTTGCTCCATTTATTGCATCAGTTCTGATTATTGAGTAGAGCCCTATGGTTCATTTGTATTTAGCATTGGGAGTTCTGAGAAAGGAACAATTAGACTCTAACAATGGGATTTCAGCACATAATGGACAGTATGCCAGGTACTTAGTTTCAGTATCTTCATTTCTATTCACATCTCTATGTACTGTGTGATTTTTTCCCTTAATTTAATTTTAGTACCATTATTGTATCTTGTGTTTAATTTTTTTATAGCTTGCTATAATTAAGCTTTTATTTGGAAGTCATTTTAAGCCCACTGCATCGTTGTCATGAAATTGTTGATAATATGTGATTACATTATGTTGTCTTTTGCCAGGACACTCTTGTAAATGAAGCATTATCCTCAGAGATTTTCTTGGCTGAAAATGTAAGTAATTAAAAAGTAAACAAATATTATCTGTTACATATGCTGCAATAATAAATACTTCAGTATGATACAAGTTAATGTCTCTTTTGGGATACAGTTTAATCCTGCTACAACATGTTTTATAAATGGACAAATAAATGAGTAAGCACTTAATATCTCATATACTATGGCATACAGATGCCCAGAGCTTTTATATGTTCTCTCTTTGAGTATTTACACACTTCTTAGCTGGCATTATCAACTATCTTTTAGCATTATTTGTTGTTTTATAACAATATCAGATATGGAGTGGGTAAAAACAGAACCATTTATCAAAAATTCCCAAACAAGTAAGTGACAGTTTAGGAAAATAAGCACTCTTTGACTATAGCTGATAGGATGGAAGTTAACACATTCTATTTGAAAAGAAATTTAGCAATATGTATTAAAAGCTTAAAAATACATTTATCCGCCTATTTATTTCTTGGAAATTATCTTAAAAACTTAAATTACCTTAAAAACCATTGAAATATATGCAAATAGATTTATACACGATGTCCATTATTATATTCACTGATTCTTCTACTTCTTTGATATCAAATGCCTCTTCCAAATATCCATATATTATAAATAACCTAGGGCTAGGCCTTGTAGCACAGTGGCAGAGTACTTGCCTAGCATGTGTGAGGCACTGGGTTTGATCCTCAGCATCACAGTAAAAAAAATAAACAAATAAAATAAAGGCATGCTGTCCATCTACAACTATAAAAGTAATTTTAAAAAATAACCTAAGCATATGTTAGTAAATAATTGGTTAAGATGAATATGATAAAATATAATAAATTCATAACCTAGAATATTTTATATGTATTGAAATCAAGTTTTAGGGGGAAAACAAATGATATAATGTAAAAGGTTTGTATTACTTGAATAAGCAACAAATAAAAATAGTGTAAGCCAAGGGCAGTTTCCAATGATTACTTAGATAAAGTGGAAGTAGGAGACACCAGCCTTCACACCCTGAAACAAATTAACAATAATTAGACAGCTATTCATGAATGAAAATTTCCCTAGGAGGGCTCAACAGTTCAATTAAGAACCTACAGCAATACAGTGAAGCAAAAAATAGAGGATAACTATATAGAAATGATTACTGGGAAGATTTGCATGGCTGAGACATCTAGAAATGGCTAGGAACAAAGAATGTGAGAACTCTCAGTATCAGCCAAGTGATGTGTACTATCATGGTCCCCAGTGACTTGCTTTCCAGAGGACCCTGACAGCTTTTGCTGGTAAACAACTCTATAGGCCTTGTACCAGTCTTGGAGTCACTGTAGTTTTCAAAGTATAGGTCCCTTAGTGTACATCAGCACAGATTCCAGTGTTTTGCTTGGCTGGGAATACCATCAACTTTCACGACTAGGTAACCAACAACCATTGCTGCTGCAAAGCCCCTGCACAAAGAGAACTACTATTCCCTGAACTTATATGCCACTTTGTTTTATCACTCCAGCAATGGAATGCCAACCCTCAGTGCTGCAGCTGTGGCCCCTCCATGCATGCAAATGTTCTAGACCCTAGTTCTATGTGTCTGTGCTTGAACCCAGAGCCACCACTGATGCAGACTAATTCAGGCCTCAGAACCAAGAAATGTGATCATGCTTGTGTATGATTTCACTCCAGATCTTGATTTCACAGATGCTTTTTAGCACTCATATATCAGACAGTGGAGCCACCATTGTATCAAATGCCTCTGGAGCTGTGGTTGTTCTGAACACATGGTTGCTCTGCATACATACATTCTCTGAACTTCAGCTCTGTAGACACTCCATGGGAGACTGTGCCTACCTCACACTGGGACCTCCCATATCCTAGATTCTGAAAGTACTGTAGCTCTTTGCTACATTCTAGACCTCATACCACAGATATTCTACAAACTTTTATCTTTTCCATATCATACCATCACTGTAGTGGGAGCATCTGTCTCCTGGGCACTGGTACCATGGTTATCCTTGACTCTGGGGCTGTAATTCCTCCACAAAAGCCTGCATTTGAGACCCTGGATCCATAGTTGTTCCACAGGTACCAGACATCAGGGACCAAAACCATCTCAATGAAGAGCATGACTATTATCTGAGGGATCCCATTGCCAAGAGGGATCCTCATGGCCATGACTTCTCCTGTTGAAGAAACAAGATCAGGAGTACTCCATCAGTCTCTGCCACTAAATACCCAACTATTCTAACTGCTGTTGTGAACACCTGTAGTGTTGACCACTTAGCATTCTTTAAATATTTTCTGATACTGACCGCAGCTGATGGAGCTTCATGAAAAGTATGCCATTCACTCAGAGTTAAAAATCACCACACTCTCTCAGCTGACATGCATGCAACCACCTGTAAGTAAATATATTTCATTGAAGAAATCAGTCAGTGAAATCTGGAAGAGATAATTGCTTCTATCAGCTATGAAGACATATATGGTATGCTATAAAAAACACACCAAGGAAGCATGACACTACATCAGGAGCACAACTGTATTACAATAACTGACTCTAAAGTTACTGAAATGAAGTTCTATGAATTCTCAGAAAAGGAATTCAAAATAATTGTTTTAAGGGAACTCAACAAGCTATAATAGAAGAGACAACTCAAAAAAATAAGAGAGATAACACACAAATACGGATGGATGACAAAGTGAACAAGGCAATAGAAATAATTTTGAAAACCAAATTCTGGAGCTGAAGAACACATTAAATGCATTAAAATACAAGAGGATAAAATATAACAGGATTAAATAAAATTACAATGGGAGGTTTGATTGAGTGTAAGAATCAGTGAACAACAAAAGATCTATTTTGAAATTATCCAGACACAGAGATAAAAGAAAATATAACTAAAAATTGTTAAGAAATCCTATAGAATTTATGAAACACTATCAAGTGCACCAACATGTGTATCCAGGAAATTTATAAAGGACAAAAGAGCAAGAAGTGGCAGAAAGTTGATTTAAAGGAATAATTGCTGAAAAATATGTCTGAAAACTTCCAAATCTGGAGAAAGAGATGAGACATCAGGATACAGAAAGATCAAAAATCCCTAAACATGTTCAACCCCAAGTAGTCTTCAGAACAACACAATGTTAACAAACTGTCAAAAATCAAGGAAAGAGGAAAATTTTGAAAGCAGCAAGAGAAAAGTGACATATCACATATAAAGTAACATCTATAAGGCTTTTAGTGTATTTCTCAGAAGAAACCTTAAAGCAGACTGAAAGAAAATGGATGACATAGTCAAAATCTTGAAAAAAAGAAAAAAACCTGAAAATCAAAATGACTTTATCCTGCAAAACTGTCCTTTAGAAATGAGGAAGAGAAAAATACTTTCCCAAGCAAACAAAAAGTGAGGCAGCTCAACATCAGTAGAACTTGATTTGGATAAATGCAAAATTTAGTTCTTCAAGCTAACTTGGAAGTCATTATTTAGAAAAATTGAAACATAGAAAATATACAAATCATTGGAATAATTTTCAGATAGTCAAATTCAGAATTGTCAAAAAATACATTGGTAGTGAATAAATCACTTTTACCTATAGTATAAAGGTTTGAAAAACTAAAAATAGTATAAATAAAATCTACAATAATTTGTTAATTAATGCATAATATAAAAATGTAGACTTTGATATCAAAAAATGTGTGGGAAGGAGAGTGAAAGGATAGATTTTTGCATATAATTTAAATTAAGTTGTACTATAAAATTTTTCACATAAGCCTCATGTAGCCATAAAGCAAAAATCTATAGCACACACACAGAAGGTAAAAAGAAAGAAATTAAAGTATGGCATTACAGATGATCTTGTCAACCACAATAAATCTTTCTCTTCTTTTTTTTTTTTTTTGGCACTCACTGAGATCATGATTAACAATCCATTCATGGCAGTATGGGTATCCCCAATATGCATTTTTACATTTGTACATTTCATTCTTCTATGTTCTTCTGTATTTGTAGGTAATTATCATAGCATAACCACACTTTCTGGTAATATCCAGGCAGGTATAAACAAAATATCATAATCTGGGTAACTTGAACAGGAGGAATTTATTTCTCTCAGTTCTAGAGGCTGAAAAGTTTAAAACCAAAGCACTGGTAGATTTGGTGAGGGCTTACTGTCTGCTTCACAGATGGCACCTGCTTACTGATTCCTAACATAGTGGAATAAATGGGTAAGGAGTCTCTCTTGAGTCTATTTTATGAGAACAGAGCCAAATGATGGCTCTGCCTTCGTAAATTAATCACCTTGTAAGAGCCCCAAATCCTACCATCACATTGTGGTTAGGATTTGAGCATATGAATGGGGCCAAACAAATATTCAGGTCATAGCAGTGTATGAACACACACACACACACACACACACACACACACACACACACCTTAGTTATGTGTATACCTACAAGAAAAAATATTTAATTTAAGAGTTTAATAGACAAAATGAGATATTTAATATAGAGTTCTCAATAGCAGATTCAAGATGGGAGAAATAAGAATTAGTTAACTTGAAGATGTATTAAGACAAATTATTCAATGTAAAAATAGAGAAAGAAAAAAGTGAAGAAAATGCACAGGGACTTAGAGACCTATGGATCAACATCAGGTATACCAACATGGATAAAGCAGAAGTCCACAAAGGAGAGAAGAGAAAGAAGGGAAAGAGAAAAACATTAAAGAAATTATGACTAAAACTTTCCCAAATTTGCAAAAAAGAATCTCCAATATACACATTCTAGAAGTTCAATAAAACCAAGGGATAAAATGTGAACACATTAGAAGATATGATGTGTAGATACACATGAAATTTTCTTTTTAATGTGATATGCGGTCTTTCAATGCTGCACAAGCTGTCATCAAACTCTTGATTCTCCTGCCTCAGTTTTCCAAAAGGCTGGGATTATGACATGCACACTGTGCTGACTACACATGAACTTTTAATATTCATCAATCTTCTAAAATACAAAGGCAAAGAGAAAAATCACTAATATAGAAAGAGAAATCAACACTTCACTTGCATGGCAGACTGATAATTATTAATAGCTAATTTTTCAACAGAAACAAACAGAAAGCATGGATCACACACAAAGTGCTGAAAGAAAAAAACAAGCCAACAAAAATAAGCAACTGTCACCAACCTAGTATTCTATGTCTGTACAAATATCATTCAAAAATAAAAATGAAGGGAAGATGATGTTGACATTCCCTGTAAAGCTCACTATGTACAACTAAAACCCCAACAATATAAACATAAGGAGAATCTGAAAATTATAAACAATAAACAAGTCTGGTTAGGGATCTCATGTCCCAAGGACTAACATAGTAGTGTCCCATGTGGTTGCTTCATACTTAAGACTGGGTACAAGAGGAGGTGATACACATGCATTTGGGAAGAGACAAAAATGTCCCTATTAAAGCCTTCTTTCTTCATTCAAAATACCACAAAATGGGCAGCCTATCAGAATTTTTGCCTAGTTTGAAAAAACATTTGTAAAACAACTACACTACCCTATTAGACACTATCCCCATTGCAGCAAGTTCATTGCAGTCCAGACTTTCAATCCTTGCAGGCTTTAATAAAGCAGCAAAACACTCTCTCCTCCTCTTTTCCCCTTACACTGGGTTGGTGTTAGAGGAAGTTAACTGGGGAGCTGGGTCTTTATCCACATAAGGTCACAAAGTGAATCATGCTCTGCATAATTTGAAGACTTGTAGGTAGCAATGGACAAGTGTTCCTCTTCTTCACAGAGCTTGTGTTTTAGTGGAGGCTTAACAAGGAGCCTGGACTACCTAACACTTGTATCTCACAGTGATAAACTGAGCCCCCACATAGGTGTCACTGTGGAAAACCAGCACTTCCAACTGATGTAATTAGCCAGTGCTTATCACACCTTGTGATATTACTGTCAGAGAAAAGCCTGATAAAAGATGTGATTTAAATGAGATCTTATAATAGGAAAAAACATAAAGATGTCAAGTTTAATAAGAAAAGGTTACTGTATTAGTGGATGCTAACACTGAGATGACTCACATGTTAGAATGACCTATCAATGATTTTCTGTCAGTTAAGGAAGCCCAACATACTCTAACATTTGTGATCAAATGTAAAAACAATGACAAAATAGGAAAGCACACCTAAGACATAAACCTCAGAAATGAAATAGAAGACAAGAAGAGAGTTAAATGGAGATTTTAGAGATAAGAATACAATATCTGAAATGAAAACTCAATGGATGAACTCAACATCAAAATGCAGTTAACATTAGAAAGGATATGTAAGTTGAAGGACAGAGTACAGAATTTCCCAGACTAAACAATGAAGAGAAAATAGCCTGAAAAAAAAGTATAGAATTTTAAGAATACATGGGATTATAACTAAAGATCACATGTTTTTGTCATCACAGTCCCAGAGGGGGGAAAAGTGTGGATTAAAACAAACTACTCAAAATATTAATGGTTGAAACTTACAAGTTTTCTGGGAGACATGCAGTTTCAAGAGCTGAGCAAACCACAAATAAGATAACATGATGAAATCCAGCTGAAAATAAAGATGAGGGGAAAGTCTTCAAATCATCTAAAGAGAAATCTTACAATTCTTTCATGAAGTGAATGAATCAAGTGACCATGGATTTTTCATTAAAAAAAAAAAAAAAAAAAAACAGGTAGGTCAGAGGGGAGTGGCAACATTTTTCAGGTGCTGAAAGAAAATAAATGCAAACTCAGAATCATATATCTAGTGATAACATCCCTCAGAAATGAAGGGGGGGGGGAGAAAAATGCTTAAATTCAATAGACTTTCCTACTTCTTTTTCCCCCTTTTTTTGGTTGGGGGGGTACTAGGGGTGGGGGGAATACTGCATCCCCACTGTCTCATTTTGCTTTGAGGCAGGGTCTCACCAAGTTGCTGAGGCTGGCCTGGAACTTGTGATGCCCCTGCCTCAGCTTCCCAAGTACTCCTACTCCTCTTGATTATTCTAAACTTTGTTCGGTGATTTAAAGCAACACCTACAACACCAGCTGATGCAATTACATTAAATTTAATAATTAAGTTAAATTAATAAGTTGTCAAATATACCAATTATAGAGGTTGGTAGAGTAAGTTAAAAACAATAACCAAAATGTAGACCATCTAAAATCATCCCATTTCAAATGTGATGGTATAGTTAGGTTAAAAGTAAATGGATAAAAAAGTACACTATGTAAACATTGATGAGAAGAAAACAAGAATAGTTCTATTACTAACAGGCACAGTAGACTTCATAGCAAAGCAAATTGTTGGGGCTAGATAGAGATTTAATAATGACAAAAGAGTCAATCCAAAGAAAATATAGTATTCCTAAACAGCTATGCACCAAACAACACAACTTTCAGTGTTCGTGGAATAAGAACTGACAAAGGCAAAGGAAGAAATAGATATATTCACAATTATGCTTGGAAATTCTAACACTTCTCACTCAACATATAATAGAAAAGTGAGAGATAAAAATCATTAACCATTGCAGAGAACCAAATAACACAATCAGCTAATAGAATGTAATTGATATTTATAAACTGCTTCCTTTTAACAACAGAATACACATTCTTTACAAGCATTCATAGAGTATATGCAATACATGGTCTTTCCAGGGACTAGAAATAAACAAATAAACAAGCAACTTAAATTGAAATCCATAATCTTTGGCCAAAGTTTCAGAAAATAGTAAAAGAAAGATAATAGGACTTATCTCCAAACTCTTAGAAACCAAACCACACACTTCTCAATAAGCCTCATTAAAAAAAATAGTTAAAAAATCTAGTAAAAATAAGTAATTAAAAAAAAATAAAAAGCTGGTCATGGTAGCATACATCTGTAATCAAAGCAACTCAGGAAGCTGAGAAAGGAGGATTGCAAGTTCAACTTCAGTCTCAGCAATTTAGTGAGGCCCTAAGCAACTTAGCAAGATCCTGCCTCAAAATAAAAAATTAAAAGGGCTGGGGATATGGATCAGTGGTTAAGCACCCCTGAGTTCAATTTCTGGTAGCAAAAGGTAGTGGGGGAGTGGGGTTAGGGAGAGAGAGAGAGAGAGAGAGAGAGAGAGAATGAATGAGGAACCAAGTTACAAATACTGTAATACAGTTTAAAAACTTTTAAAATTTATAGTAGTAAAGTGAGGAACTGCCACAAGGATAGGAAAACAGATCAGAGGGACAGAGATGAAAGTTCATAGAGTGAGTTCAATAAAGATAATAATAAAGAAATGTTAGCTTTTCTAAAACTGATACAGGGATAACCAAATAGCTGCATGGCATTAGTTAACTTTACAAATTTAAACTTTCATCTTATACCATGCACAAAATAACTAAAATTGAATCTTAGATCTAAATATTAAAGTACGCAATACACAATTCTAGACAATAATATGAGAAAAATATTCTGTAACCTTGAGATGGGCAAAGAGTTCCTAGGTATGATATCAAAAGCAAGATGTATAAAAAAAAAAAAAAAACACATATATTGGATATCACAAAAACTAAAAACTGCACTCAACAGACAAGATTAAGAAATGAAAAGATAAATCACAGTCTTGGAGAAAAAAAGGCAAACCATATATTTGATAAAAGAAAGTGCATGTTATGTAAAGAACTCAAAATTTAATTAAAAGAAAACATACAACCCAAGTTCTTTCTTAAAAGGCAAAAGATTAATAGTACACTAAAGAGAATGACATATATTCTATCAGAATATGCTTGATGTTGTTAGTCATTAGAGAAATAAACACAAGTAAAAGCACAATAAGAGACCAGTGCATGTCAACTTCAGAGACATAAAGTACCAAGTAGTGGTAGAGATTTGAAGGAACTGGAATTTCTTGCATTGCTGGTCGGGATGTAAAAGTTTCCAGGCAGTTTAGAAAACACTCTGGCAGTTTCTTAGAAAGTTAAACATAAACTCACTGTACCAATCAGAAATTCCTTTACTAGTATCCTATCCGAAGAAATTAAAATGTATTCTTACACAAAGACATGCACATAAATATTCATGAAACACTATTTATTTGAGCCAAAGTATAGAAACTAACAATCCAAAAGTCCATTAACTGGTAAATAGTAAACAAAATATGGTAGATCCATACAATGCAAAACTATGTAGCAATTAAAAAGAATGAACTACTGATACCTTAATGTCAAAAAGGTTATGCTCAGTCGAAAAAGTCAGATGCAAAAGACTGCATATTTCATGATCCCAGTATTGTAAAATGTCTAGAAAAGGCATAAAATGTCTAGAAAATGCATAGGAACTAAAATAACATCTTTGGTGTCATAGGACTTGGGCATGAGAGCAAGGACTATCAAGGGGAACCTTGTGGATTGGCAGGAATGTTCTAAAAAAGGATTGTGATGTTTGTATGTCTTTACAAAAACATATCAACATCATTGAAATGTAAATACGTGGTGGGTGACTATTATGGTATGTAACTCATTTATCTCTATAAATCTGTTAAAAAGAAACACTAATTTATTACTATGGTACTTATTTAAACGAATGTAAAATATAGCAATGACATTAACCCAAGTCCTTGAGTCTACTCTTTTTTGATGACCACTCATTCATTTTGCTCTGTGTTCTGTATTGTATGATGCATTATCTCCATCTTTGTTTTCAAGTGAAGAGCTTTACTTAAGAAGTGACTAATGTGCACAGTAAAACAATTATTAGAAAAATTATATGTTCTTTTTTAAAGCTACATTCTGGTACATCTCGTCAATTCCACCATTTTTAGAAACACAGTTAACACTCTTGTTTTTCATGCTGCTTCTCTAGTTCTTTGAGCAGGTGAGCACACAGATGTATAGCTATCTTTATCAGGAAACATTTGTCTAATGTCCACCTGAGCACATGGATATTAAATATTCAATTTATTCATTTTATTTACATTCTTGAAGAGTAAAAATACTATAACTTCCTTGTGCTGTATTTCAAAATTGTAACTTAGAAAAAGTCTCAATAATGCTGTGGTTCTGGCAGACACACAATGAGATAATGGGAATAAGCAAGAGGAAGGGTTGAAATTGAACATACTTTGCATGTCTAATGTGGGATGAGAATTAAACTTTGTTTTCTAGTCTTCAATATTCAGGTCTATTTTACTCTTATTCTGAGTAAATTCACACATTTAGCTTTAATTTCGGAATGTTGCACAAATGCTCCTTTCATGTACTTACCTGCACCTAATGGCATGCAGAACTAGTTAAACATATGTGGCCTTTGAACTCTAGAAGCTGATAGTTTAAAATGAGTCACACATATATGAAAGTACAACTAAATACATATGATTCTAATATTATGGTTAGTTCTTAAATTATGCTTTAAGAATCTACTTTTCATTTTAATTTACAAAAATGTAATGGATGTTTATTAAAAAAATTGAGTCATTTCACTTCACATTCACTTTTATAGCTCCACACAGGAAATTACCAAGGAGGTATGAAGAAGAGATATCACAAATTTATTACATGGAGAGTTATATCTAGGATTTCTTTTTTTCCCCCATTTGTTTGGTTAATCTTGCCTTTTTTTTTTTTTTCTCGATCTTAAGGAAGCGGGCCAATCAGATTTAAGAGCTTTGCTAAATTCCAGATGTTTCCAGTGTTGCCACAAGTCTTATTTCTTTGCAAATTATGTGGGAGTTCACTCACCAGGCAGAGAATTTTCTAAAGGAAGAGAAGGAAAAGTAGTTTAGTGGGACACAAAAATATGTATTCATTTGTGATCACCTCTACTCAATGTAGGAGAAAAAAAAAAAAAAAAAAAGGAAAGTGCTTCGTGCACTCAATTTCTGTCTTACAAAGGCAAAATGTGTTCAAATAAAGCCAAGCACAAGTGAAAAATGTGATGAAAGGTTGATATATTAAACATATAAGAAACAGATCGCTCTATCTGAAGTTCTCTAGTAGTGAAACCAATTGATGCTTTTAAAGAGTTATAGAAATCTTAGTGGGTGTCCATGATTGCCATCTACAGCTTTGAGAGAAACCTGGGCACTATTCATCAGAAACAAAAAGTGAAAAGTGTTTATATTAATTTAAAATGAAAGAAAATGAAGAAATATACCAAAGGAATGCACTAAGGTATTTATACTGTTTATTCAATGCCATGAATATTTAGATAAAGTTAAGACACTAAAGCAATAATAAAAGTGTCTCATATTTGCACACTTCTTGATGCAGGGTGTAGGTTTGATAAAAAAAAAAAAAAAGGTGACCTACTTTATAAGTCAACAGGAAGAATTTCTGAGGTTCTTCAGTCCTTATTAATTCAAAATTGCTGTATTTTTTTCAGGCTCAGACCACATATCAGACATTAGCCCTTCTATACTCTATTTCCTTTCCCCTGTCCTCTTTGCTCAGTGGATGATAAGGGATACCAAATCAATAGCTGTGTAGAAGAAGCAGATATAACATTCCCAGAGACACTGTAGACAGGGAATAGAAGCAACAATTCATTTTTCTGTCTCAGTTTAGATTGTATTTATACCACCTGCTATGCCTGTGGGAATGGAATCTCTGGAAGCATTTTTAGACACAAACTTTCTCTTAGTGACTTTGCTTTTTCTATTCAGTGTGATAGGATTTCTTTCTTTTTCCTTTTTTTTTTTTTTTTTTTTTCCAGAGAGAAGTAGCCTATGGCACTTGGCTAAAGAGATGAGACTTCAATGAGATATAGGAGACAAACAGTGACAAATTAAAATGACAAGGCTGTCTTATAAGATTGTGATCTAGTGAAATGAAGTATTTCTGGCCCAGTCAATGTAGACAGCATTATGCTATGTGGTAATAGATTGCAAGACCTGGGCAGCCTGTGTATGTCTTTGAAATAACTGAATTTGTCACTATCAGCACAATTCCAAATTGTCTTTTCTGCCTTTTGAGAATATGGGTATGGACAAAGGTTGTCAAATATTTAGGGATAGTTTCTTTTTTACTTAAAAACTGTTAAAAAATAAATTGTAATAATGTTAGTCATTGGCATGAAATTAATCTAAAGAAAAGTCTTAAAATAGATAGCTAACAGCCCCAAACGTGATGGTGGACTTTGGCATTGTGTCTTACCAAATGTCTTATTACATTTGTTCCCTCATAACCCTTAGAGGTGGTTGACCACACTCCTGAATTTCAGTCCTGCCTGCTGGACTTCTCTACCTTGTGTTAATACCACCACTCCAAATCCAATATGATGAAGTAAAATTTATAGACTTTCTTTAGAAAAGTCAGTGGAAATGCATTTTTAAGCTGTCAGGCAAACATTTAATATGTTTAATCTGTATTTAGCTTCTCATTAGCTAACGGAGAGAGAATAGAGGATGTCTAGCACGCTTTAGTAGGTGGACAATTGGAGTCATCTCTGTTATGTTCTTTTTTTTCAATCCCTTCATTTAACTTAAGTTAAACCAAGTCCCAGAACTGCTTCTTTACAATACTTACATTTTTTCCTCTTTGTATTGCCTCTCTAATAATCCAGGCCCTTGTTTCTTTCTAAAATGAGAAATTGTATTCCTTCAGGGCCTCTAATAATATAATATAATATTTTGGAACATGGAGAATTCATAAAAGTAATTTCTCCTTTCTTTAAAATCCCTCCTGAGAATTGTGGCTAGTTGTATTAGTATTTTGAGGAATTGCAGCCAACTACAGTAGGTGGTATGTTGTAGATCTTGGAAATCTTCTAAGATTGTTTGGGAATTCTAGCCAAGAAAAAGTAACACACCGTGAAGTAATGGTTGTGGGTGGCAATGCTTTTCTTTTCCTCAGAGATTTCATAGGTATCTTTTGACTGGTTGCAGATTGTTCCTGATTTATTAGTGCAGTCTCTATGAAAAACTAGATGCTAGTGTGTTACTTTCAGAGCTGTGAAACAGTTGTAGTAGTGGCAAGATTATTATATTTGTGTCTTTATTTATATGTCATGATCATTTTCACCAGTAGACTATACATTTTTTTCATGTATAGTAGGGAGAGTATTTTGGATGATTTCTATTTTGCAAAACCAAATACTAAGTTGAGATAATTAATTTAAAAGTTGAACAAGTTAATGATGTCAAACCTCATAATTGCAGAAGGCTCTGACAACTTCAAGTTTAAAAATCCTACCCACCTGTGGGAGTGGGCTTATAAAGCCCTAGGATGCAAACAGGTTTAAGTAGAACAGTGTTTGTGATTCAAAAACACAAAGGAAAAGTTAAGGTAGAGTTATTCTTGGGAATAAAGAAGTTCCTTATGACGAACCAGAAAAGCTTCTATGTGTATTTCCATAATAGAAGGACATAGAATCTACCCCTCCAAGTCTATTAAAATACACACACACAAACACAATTTAACTCAGTTTCCATTTTTTTAAATTTTACAATGTGTTAAATACAGGAAAATGAAAGGTAAATCACAAAATGTGGAAAAGAAATTTTAAGCACTCACCTAAAATTCAAGATCCAAATGTGGATTACTTTTCAAAGTCATACATATAATAATCAATAAATATAAACTAATATTAGTAAAGTTAGTGATTTAAAATTTCATATTGCTCAGTATGTAATTTTTCTTCTAGTACCAATGTAGGAAGGGAGAAGAATTAACTTCAATGTCAAGGATAATACTACATGAATGAACTAAATGGTGGTCATAGTAGGCTCAATTGGATTTAAGATGAATAAACAATTTCAATAAATTGGATTAATTAGATTGGGCTTAAGTGTGCAAGCAGTTCATTTTCTGAAATCATGTACAATAACTTGTTCAAGAAGTGCTGGTGTATAATTGCCTGAAGTCAGAGGATAAAAAAGAGAAAAAGCTGAAAATCCATTATGTTCATGTTAACAGTCTAACTAAACTAATTAACTGCTATTTGAATTTTCACACCTCAATTTCATGATCTTGCCTCAAACCTCTGAGCCTCAAAAGCAACAAACAAACAAAAAAAAATCATTTGAAATAGAAATATACTAAATATACTAAATATACTGCAAAACATCCCTTTTTTGAAAGTCATTACTCTTATTTTCTCTACCTTCGTGTGTTTTCATGGCTTGATATCACCTTTTCATATATTCTCTCTATATGAACTTATGTACTAATCATTGTGTGCACAAAAATAACCTAAAAAAATTTCTATACAGCTATCAACTGATCCTGATTGTTATGTACATACTACTTTTAATTTAGTAGTGAAAGTTAAACTGCCTACACTGGAAAAACTTAGAAAATCTGCAAATTCAAATTTTAAAATACTTTAATTAAAATTTCAAATCAAATACCAATACCCAGCCCTCCATATTCATTGTAAATTATTATAAAGGTCTAAAAGGCTTTCATTAGTTTCTGTCTGGATTTGAATATATTAAATTGTCAATTAGAGCTAGAATCAATTTATCCATACTTTCACTAATTGGGATCTTGTCTTTTATACTTGATTTTAAAGAAAGACATATGAAAGAAATGTGTACTTATATAAGAAGTTATAGGGGTTGGAGTTGTGGCTCAGTGGTAGAGCTCTTGCCTAGCATATGTGAGGCACTGGGTTCGATTCCCAGCACCACATAAAAAATAAAGATATTGTGTCCATCTACAGCTAAAATATTAAAAAAGAGAAGTTATAGCTATATAAAAAGAAAAATGACCAATAGCCAACAAAAGTCAAAACCAAAATTGTCATATTAACTATATGTAACCTCTAATATTTGACTATTTTTGTCTCACAAAAATAAGGTTACTTAATACAGTTTACTCAGAACTTAATCTAGCATAATCAGAATTTTCCATTTTCTATATATTTCAACTAATGATGTCACTAATATATTGAAAGTACTCTCAAAAACTTCACAATTTTTATTACCATGATAATGTCAAGATACCAATGATAACTTTGAAAATTTGAAAAACATATTCTATTTTGAAATCTAAATAACATGATCTTCTTTATCACTATAACAAAACACAGTTCATTGAAGGTACAGTTGTTCTCATAATATATCATAATACTCTCTTCTGGAAGGTATAGTGATATTGCTCAACAATTAGTTTTATGAAGAGGGATTTTATTGAAATTTACTTTGTATATTTAGTTTAGTTCAAATTCATTTATAAGAACAGATGACATTGATAGAAATAATATCTTAAATTTCAAAAGGTATATTTGTATTAAAATTTATTATATAACATTTATTTTATGTGTAAAATATCATCATAAAACCATAACTTTTACATCACTCCTCTATAGTTTCTGAAACACTTTTAAAAACACACACAAAAAATCTACTCATCCAGTTGTCATATTGCCATTAATAATTTTTTTTTGTACTTGAGATCAAATTCAAGGTCACACATGCTGGGCATGTGCTTTACCATACATATACACCCCCACTGATCAAATTCATAGACTTATTTTGTATGTGTACTAATATTTAACAATAAATTCCACTATTAAGTATTATTAACACCAATTTTTAAAAATTTGTTGTTTCTTGATTAATTTTCATCCATATTTCATGAATAACATTGAATCTGGAATTAATAATCAATTTAAATAGAGATTTGTAAACCACAAATCATATTCTATTCAAAATCCATATCTGTTACAAGTCAGTGTCATGTTCATGAACTGAAATCTTTGAGAATGTTCAGACCCTACTATCTTGCATTGCTCCTCATCATTGTCTGGCTAATTTCTACAGTTGAGTTCTGAGGGTAAAGTGGCAGTGAAGTTCAGCAGGACACATTTTCTGTATGCATCCATGGCTGGTTGTACAGTTGGTGAGAATAAATAGTTAATTTGTGGACCTGTTTGCTTTGTTGTATTTGAGGGTTATGGATCACACCCCTCATCACAGGTGACTTTCTTGCATGTGTATGTTATTTATTATGAAATGGTGTGTGGAAGGATCAAAGAAAATCCAAATGTTCTCAGATCCCCACCTTCCTTCACCCTTACAGCAAGCAGAGGATAGGACTCTAAACGTGTGGAAGAGAACGACTTAGTAGTTAAATTCTGCCATCCTGTTAGATCTATGGTAATGAAAGAGTGTGTAAATTCTGTTCTTATTAATGTATAGATTTTAAATTCTAATTAATATTGTTAGGAAAGCAAAATTCATCAAATTAAGAGTCATACTTTCCAAACCCAGGAAATTCTCATAAATTTTTAAGAATTTATATGGTTAAATATAACTTTAAAGACATATTAAAAATATATTCCTTGTCATTTATAAAATCATTTTATAAATCTGTGCTTGTTATCACCATCTAGTCCCTCTGAGTCTTCAAGATATAATTGTAGGTAATATAATTTTTTAGAATTTTGACACCTTTTTTTGTTAAAGATGTAAACAGGAAAGTAACCAACAACACAAAGAAGAATGCTTTAGAGTTTACAAATAACAGCCACTCCATGGATTTCATTTTCTAACTAATTAATCCCTTGCCTGTATTTGTTTTTCTACTGTTAACAGACTGAAAAGCAGGCACTGTCTTCTGTGCCTCAGAATGGAAACCTCCTGCACATGAACAACCTTGTACTAGCAGCAGGCCCAAGTAATAGAGTATTAATAAGGCAGAGCAATATTCACAAATAACATTTTGAAGGTCTAAAAGTAAGAGCACTCAAACAACACTAAAGGCATGTTAATCTTGAAATTCCACATACATGTTAAGAATGATGTTGAATCAGATAGGATAATATTCTTGTAGTATATTAAAGAAGTGAAGAAGAAATTCTTACATACATATTGGGGCAGGACCAAAATGGCTGTAGTCTCTGGTGGGCTATGTTATGTTTTTAGTGTGTCGCCAGGGCTGGAAACTCGCTATGTGATGGTTAGTCAAGGCCAGAAACACTCTTAATTCAGAGTATATACTCAAAGTCACAAACATTAACTTGTGAGCATGCACCCCTGTATGTAACTTGTTGGCAGTGGGCCTTCTTTGTTTGGCCTGCCTATAAAAAAGTCCTGTGGAAAAGACTCTGGAACTAATGGGGGCAAAATGGAACTGGCTGGGGTTGCATCTTCTACTTGCTGGGACCCCAAATATGTTTCTTGGGTCAGAGCCTTTAATACATCTCTAAAAATACAAAATAGGAGCATATTTTGCACTAAATTAAGAACACTTGTAAATTAGGAAAAGATAGAAAATGGGACAGGTATTGTCACCAGTAAACAGAGAAAAACAAATTGAAGTGGTAACACTCTACCTATGGTAATGTACTACTACAAATGAAATCAACTATATAGTTTCTCTACCATATGACCCCACAATTCCATCCATAATTGTCCCCTAGTGTTCATACTCCAAATAAATTCTTGCTTAAGTCCACACAGGGATATAGAAATGGTGCTCCCTTCAACTGTGTGTGCTGGGGTGTGGGTGGAGGGGAAGCCAGAAGCAACTTAAGAACCCATCAAAAAGGGATTCTGATTTAAAAAGTACAACCATTTGCCCTACAGCTAAACTCTTTATTAAATAAATGTGTGGATGCACTTGATGAAACACAATGCAAGTCAAGAGCAATAACTTGAAGTACATAGAAAAAGAAGGAACCACAAAACAGGGATAAGAAACACACACACACACACACACACACACACACACACTCCAAAAAAGCAAAACATAATTGTAATAGTATAATAGAGAGTACAGAAATGTAAAAGTCCAAATATATCCCAAACAATTTTTTAAAGAATTTTTACATAACTTACAAATTTACCATCTTATAAGTGTGCATATTTATTGGGAATCAGAAAAAGAGTCATTGGGACAAAGAATAAATAAAAAAAAAATAAAGTTAGACATTGCAGAAATGGAAGATGATAATGTTTATGTACTTAGAATTTTAACTTGGTCTTTTGTGCCTGAGGTTATAAAATAAAAAGAAAATCAAACAGGAGGAAGAGAAAAGGTAGAAGAAAGAGAAAGAGGGTCCAGCAAACATGTCAGTCTTATTCTGTGTAGATTGTTAAAGATGTTATTTTAAAGTAATCTTTTAAACAAAAATGAAGACAGGGCCTGGGGTTGTGGCTCAGTGGTAAAGCACTCTCCTAGCATGTGCAAGGCCCTGGGTTCGATCCTCAGTACCACATAAAAATAAATGAATAAAATAAAGGTATTGTGTCCAACAACAACTAAAAAATATTTTTTAAAAAATGAAGACAGCTTTCCTAGAACACCCACTGACACCTGTGTGTTAGAGGATGGGGTGATTTAAGCTACTTCTTGCTTTCAGCACAGGTGGTTTGGCTGGTTCTCATTCTTCATTTGTTCCTTACACACATTCTGGCACTAAGATTCTCAGATTGTATTAATTCAGAAATTGTTTTTCTGACAAAGCTACTTGTGTGATGACGTGCCCATGTGACTTCAAATACATTTGGTGAACTATTAGAATCTTAAAAGAGTACTTTGGGTATATTGAGCTTGATTAGAAAAAGTACAACTGATTGCCCTACAGCTAAACTCTTTATTAATCTGTACCATGCAATTTCTAGTTTGAAATTCATAGGCATTTAGAAAATTAATCCTTCACAGAGAGAGGATAATTCAGGTGGTGAACTTAGTAGAAGGAAGGCCTTTTGGGTATTTACTTTGGACACATTATCCCCAGCAGACCTGAATCAAGAGCACTCTGAACCATTTGCTGCAAAAACCCTTTCAGCTAGTCAAGTTCAGTCATTGAACTTATGGTGAATGCATAAATCTTACATTTACATAGTCTTTTGCATTTCAGAGTCCTAAAGTGCTTTACATTGTACATCTGATTTAAGTGGCCAGAAGTGTAAAATCTCAGGGGCGAGGTGAAAAGCAACCTTGATGCCCCTTGCCACACCAAAAACCCACTCATTGTTCCTCTGTGGTAGAAATCAGCGTTGACGAGATAATTTTTCACGGAGAAGCCCATTGTGTATCACAAGCATAAGATGATAGCAAAATTTTCTGCCAGCCAGATATATGGTAACCTGAAGATGGTGATTTCAGCTCAATTCTCAGGGGAGTTTCATGGCATAAATATTAAAGTACAAAATTTACTTTTGATCATAAGTACATAAAAAAATCTTGTTTCTGTAGAAAGACAGTAAAATGATTAAATTCATATTAAATAATGTTATTTAATGACAATATAATTCTTACACATAACTCAAAGGAAAAAGAAAAAAAAAAAAGTGCTGAGGGCATCACAAAATCAGTGTCCATTCAGCTGGAAACATTATTCGAAGGTGATTATCCCCCAAATTTTTCAAAGTGAGTGGGAACATGTACACCTTGGAACTCAGTGTTGAACAGTATAATATATTTGTATAGTAGATGTATTCATGTATACATGTACACATTTATACTTTCAGAATACACCATAATATAAAGATGCATGTTCTTCATACATACTCAAGTGTAAGTGTATGTATAGCACGCACTAGAGGAGGCCCCCTATAAAACAGAAGCATACATACAAATGATACATGAATTTAATAAGCATGCACATATCTTAGCAAATTATCTTCAGTTGTATAAAGAAAAATTAATGTTTCTGTCAGGCAAATTTTTAAAAATAAGTTTTGCTTATTATATTACCCCTGTCCACACTGATACTGTCATCTCTCCTTCCTCCATATTTTATTTAATATTGTGGCTGAAGTTAATCATGAACAGACTGATTTTTTTTTTTTTTTTTTTTGGTTGATGATTACGTTGTTCATGAGGATGCTGGTAAATATAAACTGTCTGAAGCTAGGGAAAGTGACAGAGTATGTAATATTTCCTTTCTCTTGCTGCTTTTTTAAGAAAAAAATAATTGGAGCTCATAAACAACAACAATTCCTAGTAAAAGCCTATATTGGAAAATGTGTGTCAGTGCAACTAATAATCTGAACGAAGTTAGGCAATTGATTGACATTAGCTAAATGTATAACATCAAGGCGCATCTGTGTATTGACTATTCACTGTATAGTTTCTTGACTGCATATAACCTCCCAGTCTTCAGCTAAGTTTACATTTGTTCATATTTACCTGTAGGATGAATGGTGTTGATTCATTTCTGCTAATGAGGTGATAGCTAAGTATGACAAGCTTACCGCCCTGCCAATCTGCATGTCTCACACTTGATTTCATGATACTTTCTTACTCTTTATTTTAAAATAAAATAAGATGGTCTACTATTGATATGGTCTATGAATTTCATAAATAGGCATCCCAGGAAAAGGTCAGTTTTAGAAATAAATAGGTTATCGGGATGTCGCACATCTGTGGCCAATTCTGAGCAGATTTTTATAACCTTTCAGCCATAGATACTGTTCTATGCTGCCAGGTTTGTAAACATCTTTAAATAATGAAGTGGGTGAGAGGGGTGGGGAATAGTGATAGTATAGCATCCTGATCGACAGGCACACAGCATTATTACCTTTTGTTCTTGATTATTTAAAAAATGCACAAATTATTAATTTTCTTAGCACATTTAGAAGAACAAAAGAAATGATTTAAATGTCTATTACCACCTATTATCTTGGACTCCATTAAGGAGGCGCTGGTCAGCTTGGCTTCATTTGTCCTCCAGACGCTGCAGAGATGTGAGGCCAGGCCAATTGGGGTTAAAGCAGGCAGGGAACTGATACAGCTGGGGATCATTAAGAGTGATCAAGGGCCAGCCAGGAGAAAAAGTCAGCTGAAACAAGGCGGAGAGCTCTTCCAAGCAGAGCAGCAGAGTAATGTGCATTCAGGAAACAGCCTAACCCCATCCAGAGAACTTTGTTGATTTAATTAGAATTTGTTTAAAATTCCAGAGTAGGAGCAGCTTGGTCAACTTTGATGCAAAAATTGGCAGGGGAAAACGATTGTTAATTTTCAAAAGTAATATTACTGGAGAGTTTAAGAAATGTTAGAAAATGTATGTCATGGTTTTAAAAGAGTATTTATGTGATATACACATGTCTCCTTGCTGATAAAATATTGTCATCTCTCCTTTAACAATTAATACATAGATTGTGAATTTTAGAGTCTGCTCACTTACGCACTTTTTAATTTTTTGGCTTTCCTTTAGTCTCTGTCTCATTTTTCTACTGCCTCTTTGTACTTCCTGGATGACTTTCCAAATAAATTATTTGCACTGAAATCCTTGTCTTACAGTCTATTTGTTGGAACTACATCAACATACACAAATCCTAGTAATTATTTAAACCAATCCTTACTTCATAAAGATGTTTTGAAGATTATATTTGATAATACATGCAAAATTGCTTCATTAATAGTAATATTATACAGAGGAAGTTACTCAATTTCCTTCACTAAAATTATAAATTTTAATGACCCCAAAATATACCTTTATTACATGGTAAATTTATCAAATCGGAGGAAGAGTTTAATAAATATCTGTGGAGGAAATGAAAAAATAAGCTGATTCTGGTACTTTCTTGGCCACTTGAAATGTTTTGAGAGTTGAAGGCATTTGTGGTCCTGTGGATGAAGGATGCTGCTTCTTCTCTTGGTTCTATCTGCAGGAGGGGCATGACACAGAACAGGGTAAAGGGAGGCAACTCGGGAGAAAAATGTTTGATAAAGCTAGAGTCTCATCTACATTGATCCTTGGCTACGAAATTGTATCCTCAAAGAAGGCAAACACATTCTGAGTTCCTAGCAGTCAAATTATTTTCCAAGGATAAGTTAAGACCAAGTAAGATGGTGAAGGATGAGATGAACTTAACTTACAGCCTGCAAGTTTTCCATGGAGACTTAAGAGTTTCATCTTCTCTTGAATTTGGCTGTTTAGGCGTAGCTTACACCAGTGGGTCTCAAAGTGTGGTCTTTAGACCCTACACATGAGCATCACCTGAGAGCTTAATAGAAGTGGAAATTCTTGTGTTCCATTCTAGACCTATTGAATCAGAAGGCCTGGACTTAGGGACTCAGTAATGTGTGTTTGGATACACACTAAAGTCTTAGAAATACTCTGATCTCTGGATGAATTGAGAATGCCCCCAGTTTAGTGACAGAGTACTAGAATTCATTGAGTCTTTGGAAATTCTGTTGGACTAAATCTTTTCTCTTTCTGTCCATAGAGCATCTAATACTGTGGATCTGAGTTATATTATCCAAGCATCCAGGTCCCAGGCCAAAATAAAAAAGCATATCTTTGAACAGAACATTGGAAAATAAGGATATGAATAACTCGGTGAAGATAAGGAAGAGCAGTTTATTTCTCAAGGAGGAAAAAAAGTGAGTTATCAGTGGGAAAGAATATGTCTCTCCCAAATATAAAAGAGTAAAGAGAGAATGGCTTTCTCGTGCTAACTCTAAAGGAGAGAAGGGCCTTTTGATGTACACCATCCTTCCCCCAACCTATTGCAATGATTGTTGATGATTGTTGTGATAAGAGAACTAAAGGGACTCCATCTTGTCCTTCAGCAGCCATTTTAGGAGTTCCAAGAAGTAGTTCTGTTTCCCAGAAATAGAACATGGAAAGTCCTTTCTCTGTACCCACCCATTAATTGTTACCTAGCATAACATACTTGGCAACACAAAAATAGCAATTCTTATACAATGTAAAATTGTTCTCTTTGGTTTCCATTTTTCTTGGGCAATGTACCTCGTCAGAGATTGATTGTCTAGACATTAGTAACCATTCTCTAATGTGTACTCAACTAGGGTCATTTTGACCCCCTTCCCTTCTACTTGCTTGCTGCTTTGCCAACCTGGAAAGTCCAACGGGAAATACCATTGTACCCACAGCATTGTCTTGCTAACTGCCCAAATTCTGCTTCTGTACCATGGCTTGCTTGCATTGGCTGAAACCCCGCAACCAAATATTCCACACTCTTGGGTTTTCGCTTTATAAACCCTTGAAAATAACTGCCAGTGCACCATCTTGTCACACTGCTTGGTGCGTGCGGATGGTGGCTGCTGATCAGCTTAATAAAGGCTTCTTTCTAGCTCAAGTGTGATGTGGCTTGGAATTTTCATTCACATTTCGCTGGGTACAACAATTGTCATTGTATAGTCTTAGAAAAAAATATCACTGATTCTTGATCTTGATTACGTTGCTTGGTAAAATTCCTGGAGTGACCACTGTTTATGGCAACATCTAACATTCTTACTAAATGCTATCACTTAGATAAGCAATTCTCTATTATATTTGGAAAGAACAGATAAGCTAGATATATTTTTATTGGCTATTATGTTTTACTACATGATAGTTTGTTTAATTTAGCATTTTCATTGCCAATTTGATTATTGTGTATTGGTGTATTGAACTTGGGACTATTTTAACATCTGAGATCTTCACATTAATGAAGAAAATTGAAGGCAATATAAACAAAAGAAGTGGAAATAACTAAAGGACTTGAAAACCTAAGGATTTGAAATCTCAGGTTTATAAAAAATAATGACTAGCAGTTCATCTTATTGAAAGACAAGAAAATACACAATGAGTTTAAGTTGCAATAGGAAAGAAATAGGTCAACTAAGATGACTTTCTCCTAGTAGGTTAACAGTGGAATGCATCATGATTATGGCAACCATACTTCTTCAGTGGAGACCTGGGTAGTGACTTGAGAGAAGGAAGTCTAAGCATTTTCATTCCTAGTCCAGGAGGGAAATATTACTGTAGATTACCACTCTTAACAAATGGCAAGGTCTTACAGAAAGTTACCAGTTCCACTTTATAAACTTCAACTCCAAATACTCATGGATGATAAAGGTATTTACAATCTATAATTTAGGAGGTCTTAGAGCCAAAGGGTTGTAATTTAATCGAAACTGCTCTTTTCCCCTCTAAATTTGATTACTGTAATTCCCACCTTTTACAAACCATTAATGTTTGAAACATTTCCGTTTTAAAAATAGATTATTGAATTTTATGAAACTGTTGCTGAACCCCAAAGAAACTGATTAGGTTCCAATTAGTTTCTTTATCAAAACATATATTCTCTGTGTGAGAGAAGATTGATAGTATTCATGTCTGAGAGAAAAATCTACAATGTCCGTTAGCATTCAAATTCATATAACTTTTAAACTCAATAGAAAATATGAAATATTGTTTTTATACTTCAACTTACTTTTCATATAAGAAATGAGTAGTTTAATAAAATCAACCACAAATGGGAAATATAGTGGAATGAAACAGACATTATTACTGTATGTATATATGTGACTACATGACCAACATGATTCTGTAACATGTACACTTAGAAAAATGAGAAATAATATCCCATCTATGTATGATATATATCACAGTGCATAAGTGCATTATACTGTCATGTATAACTAAAACAAATTTAAAAAATTAAAAAAGAGAAATATTTGAAATTTATTATATTTTAAGTGGAAAACTAATAATATTTAATACAGTTTAGTGATTCCAATACAGCTGAAAATTTACATAGATATCTTCTGGGTAGGTGGTAGAAGGAAAAGATATTCATATAAATGCATGGATACTCATATTTTAAATTTCTTAATATTTTTGAAACAAAGTTCTTTAATAAAATAATTCCAGGACATGAATGATAGAGTTGAAATGTTTAGACTTGATAAATGATAGAGAAATCTTGGTTATAGATTATGTTATTAAATCCTTGACTTTTTAGTGGAAATCAGTCTTTATTTTATGTAACCAATTTTAAAAGTGTAGTTTAAAACTTCAATGCTTAATCCTTAAAAGAAATTGGATTTCAAACTGATGAACACATAAACTTGCTTTCTGTAGTTGTAAGAGTTAACAAGAGGAAGGATTGGATGTCAGTTTTGATAGTGAGGATTTGAATATGTCCACAATTATCTTTGCATTATTTTATTAATATTTGCACATCTGTTAAATAACATTCACAGCACAACTACATAAATCCATTAAATAGATAAATGTTTTGATTATCTTTTATTGTTTATTTTTCATCTTCAGGGATTCATTACATTGACTATACCTTTCAAACCATAATCTACAGCTTAATTAAGCCTTGCAGTTATAAATTTTGAGCCAACATATTAAGAGAGAAGTTATTGCTTTTGGGGGTACAATATTACTAATGAATGTTTTGCTCTGCAACATCACTGCTGGTATAAAATTCTAAGCCTGTCCAAAAGAAACTGTCTTTGACTTCACTATTCAGAGATCATAAGTCAACTTTTTATGTACTATATGCTTCTCAGGAATAAAATGCAAACCCATTGATGGTGGAGTAAATTTCACAGCTTGTAGAAAAGACACATATCATTGTAATGTGTGAAATTTTAATCAAAAATCTTATGAAGGAGGAAGGTAAACTGACTGCTATAATTAATGTGTTCTGACACAGAGAGTTAGCTGGCACATTTGTGGACTGTGCTGTGTGATGTTAACTGTTCCATTGCTCAAGGACTGTCAAGAGTTGAGGAGTTCGGACGTTCTGATTTCGACACTCGACACACTTTCCTAGCGCGTCAGTTATGTCATGATTTGAAATGTAAAGTCATTTCTTCCTTCTCTTTTCTATTAATATTTACTTAGGTGCCATGGGTGCTTGCTGATAGTCTATGTATCTTCCTTTTAAAAGGCATTTCATTTAATATTAAATCTTACAGGCATTGCATTAAAAGATGAATCACTTTTTTGTTGTTGTTTTCCTGCTACTTAAATTATATCCAATGTCTTAAAGGTAAAACTAATGGAGGTAAAGAAGACGCTGGGAATTAGACTTATAGGATACATCAAAATAAAATATCTTCATATAATGCCACATATATCTCAAAATTAAATAAAACTTGCTGGATCTCATAGAATAAACAAATCATTTCTCCACTTGGGAAACAATTTCTTGTTTTAAAAAGGACATTTGCTCTCTATTTACAATTTGGAAGTAACAACAAATTCATGAACTATTTGTGAGCCTTGGCTAAAATGTTTTCTAAAAGAGCTTTCGTGCCAAACACTGGTTAGATAGTGGCTCTATATTTCAAAGAGATTCTTCTGAAAATTATTGTAGATTTGGCTCCTGGCTCTGCTGTGTCAATCTACTTGCAGAGATCTAGTGCAAACTCTCTCAGAACACTGCCAGTGTGGTTGTGCAGTAGACAAAAGACATACCTGAAAGGGAAGACAGATATGCCACTTAAATTAAATAGGAAATGAATTGGCCAGCAAGTTGGCATGTCTGCTGAGACAAATCATGGACAACATGTCTCTCAACAACAAAACTTATTTGTTTTCTCTTGCCAACAGATTCATCACTGCCCAGGCAAAACAGGCAAAATACATTAGTGTCATGGTAAACTGATAAAGAGAAGTGCCTCAATCTAGCATCCTCAATGGCGAAAGTCTTAGGGCAGTATTGATCTGTGTTATATAAATCTTGTTTTCTGTCTGCAGAAGTGAATCAGGAATGACCCGCAAGGTTAACAAACATTGTAATGTCTTTCAGCTGGGGCAGATGCCTGTGAGCTCCACACATTGTATTTGGTCAAGTTCCATCTTGTCATTTTACCGCCAAGAAGCTTAACTAATTGCTGGCAATCATAAGAGTGTTTGACGGAAGGAGAGAATTCCTACAATTTTTACCCCCTTTCCATCCCTACTTTCTTTCTTTCTTTTTTTCCCCTAGGGTCTTAACAAGCACTCAAAGCCAAGTAGCGGAAAACAATCAACAATGAATTAGTCAGCAGGAGTCTTCACTTAGTTGAAAGTTTATGTAATTGGCATGTCATGTTCCTACATTGCCAAGAATGGACCTGATTAAGCTGATGCACTTTGTTTCAGTAAAGTTTGACAAAGGAACCTTCGCATCCTTTTGAGTTGCATGTCAGGGTATGTGCTTAATATGATTTTCTTCTGTTCATAAGGAAGTCAGTGGCTAAATGTGTACTCTGTAAACTAATGAAATAAAATTTTCATCAAACTAAGGCCCAACAGAGTCAATATTTTGGGGAAATGGAGAGAGAATACTGGTATCAAACATAATTATCAATAACAAGAAAATTTATTAGCCAAGTACAATTAGCTACTGCAATCTGTTTTGCTTCATAAATACAGCACTCACAAAGGAATGGCAAATTCAGTCCTATTTTATTATGGGTGGTTCATTTATCCAGTATGCTTTCTCCACATTCAGTGTCTTATGCTTTTAGCATAAAAAATATTATTGCTGTAACCTTAAGAATTTTTAACAATGAAAGCTCTTTCTAGAGATTAATCAGCCATCAAATCTGGTGGGCTAACTTTCACAACTTTATTAGACTATGTGTGATGAATTTTGCTCTTATTTGGAAAGTCAGCATTTATGGTGAAAAAACAAATGCCTAAAATTGGAAGACACTAAAAAGCTTATGATATTTTATTTTTATTTGCTTACATTGATGTCCCCTTGTCATAACTCAAAATCAAATGATAGATTGGAACTTGGCTTAAATTATTAAAGCTTAAAGAGAGCAGTTGCTGAAGAGATAGTCCATGCATCTGTTACGTCATAATCGACAGCATAAAAACAAGATTCAGGGAACTGATGGAGTTTCTTTCTTCTCCCCTTTGTCATAGAAAGGTCAAGCTAGTTTTCAACATTTTTATGTATGTCGTTCTCAATATAGCAACAGAATCTCTTATGGAAAACAATGTAAGTAAATGTCTTCAGGATGCTACCAGTCACCTGATCAAAAGCCAATGTTGAAAAACACTTCTAATGACTGTCTCTTATGCATCAGTGCACCTACTAATGAGCTGCCAGAAAAGGCTTTGTAAAGCTTTGCTAAGATAGAGCAGGAATGTGAGAAGCCCGAGATATAACTTCCCTGCTGTGATCCCTGCCTTTCTACTAACAGGGAGCCTAGACTTGGAGCTGCTAATGAGCATGCTGGAGAGAGTGTCCAAACCAATGCAGGCTGGAGACAATTCACCTGTCTGCTTTCAGATCCAGAGTATGATGTATGACAGTAAGACACTCGGTAGTAGCTTTTCTTTAAATAATTTAAGTATTTATTGATTTTTTCTCTCTATCACCATATTTTTATTTAGCCCCTGCGTTTTATTTTCTTTTGGTGATTTCTAGCACCATCAGAGAAAAAAAGAAAAAAAATGAAAATTACTCCTTCTTTCATCTTACTCTGCTACCCACATATACACAAGAAATTAATGTCATTACGTCATATCATAGCAATATGGAATGCCTAATTAATTTTTCTTTAGGGAAGAGAATGTGTGGCTTTCAGAGGTGATATTTACAAAATGAAGTAGTTGAAATGAATAGCTTTTGAAAAGCCAAAAAACCCCAGCTTATTTGAATTAAAGAAACTCAAAATAAGGCATAAATTTTGACAATTATAACAATGTAAATGGCATAAGTTAAAGACTTTTCTCCCCCTAGCAATGCCTTGTTCAACGTCTTTATCCATAGGCAAACCCAGCAGGGCCTTTATAGAGAACGCTTACTTAAATTGATTTGTAGAAATTCCGGTCTATAAATGAAATAGTTAACTGCAGGATACCTTTCAAGTTCAATGCTAAGCTGTTCACATTACACATTTTGATGCTATGGTTCTTTTGAGTTTTCCTAGAGGCAATTTTACTAGTTAATTTTTTTTTTTTAGTCCAACAAAATTACAGAATGCAAACTGTGTAATTTCACCAATTTGCAATGCCACAGTTATCCTAGAAAGAGAATCAACATCTCCATCCATTAATTACAATCCTGACTATCTTCTAGCCTCCCAGGAGGCAGCCTGTGCAGTTCACATGGGCTAGTGCTATCTGTTCCTTCCAGTTGCCAATGTTCCTATTTTCCACAGCTCACCCTTGCTTTTTCTCAAGTTGATACAACATGCCATGGGAAATCGCAGGCTCCGTGGCAACTGGAGAGATAAGAATGCTGTGTGCCTTAGCAGCCCCTTTCATCCAAGGATCTCCAAAGAGCTTTATAAAAATCTATTTTTTTAATCCTCTGGATACCCCCACAAGATAGGTATTAGCCTGACTTCACAGCTAGCAGAGCTAAAATCAGGGAGCATCTACCGGCATCTCAGCCCCTGAACACTTCTTGGTGTTGAATATGGTGCAAAGAGTGAGCTGGAATTCTGAACTAAATTGTGACAATGTGGAGAGGGAGTTGGAATGCATGATTCCTGCCAGGAAATCTATGAGCCCACCCCACCCCCAAATCAAGATACATATAAATACATTTCTTGAAATATAAAGACTAGACAAAAGTATGAATCATATAATCAGTATTCAAGGTAAAAAACCCCATTGTAATAGGCCTGATTTGGAACTTTGTCATCAAGATTAACCTCACATTCTCAAAGTTGTTACTCCAAAGTACCATACTTTAATTCTAAGTTTAATAAACTATTTGCTAAAAGCTAGAGGAAATGGAGATTAGTCAAGAAAGTTTTTTGAGCAAATAACTCTCCAGTTGTGCAAGTTGTAAAAATTAACTTTCTGCTCTTAATAAACTAAGATTTTAAGAGGAAAGAGAGAAAACAGAGTTATAAATACAAATGATAGGGATATCATGAATAAAACCTGCTGGTAAAAAGTTAACAATTTCACAAGTTATAGAGGTAAAATATTGAGAAAAAAGTCTCCATTTCTGATACTACTAGTGATATTCTAAAATTATAAATCTACATATAATAGTAAAACAAATCTTTAACATACTGTGGAATGCCCTATTAGTGCTTAATGAGAGACCTGTGTCTGTTACATGTAATATGGCCTTTGTCCTATGTTATGCTAACATTTCATGTATAAAATTTTGTTTGAATATGAACTTTTATCTTTCAATCTCAGCCATTTATCAAAGTGCTCATTAAGTTTCCTTTAAACTTTCTCTTATTTTAGCTCAATACTATTTCTTTGCTGCTTGGTGGCTACACATTTCAGATCCTAAATAATTATCTAATGAGCAAATTATCAAATCAAAACTATAGTAAAGCCTGAATTTCTTTTCTCTTCATTTTCCTCAGCTCCTGGGTTCATAGAGAAATGCAAGCACAGCATAATGTTATCTTAACCTGCAGTAGATAAGCTGTATTCTTCTTTAAGCAAGGGAATTTCCTGACAGTGAGTCAGGCTGTTCGGAGGAGATGTTCACTCTTTGAGCCACTAGGGTCCCATTATACACATGTTACACTAACTAGTACCTTACTCCCGGGTTAAATTTTTAGACTTTTCACTTCTATCAGTAAAATACTTAAGCACACATACCCAATATGTTCATATATATATATATAAATTTATTTATATTTATATGAATATATACTACTATACTCAACATAAACTCAAAAATACACATGAAGAGTGTTAAGAAAGATGAGAGAAGATAAAGAATATATATTAATATTTTATTTGCTTATTAATTAGGCAAAACATTTTATTTTCACTAATGATACCAATTATAATATTTCACGGAACACAAATTGACTATCATTTCTTATTTTGGGGAGTCTTTGTTAAGTTCTTGATGTTCTAACAATTCCAAAGACTGGTATTAGATTCAGTTTATTTCAATACTTGCTTTTAATTGTTACCATACCTGGAAATAACTCACAAAGTTATTATTAAAGAAGTGCACTTAAGAAATTATTATACTGATTTTTGTAATTCATTCCAAAATATGTAAATATTTTTATATGAACATTGCTAGTGAATTTTTATGACTAATACCAATAATTTTTGTGTTTAACTGCAATGGGTAGAATTTTAATATTTTTGACAAATAAGTTCAACATTGCTAAAATTGTTCAAAAGATTTTAAAACATTTTATAGAATTCTTTAAGTTTTAACTGTTTAGAGTTAGACAAAGATAAATCTTTATAATAGCAATATCCCTTTGAATAGAGAAACCCAGAATGATAATCATCTCCAAATATCTATTTTTAAAATTCATTTTCATTATGTTTCCTTAAAATAAAGTTTTTGTCATTAATAAAAATATACTTACTTAAATGTCATGAGTGGGTTTACTCTTTTGAGAAAATCTTCCAAATAATTATACCACCATTTGTCATAACACAAAAGATCAAAAATAGAACTCTTGCTGTTTGATTAAATAATAACACAGGTCTCTTCTATAACACCGGTCTTTTATATTGAGGGAACAAGTAAAGATTTTGATGAAATTTTTCATGTTATTCAAAATTACTATAAAGATTTTACTTTTTTAAAACATCATAATTTTATAGAAGTGATATTTAATCTTACAGTATTGGTACTGAGATTTGTTATAATGTGCTGAGAGCAAACAACTGTGTAAGGACATCTCCATCAATAACACTGTGAAACTCTGTTTTTCTTCCCTGAAGATGGTGCTGGAGTATACAACAACTACCTGCCTACCTGTAGATTTCTATTAGAGCATGATTTCTTTATGTAGATTATAATAGATTTCACTGCAAGGCTGGTGTTTGCCCATGCCCTAGTAGAATGATTTGTCCACTTTGGAGACTATCATTCCAGACAGAAATAGAATCTTGTGAGGTTGAGTAGGTGTTGAGGTTAAGAACATGAATAAGACACTGCTCATTGTCTTTACAGAATTTACAAATCCACAGAGACTTACCTATTGTATAAAAAATTAAATTATATAAGTAAGTGATTGCGGAATGACTAACTGACTTAGTGTGTAGGGCCAGTGTAAGACCAATTTCTTTACATTGTTTTTTGTGACTACTTTTATTTTATTCATCTTTTTTACTGCTAGGCCAAAAAACCTGACAAGAACAATCAGAGGAGGAAAAGTTTATTTTGTGCTCATAGCTTCAGAGGTTCAGTCCATAGAAAGCTGGCTCCATTCCCTATAGGTGAGGGAGAACATCAAAGCAGAAGTGTGGTAGAAGAAAGCTGCTAAGACATGGCACCAAGAAGGAAAGCGTGAGCTCCCCTCACCACACACAAAATATGAATACCAAGGGTACACCTCATGGACCCACCTATTCCAGCCACACCCTACCTGCATACAGTTACCACCCAGATAATCCTTATCAGGGGATTAATGCACTAATTAGGTTAAAACTCTATAACACAACCATTTTTCATCTCTAAATTTTATTGCATTGTTTCACACATGAGCTTTTGGAGGACATCTCATATCCAAACCACAACACCTGATAATACAATTTGTGTGCATGTAACTAGCAATTTATTAAAAAATTAAAAAGTTTGTTCATCCAAAACACTACGGTAACTAATATATAACTCTAAAAATATGTCAATCTTATGTAATATATATTTGTTTCAATTTTATTGTTGACCATACTTTTGAGATTTAAATTTTCAACTTACATTTTTCCAACTTCTTGTCATTTGCTATAATATCATAAATCATTGTGTTTTGTTCTTGTCTTTCTTCATTCAGGCTGCTATGAGCAATCATAGTCTGGGTGACTTGTAAGTAACAAGAATTTATTTTTCACAGTTCTAGAGGCTGGAAAGCCCAAGATCAAGGTGCTGCATGATTCTGTGTCTGGTGAGAGCCCATTTTCAGAAGCAGAGGCAACTTTTCTCCAGCAGTGTACTCACATGATGGAAGAGGAGAGAGAGTGCGTCAGTCTAACTCTTCAGTCTATTTATTTCATAAGGGAACTAATATCATTCTCTTCTCCACTGGGACCCAATCACCTGACAAAGAACCCAATTATTCCAAATACCTTCCCATGGGAAATGATGAATATGAATTTTGAGGTGACAGCAATATTCAACCAATAGCAGATCTTTCATTTAAGTCAAAGAGCATGAATTCCCAATGGCTAAATAACAGGGGAGCATATACCAAAATGAAACACAGTTAACTCAGTTACTTCCTTTGTCTTCTTGGTTGTGATTTCATGGTGCATGTTATGGATATAGCTATTATTCTAGGGAAAGACAACGTGTGTGTGTGTGTGTGTGTGTGTGTGTGCGCGTGCACACATGTGTACATGTTTAATCTTTCTTAAGTAGGAAACTTACACATTAAAAACATTTTTTGTGGAAATATCTAATAATGAAATCAATTGTTTCATGCTAATTATATTCTACGAAAAGTGTACACAGGCTATCCCTCAGCATATGAAAGCTTACCAGGGCTTTATTATGCTACATCATGCAGAAAACAAAAATTGAATTTGCAAAGGAACAGTGAACTATCAACGTATGATACTCTAGTTGATGCATAGAAAATTCCATAAGAGGGGCAGCTATCTACCATATGGCTGTTATGGGCTTGAAATAACTTGTGTGTGTGTGTGTTTGTGTGTGTGCGTCCATGTGCATGTCTATAAAATTGCACTCAAAATATAGTTGAAGGTACAGAAAGACCTTAAATTAACAGGAATTTTCGTATCAACACCTCACTCCTAAATCCTGTTGGATGACTTTCACTTTTTATACTTCTGGATTTCTCCATAACACTAAAAACACATTTCAATTGTATTTCTTAATCTGTCAACCAGAAATCACTACCATTGGTTTCTCATTAAGGATGACAAGGGATTCTGCTCTTTAATAACTTTTCCTAAATTCCTGAAAAGTTGTGAACTATATTTTTATTTTTAGTTATATCTTTAATCTTTAGTTCTTAAAAACCATACTATCCTAATCTTTTATTTCTAAATCCATAACTTTTAGTGTTTTATATATAATTCATCTGTGTTCAACAAGACATCAACACTTTCTTTGACTCTCCCAACTTTAGTTTATTGTGTCACTAGTTCTACATTGCTAATTCTATTATCTATTTTATGCAGCATAATTTATACTGTTTTACTTGTTGTTTACAATATATAAATAACATATTCTAAATAAAATACATATTTTGTTTATAGTTATTCACAATTATATGCAATATATCACTGCATATGTAATATTACATATAATAAATATATAATATATATTATTTATACTTGTTTTGCATAATTTAGTTTTCTCTAATTTGTATATAGATTAATTCTGAAAATTGTTAGTGAATAGTATTTGAAGAATTAATTGTAAAATAATCAGGTTTGTAGAGCACAGAATAAAGCATATACTAACTGACCATGTAGAAAACCAAGTGCAATTTTTTTCAATTAATTATACTTTTCTAACAGAGGAATACTCTAAATGTCAAAGTTAAATACCTTCTTTTCACTCAATCAATGGCCTCAAATTTTGGGGCTATGACTTTATTGAATAAGTAGAGTTTCTAACTACATTTTGATTCATTAAAATTTGAGATATGTAGTCTTTATTGTACCAGATTCATGACGAAATTTGGAGAAACTACTTTCTTGGTCAGAAATCTTTGCCAAATAAGATGAACGCCATTTTAGGTCTGAATAACTTCTTCTTATATTTATTTTATTTTTCTAGGAAAACATTTTTTTTAAAGAAAAAGTTGAGTGGTAAATTTCTGAGGCTTTACATATTTAGAAATAAAATGTGTTTTATTTCACTGTATACCCACCACTGGTGCGCTGAATCTGGCTAATTTCAGCTTACAAATACTAACATTTTACCTTTTCTTCCCAATTCTGTGACCTCACTTAGGTAGCCTGAAATTGTCTGGGGTGGAAGTATTTCTTCCATGGAAATTGAAAAAACAAAAAGATACTAGAAATTATGTAGGCACTTTTGTTTTTGTCTTAACTGGATAAGTTGTCATACTTTTATTGGTATATCACTACACTCACCTGACTGGGTATAAAATTCTAGATTAAAAATTACTTTCACTATTAGTTAGATGCCCTGGAAAATATACTTTTAGTGGTCATTTAATGTCCCCCCCCCCCATATTTTCCTCTCCTCTCTCTTTGTCTTTGGAATGACTTTGAGTACTTTTTACTCTAATGGACTGTCAACTCCATGAAGGCATATGCACTACCTTGAAAAATCCATGAGAATATTATGTGGCATGTTGTAGCCCCTCAATATATATTTGACTAATGAATGCTTCAAATTCTGTTAGAAAAATTAACCCTGATATGTTAAGCTCCTGTGTCTCTACTTTTTGTTCAAGTGTTCAATCTCTTTGATGTTTTACTCTAAGTTCTGGGAGGTTTTTCAGTAAATTCTGTTATTTCTATTGTTTTATTGGTACTGTTATTTTATCAGATCAGTTTCAGAGACTTTTTTTTGTTCTTTGACTACAGCATGTGTTCAAATCTCTTCAAAAGCACCTTTGGAATTCTTTCAGTATCCTTATTCTTCTTTAAATCTCTTCTTATTCCACGGTAAGATTTCATATTCTTTTATCTCTGTCCTATTAGTTAATACACTATTAATTTTGCCTGAGTTTTGTGATTCTTGTGGTCAGATTTTATGTATATATAAAGAATTATTTAACATGGGTGTTTCATATGGATTTATTTTGTTATTACTGGCCCCACATCTTATTTAAGAAGACTGACAAAAGACCTATGTGTATAGACAATATTTTTTATTCTAAGTTGTTATATATGACAGCAGAATGCATGACAATTCATATTACACATATAAAGCACATTTTTACATATCTCTGGTTGTAGACAAAGTATTTAACAGATCTAACAAAAAAACTTCCACATATACATATTCATACATTTATGTATGTATGTTTAGTCATCTTTTTCACTGCTGTGACCAAACGACCTAACAAGAACAATTTTAGAGGATGAAAAGTTTATTTGGGTTTAGAGTTATCATGGTTTTAGAGATATCAGTCCATAGACAGCCAGCTCCATTCCTCTGGGCTCAAGTGAGAAAAACATCATGGGAGAAGAGTGTGGTAGAGGGAAGTGGCTTAAAACATCACACCAAGAAGTAGAGAGTGAGCTCTGTCAAGAAGAACAAAATATATATCCCAAAGGCACACCTGCAATTGCCTGCCTCCTCTAACCACACCTTATCTACCTACTGACCCAACCCAGTTAATCCTTATCAGGGGATTAATGTACTGATTATGTTAAAACTTTCATAACCCAATCATTTCACCTCTAACCCTCTTGTACTGTCTCATAAATGAGTTTTTGGGAAATACCTCCCATCAAAACCCTAACAGTGAGTATTTATTTTAAAATATAATTATGGTATATATTTTATATGTTATACATATTTTAAAGTATATTTATTTATTATGTACATTTTAAAATATGTATGTTTTAAATTAATATTTATATTTATTGTATATATTTTAAAATTATTAATATGTTTGATTCCAAATGCATGCACTCTTGTGAACTTCTACAAAATTCTATTTTTGGACTATTTAGTTAGTTAGTTAGTTAGTTAGTTAGTTGTAGGTGAACATAATACCTTTATTTTACTTGTTTTTATTTCTTTTTATGTGGTGCCGGAGATTAAACCCAGTGCCTCACAAATGCTAGGCAAGTGATCTACCACTGAGCCACAACCTTGGCCTCTGTCCTCTTCTTCTTATAACTTTTACCTCAGAATTAAATTTATTTTTACTTTTGTAATTATTTATTATGAATTTAATGGATTTTAATGAGGGAAGGTAGTTAAAAGATGCACTTAGCTCTCTGTCTTAATTCATATGGTTAGTTTGCATCTTAATAACTTACTCAACAACATTTAAATATTAACTATTTAGAAAATGTCTCACTTCAATGATATATCAAGATCTCTGATATAGTTTTAAGTAGTTTTGAGAAGGAGAATTTGCATTATCAAGTTTGCAGCTAGTAGTAGTATATCCATATTCTGGGATGATGTACCTGTGACTGAAATAGCACATCTTATTATCTCAAACTGAATAGCTTCTTGGGAAAGTAGTTATGTAGGAGAATAGTTTGGCCAGAATGAATCTCACACTTGGAGAAACTTGTCCAAGTTTGTCCAACAGGAATAAATAACACCTTGATTTTATATTCAAATAATATCAACAATCCATGCATTTTATTTAGAGATATGACATTAGGCTTCCACATAGAAAAATGAAGGAATCAATTAATTTAATTTAATTAATTTATATTTTGCAGGGGAGGTACCAGGAATTGAACTCAGGGACACTGCAACACTGAGCCACATCCCCAGCCCTATTTTGTATTTTATTTATAAATAGGATCTAATTGAGTTGCTTAGCACCTTGCTTTTGCTGAGCTTGGCTTTGAACTTGCAATCCTCCTGTCTCAGCCTCCCAGGAATCAATGAATTGTAAACATAGTACATTAAATTTAATAATCAAAGCTATTTCTTTCAGTCTATTATGGACATTTAAATAATCATAATTGCTGACTGAGCATGGCAAAAGGGGACTTAACTAAAATCTCTAAGTTATTCTTGGTTTTCTATTTTATTTAGACACAAATAAAAGGAGTTATTAGCAGTTAAAATGTTTTATTGGACCTCTTTTTAGAGTTCCTGGAACTTTCCCTCTATTAGTAAATATTCTTAGCTTGAATGTAACTATGACAAATGATCATTGACATATCTGTACATTTCCAGTAATTGAGTAGACAGTCTATAATTCCACAATCTATAGACTTGTTGTGCTATAACAATCTAATTATATTAATGCCATTCATTTACATTGCCATCTTCTTATCGCGATGTCTCTTTGCCTTCTGGAAAAAGATGTAAGTCAATTACTTAATCCACACAGTATGTACACAGTGGTGTTCTGGATTGTTGCCACTACCAGGTTAATATAATTTTAAATCTGTTTCTAAGAGATCTGAATCTTTTGATGCAAAGAAATTGGTTCTTTGGAACATACTACTAGGTTGATCAACCTTGAATAACTATCAATTTTAACTTAAGTGTCTTTTTTTTACCTATGAAATGAATTAATTGAATTAAATATTTATTTTGTGTAGATTCTAGCTTTAAATTATTATGACTGTAGGATTAAAATATGGAACACAGTTAATAAAATATATATTAACACAATAGAAACAAAGATATGTAATTTGGATATATTTATATATGTATTTATGTGTGTGTACACACATATACGCTATAAGAAAAACTTGAGTTAGTGGTGAAGTTTTATATTTGAAAGTATTTGAACTGATACATATGTAAAACTTTCTTGAAACCATTCTTCAATTTTGGCAAAAATTTAATCATTTTTCAATATATTACTATTTAACATATTATATGCCAAAAAATGATTAATAAAAGTTGAAATCAGCTAGTAATTTCATTAAGTTAAGTGAAATGAGAAGTCAGTGGCACAAGAGGTGAAAAGTAAATGCCTCTTTCGTGTTCTCATTTAACTCATAAATAATGCAATTAGAGCTTTGTCTTAAATGTTTATTGAGACCATGCTCTCTCATTGAGAACTTTCAGACTTTGCTCTCCTGGTGCTTAAATGTTCAATTTCATTAAAGTCGTTTTGGCATGAGTAATAAAGTATAAATATTTTACAGAATCCAAGCTTTAAGAAGGGACTTTGAAACAGTTGGTGTATTTCTTAAAGTAGTTCCCTCCAAATTAATTTAAATTGGCTCTGGAATGAGGACTGAAAATTTGCTTAAGGACCATAAGAAAAAGGTAATTATAAATGGCATAGCATCCGACTTAGGGGAGCTGTCTGGTGGGGTGCTTGGTGTTCATCCAAGTTTTCTCTAACAACTTTATTAATTATCTGGAAGAAGAAATAAACAGCATGTTAATTAAATTTGCAGCTGATAATAATTGGAAAATGTTGCCAACTCCAATGCAAAGAAAAAAATAGAGAAAAGGAAAAGAAAGAAAACAATTAACGACAAGTAAGAGAACTATGTGGTCAGAAATACAAGGAAACAAGAATGAAATGATAAATACGATAGAGAAAAATAACAGAATAAAAGGAAGAATATCAATAATAAATCTGGGAGATGAATACATTAAAAATAAGGTTATGTAGAATGTAATATTTAACAAATAAATATCGTAACTTTGAATGTGGTAGAAAATGTACATGCTATCTGCAAATATATGGGTCATCAATGAGTTATATACATGGAAGGAGCACTTACACGAAAAACACATAAAGCCTGGGTGGTTGAGTTTGGGAGATATCAATGAAATGAAGAGGGAGGCTTAGAGTATTGTTTACCAAATTGGATCCTGCTTAGATTTCTTTTAACCTAGTCTCCATTTGCATAGTCTACTACATCTTCTACTCAGTCATTGCCTATTCTTCAAGACAAATAATGGGGGTATTTTAAGCTTCAAAATTATCTGATTTTTGAATGACAACTATATTATGTGGCATTTTTCAGGCATACTGTCAGAGTTCTTTGCTCTCAAAGAGTAGCTTCTATAGCATGTTCAAGCCTAAATAGCCAGAAAATAGAAGAGAGCAAAGGGGAAATAACAGTTAAAAGAAAAACCTACAAGGACAAGTTTAAATAAAGTTCTGGTGTTTTCTTTCCTTACTCTCCATATTGTATTGTTCTACTCAAACTATCCATATTACAGGGAGATTTCACAGATAAATGCCTGTAGTTGTCTAAAAAATATTCCTTTCCACTATCTACCATATTACATTTTAAATATCTGTCTCTCTTTACAATATAGAGGGAACTTCAGTGATAGAAACAACATCTTGCACATCTATGTAAATTTTAGCATCTAGAGTCATACCTGATGTCTAATAAATACGCATGTAAACTTAACTGATTGAATAGTTACTATGTGGTGCTTCATCTCTTGTTTATTAGCTCTGTGACATTAAGCAAATCATTACTTCTCTTACTCTCAGGCTTTTTATTCCCCAAATAAAGTATTGTCTTATTCTCTATGGATTTTGATAAATCTATATATAAGAGATAGTACCTGTCTCATAAAATTCTAGCTTACCCTTCTTTCTTTTCCTCCTTCCTTCACTGCCTGCCTCCCTTCCATCCTTCCTTCCTTTTTCTTCCTTCCTTCCTTCCTTCCTTCCTTCCTTCCTTCCTTCCTTCCTTCCTTCCTTCCAGGAATCTCAATAAAAATAATCTACATAGAGATTTTGCCCCCTAAAATAAATGGAGTCAATAAAAGTGATCTAAATTTAAAAATTTTAATTTTTAAAACAATAGATGCTGTTAAGAAAATTGGGCTTTGTTATATTAGATAGATATAGTGGCCCTATATTTTTCTCACACTAAGTTTTGTCTTGAAATTTGTATCTTTCTTTTTAGATTTTAACCAAATTCTATGTTCAACTTTATATGCATTATAAGTAGCTCTTAAATGACTTACCTTGACTTCTCATAATGATAATATGTGAAAAGATCTTATGATTTATGTATTTGGGAATTTTAAGACAATTATTACTTAGAACACTATGTGACCACTCCATAAAAATACACATCACCATAAAATAACTGCATATGGAGTATTTAATCTTGAACTTCTAAAGATGAAAAGTGAAAGTAGTTACAATAATCATTATTTTCAATTTTATGTAGTTAAGTGGTTTTACACAAAAAAATTAGCCTTCCAAATGACATAGTTATAATGTGTTAATGGTAGCATAACGTGTTATTACATTATGCAACATAATTTCATGGATATTATGTATGGCATTTTAGAAACTCATGTACTTACAGTTATTAGAAGATACTCAATTTTTTCAGATCATATTCTTCTTAACCCTATTACTTAATGTAATCCTAGAGTAGTTTCTCCGTCTTTTGATCAGAGGTCTTTGTGTGGACTGTATAACCTATTTTATAACAGTATATTTTATAGTTTCCCAATTTCTTCCTTATCATTTTTTGTCTTATTTTTATTTCCAAATGAATATTTAGAGTGTTGTCTTCAAGGAAACCCAAAGTCAAGAAATTATGATCCAAAGCATCTAATTTAAAGGAAAAGAAGCTTAAAAGCTGGTTATAATGTAATAAATAAATTTGGATAGATTTGGATATTTATTTAATCATCATTAGCACCAAAAATAGTGCTTTACTCTCTATTATTTATTAAATCCTTTAATTACAAATCATTAGTTCTCAGATGCTCACCAGGTAAAACATCCACCTGAGGAGTACCTGCTTTTTTGTGAAACCACACACACAAAGTTTAAGAATAAAGACCTTTCCTTCAAACAGACCTGGATTCAAATTACAGATTTGACACTAAATTTTTGTATAAATTAAGGTAAATTAATCTCCCCTAAACTCACTTTCTTTACATATAAATAAAATTTACTAATTATTATTCCAAACTAATTTTTAAGGGTCCATTGAAATAAGAGAGGTAAAATGTCTGGCATATGGTGGCTGTTCAGTACATGGTAGCAGATGCTCTTATTCTAATTAATAATTCCATATTAGATGGTTTTAGTTTTACAAAGGTAAAAAATGAATTTAAAGCTTTAGGAACTAGGACTTGAGAAGATCACACAAACCAAATTCTTTGCTCCAAAGAAGTGTCATCTAGCACTCATTGGATAAATAGAAAACTTAGAACACAGATTAGTATGTGCTATAGTTTAATGTCCACCAAACATTCATGTGTTAGAGATTTAGTTCCCAGGGTGGTGAGTTTTTACAGGTATTGTAAATGTTTATGTGTGATACTGTGGTAGAGTTTTGGGTTCTATTCTCAAGACCCCAGAACCTGTCATCTAGCATGTTACAGTCAATTCTGTAAGAGATAAATGGACACATGGAAAGTGGTTAGACAAGAAGCAACATGCTTAAAAAAGCGAGTTAAAGGAAGAAAGGCAATGGTTTGTCATTCCCTCTTTCTCCCATTTCTGAAATCCTAGAAGAAAAGTTGAAATGAAGCTTTCACCAGATGATTTTCAAGAGTGCCACAATGAGCTAAACTCTTCCAAACAGAGTAGCCATGGAGCAAGATAAGCATAACCAGAGCAGCCAATTGAGAATTCAGGCTTTTGTTTTTCTTCTTTTAAATAACATAGTAAAGCAGATTAACCTGACTTATGGTTTGATTCTCAGAACAAGGACTGCTAAGTAAAAAAGAATTTTGGTGTTTGTTCTATGGTATCTGTATTAGGTAGACACAGTCTTTACTTTGCCAGAGACGTGTTTGCTTTAAAATATGAAGATAATTTATCAAGTTTGTGTGATAGGCATAATTGTAATTGCCATGCAAATCAAATACCTTTGTTTTTATTCTAGTTTAATCAGACATCATACCCACCTTGACAGCTTCTGTTGTAGCAATGAACCTTTCAATTATTGCAAAGTTAAAAACGTCAATACAAATGTGTAAATGAACACTTCCTTTTATATCACTCTTTTAGGTCAATCTCTTTGAATTTTACAGTTAATAAACAGAATTAATTAAGGTGAAAATTTGAGAAAAAATCAAAATGTATCTATGTGTACTCTACCACTTTGGGAGGATCTGCTTCAGTTGACAACTTCTACTTGAGTATTCACTTTCAATAAAATTTATTAAAATAAATATGTTAAACAAGCTATTTATGTAACAATGATACTTTGCTGATTTGAAGTTTTTTTTTTTTTTTTTTACCATTTTTCAGACAATTTATATCATCTCTTTATAATTCTTCCTGAAAGATATACATCATGTATAAATTTATTCTCTTTGGAGTTTCCCATTTGTGGTAATAAATTATTGAATGTGGCATTAAAGAGATTAGTTGAAACATTTACAGCAGTGTGTATTTTCCCTCAAAATATACCTAAAGAGTTGAAATCACCCGAAATAGCAAGTAATTTGTTCTAACCATCTGTTCTATTTTTTCAACAAATGTACATCTTCACCCTGTCTTCAGTTTCAAGTTTTATTATGAGTTTATGAACAAAGACACTACCAAAGAACTCATGCTTCCAGTGAATAACTTCATCAAGTGGAAAAGGTAGTGAGGAGCACTGGCAGACTAAGGCAGAAGAACCCAAAATGACTAGCAAGAATCCAGGTAGGCCAAATTATTTTAAATAAGGCCAATTTAAATTCACATTGCATTTAACATGACATTATATATTGGTGATTCTAAATCCTGAGTCACCTTCTTCCAGAAAAGAGGAATAGACATTTCTTGAGATATAAAGAATGGGCTAATGAGAAATAGTATTTTTTTTTTTCTTTTTTTGATACAAGATTTTGCTTTGTTTCCCAGACTGACTCAAACTCCTGGGTTAAAGTGATACTCTGATCTCATTCTCCTGAGTAGCTGGGATTTGTGTGCCACCTTATCGAGCAAAAATTTTTTAGTAGAATCCATTAGTTGAAATTTTCTTTCTCCATCTTTTCCTCTACTTAGATATTTATCTTCTATTCCCATTCAGAGGGCAGTCATAACAAGCTTCTATAGCTACTCTAGAGGCAGAGGGAGGAGGATTACATGTTGGGGGAGGGGGGCAGACACCTTGGGCCACCTAACAAGATCCTGTCTAAAACCTTTATAAATAAATCGATAAATAAATAAATAAATAGGGATAGGAGTATAGACCAGTGGTTGACTAGCATGCTCAAGGCCCTGGGTTTAATCTCTAGTACTTCCTCCCCAAACTCCTGCAAATGACTTGGTAATTGGTTACTATGAGCCATTCTCAACTCCTGCTTCCTTATCCACTCTTCACTAGGTAAATCAAAAGTTTTCTCAATTTTCTTTCCAAGTTTCTCTTGTTCCAGGAACAAGATGACCATATGATCCAGATGTTCCATATGACCCAGTTCTGGCCAGTTCAGGGAATCTGCTATGATCCTTCTGACATAACTTTTCGTCTTTGTTAAAAGTATATGGGATTGGGCTGGGGTTGTGCCTCAGCGGCAGAACGCTCGCCTCGCACGTGCGCGGCCCGGGTTTGATCCTCAGTACCACGTAAACATAAATGCATAGCATTGTGTACAATAAATATTTAAGAAAAAAAGTATATGGGAGAGAGAGAGAAAGACGACAGGGGGAGAGAGAGGGGGATACGTGCAACATTCTTATACATGTCACTCTGCTTCCCAGTGTTGGATGTGATTGTAGGGATTAGAACTGAAGCAGCTGTGTATACTAACAATGCAGATGTGTTTAAAATGCTGCACTATTGAAGATAAAAGATCCTGTATTTTTTTGAGGGGGGGTTGAACTCAGGAACACTCTGCCACTGAGCCACATCCCCTGTCTTGTTTTGTATTTTATTTAGAGACAGGATCTCACTGAGTTGCTTAGGGCCTCACAAAGTTGCTAAAGCTGGCTTTGAATTGATGATCCTCCTGCCTCAGTTTCGTGAGTTGCTGAGATTACAGGCATGTGCCACTGCGCCCTGGCAGGTTCTGGGATTTTTTTTTTTTTTTTTTTTGTCTTTTTTTTTTAATTTTTATAATTTTTAATATGTACAACTCATAGTGCATATATTTAGTATCTTTTTACATACAACTGTTTGTATACAAAGTATATTCGTACAATTTAGGTCTTCAATCATGCATTAAGGAAAATGATATCCGTCTCATTCAACCACCTTTTTCCCCCCCTCCCTCCCCTCTTGCTCCCTCCCTTACCCTCCCTTCCCTTGACCATTCTAGTGTTCCTCTAATCCTCCTATGTACCCCATCCAACAATACTTTGAAATAGCCTCCTTATATAAGAGAGAACATTTGGTACTTGGATTTTTGAGACTGACTAACTTCACTTAGCATTATGTCTTCCAACTTCATCCATTTACCTGCAAATGCCATTAATTTATTTTCTTTTATTGCTGAGTAAAATTCCATTGTGCGTATATACCACATTTTCTTAATCCACTCATTTACTGAGGGACATCTAGGTTGATTCCACAACCTAGCTATTGTGAATTGTGCAGCTACAAACATTGAGATAGCTGTGTCACTGTAATATGCTGTTTGATGACAACATTTAACTCATTACCTAGCCATGGGATAGGTGGATACCTGCCCATTCTTTCAGTCTATGATACATGCTAGATATTAGTTAAGGGATGCAAAGTATCTCAAACTTTTGCTACTCAAAGTGTAGTCATCATCAGCATCACACTGAAGTTATATGAAATGCAGCATATCAGAACCCACCCCAGATCTACTGAATGTGACTAGAAAGATATCCAGGTGATTTGCACACCAAAGTTCAAGAAGCATTGGTTTAAGAATTTGTAAGATGGGAATGATGTTACTTGCATTTGCAAGTTATTACAACTGATAGAACTGTGAAACCTACTAACTCTTGTGGCACTACCTGTTTAGTATATGAAACACTGACTCAAGAATAATACCTTAACATTGTGTTCCTTAGTTTCTCAGTCTTGCACAGTTCAGAACTCATAGTTGTCGCTTATCCTCTGCTCTCTTTTGTTCTTATCATCTTACCCAAACAAAAACTCTCATTCCATTTTCTTTTTTCCTCATTCTTCAATTGATTTACTTCATCAAGGACTATATACATATATGTATAAACATAGCTACAATTTCATCTCTTAAATAAATATATATGCATATGTATATATAATAATAAATATCTAATGGATATAATATATAATAGATTTTTATATCTATTATCTATCTATATAGATTTTCTTTTTGGAGGGGTACTGGGAATTAAAGTCAGGGGTGCTTTTACACTGAGCTACATCCCGGTCCTTTACGTTTTTTACTTGAGACAGGGTCTTGCTAGGTTGCTGAGGCTATATCAAATTTTTGATTCTCTTGCCTCTGTCTCTGCATTCGCTCGTATCATGTGCCAGCATGCCCAGCAAATATCTTTTTGTGTGTGTGTTTGTGTGTGTGTGTGTGTGTGTGTGTGTATGTGTGTGTGAACTAGATAATAATTTCCAGATGTATGATGGCGTTAGGGATTTAAAATTGAATAACATTGTTTTTCTTTGTGATTAAGATAATACTCGTCATTATCTTTTCTAAATAATGAATTAATTTCTTTTTGAGGAAATATATATAAGTTTATATCAAAGGAAAAGAAATCCATGGGACTAGTAGATTGTCATTATTAAAATACAAATATAATATTTATGATATATTTGTGTATATATATATTCCCCCATATAATATATGTGTATGTATATATACATACACACACATATATATATATATATTCCTAAAATCTTAAATGTATTATCTGTAAAATTATCAACATGAAAGGTACATACTAACAACATTGATTTCTTATTCAGTGATATTTTTAAAAATTATATCTTTAAAGCAAAATTTATTTCTGCCTATCATTATCCATTTCAAATTCTTAAAAAGTAGTGATTTTGTGGGCTAGCCTGTAAGCTTTACAACATTTTGTGAAATAATTCACTTTAACTGATTTATAAATAAATTCTGGGATTTCAGTCTATCTTTGGCAATGATATCTACTGTATTTCCAGGAAGTTTGGCACTTGCCCATATAGTACAATTTAATTGAAGTTTAACAGAGTTTATTCCTTTCTTTTCATAATAAGAAATGGTTGCCACTTATCAAAAGTTTCTTTTGTTTAGGATCCTATTTAGGACACTTTGCATGCATTCTCTAATCTAGTCCTCATAATATCCATATGGTAGGAACCAGCATCAGAGATGAAGATAGAAAGATACAGATGCAGTAAGAGGTGATGAATCCCAGTTTCTCAGGAAGCTGAGGAAGGAGGATTGCTTGAGCCCAGGAGTTCAACACCAGCAACATAGACTCCCATCTCAAAAAAAAAAAAAAAAAAAAAAAAATGAAAATGAAAGAAATTTCTCATTTCCACTGTCAATATGAATATGGATTCCAAGAAGCAAAAATGCATATTGCAAAAAAATTATATACATATATGTATATATAGGTATTTAAATTTATTAATGAGTAAAAATTCAACAATAATTTTTTTCTTGATTTTTATTAAAACCTCCTCTATATGGGGCTCCTTGTCTACTCCTTGAGATAGAGCTGGGATGAGGGGGCAGCTACTCCAAAATGTCTGTAGAATCAGGCCCACTACTGCTGGTGTCCTTTCCACTGGCCGTTCTGGGCATCAGATGTTTCTTCCTGTTGTGATAGTTGGGGAGGCACTGTGTCGTGCATTGTCATCAGCCTTGTGGGTCTACTCCTAAACTTTTGACCATAGCTGCTGCTTAATGACAACAGGCTGTTGGTGAACTAGCTATGGCCAGTATTGAATATTCTATAAATCTATGACCAAACACTGGGATATAGAGAAAGTGGGTGTGGTGTTAAAGGTGGCCCAAATATTTAATAAGATGAACTTTGAAATCTTTGCAAGCAAGACCAAGGACAAACAAGGTTTACAAACCTGGTCATCAGAACATAAAAACTTCCTTCATGGGGATGACATCGCTGTGGCATTCAAATTCAGCAGTCAGTTCTATATTTTAAAACATCTTTGTGCATAGTAGTGGGGTTCATTCTAACATGTTTATAAATGCAGATAATATAGTTTTCTCCATTTCAATCCCCAATACTATTCCCTTGCCTCTCCTCCTCCCTCCCCGGCCCCATCCCTACTCTGCTTATCTTATTTCTATTTATTTATTTTAATTGGTGCATTACATTATAGTTACATATCAACTTGTAATTCATTGTGCTGTATTCATATGCACACAAAGCATAATTTGGTTAACTTTATTTGCCAATTCTTCCCCTTTTCTTCCTCTTCTCCCTCACCCTTGGTTCCCTACTTCTACTCTCCTGTTCTTCCTTCTATTTTCACAAGATACACTCCCCACCTTTTTTTAACTTTTAAAATTTTCTTTTAATTAGTTATACATGACAGTAGAATGCACCTTGATACAGCATGTATAATGGGGAATACAAATTGGTGCAACCATTATGGAAAGCGTTGTGCACATTCCTCAGAAAAAGAGATACCATTTAAATTTTTATTTTTATTGATAGTTTCTATATATGTGAGAAAACATTTGTGCCTTGACTTTATGATTCTAGTTTATTTGCTTAGCATGATGTTCTCCAGATCCATCCATTTTTAGTTGAGTTTGAAAATTACAGGGATTTCCCAATGAATTCATTTTATTAGCAGCCAAAAACTAGTTATCTGCTTTTCCTTTGCGTGCAAAATTTCTTTAGGATCTATATAGGGAAAAGCAGAAATTGTCTTTTACTTTCTAAAAGCCATTAAAAAGCTTTTAAGTTTTTTACTATTTTTGAAAAAGATTTTAAAAGAGCTGTGTGAACATGGAAATTTTAAAGATAAAGAGGAAAATCATCATTTATTTTAAAGCTGTAGTAGTTACAGAACCCATGCACTAATGAGACCTTGAGGAACCTCTCGACATTTTTCCCCGTCTGCTTCAATTTGACTTTAAATTTTTAAAGCCAGAGTCTATAATAAACAAATCAATTCAGGCTCCTCCCCATCCCCCATTTCAGACCTTTGGTGCACAACTTGTTTATTTTGGTTAAGCTCCTATGTATGCAGCAGCCAGAGTTACTAAGAGTGAATATGGACAGGAAAAAAAAAAAAAATCTTCAGTGTGGTATCTAATAGACTCTGAGTCAACTTCAAAGTCCACTAGATCAGATCTGCTTTAGTAAATGATATTTAGCTTGCAAGGGGAATGTATTAGCTTGATGAAATTTCTTTTCTAAAAAAAAAAAAATTTTGTTTTGTGTTGTTTGGATATAGAAGTAGTAGAGGCTAGAATTTTGTGTCAAAGAGAGAAGGAAAATGAGGGGACAGAAAATCTGCTCCTCCTAACCTATTCCATAGCCAGTTGCTGGACAAGCAACTCCATTTCCATGAAATTTAAATGAGGTCTTTAAATTGGCTCCTTGTATAAATTACACTATGTGAATGTTCGTCCAATTTGACATACATGCTGATTTTAGACTGGTCCTGCTGCTACATGGTGGGTAGATTATGTAAAATGGGTAAAGATCGAGAATAAAGAATTTTAGGTTGGCCCAATGAGCAGGTTAAACTTATTCTCTTCTCCCAAAGCTTACATTATTTGTAAAATTAGATGCAAAATATCTTCCATTAATGAAAAATTAAGTTTGAGCTCTTCATTACAGAGATGTAAGAAATTTACAAGTTAAACTATTTCTTTAATGGGAAAGAGTCTGAGTTCCAAGAGCTTAAACTGCTTCATCTTTCCTTCATAAAAAGACAAGACTAGTCAGCATCCAAGGGCACAATGGAATTTGGAGATTAGATTTAATTTCATGACTCTACTGAGCCCCACAAGTTGAGAGAAGAACACTGTCCACAATACAGGTTGTGAAGACTGAAAGGGGCAGGGAACAGCAGGCTCACCCATTCTGTCATACCCTTTTTTGCAGCCACCTGTTTCCCCAAATGCATGGAGACTGATTCCTCTTGGGCCCTATCTTTAACTTAGAATCAGTGCAGTAACTGTGCTTCTGAAATGTCAGTGTAACTGGGAATATCTGCCCTGTCTGGATTCAAGTTTAAAGGAAGGACAGGAGTTTTTCATAACAACCACTTGCTCTCTAAGTCATGTTTCATCATTAGCAAAAATACTGATTATAGAAGTATTTTTAATTCCTCTGTTTATCATTTTTTAAAATCCAAGTTATTTCTTTTATGAAATACAGCAGAGAGAACAAGTATAATAATTATATTCACTCTTTGAAGAACCCAGTGAATCTGATGATTTTTTGATTATCTAGAGTATTAGAATATACATTCCACACAATATACAGTTTGTATTGTTGAACACTTTAAATTTGTACTCAGGAAAGTATTTGGAAATCCATATAATAACCTTAATGACCTATCTTATATACTCCAATTGGAGGATACACTCTGATAGAAGACCAAATATTTCAGGAATTTTAATGATACAAACCTTAAGCTTATTATGAGTCAGGCTCTTTGGTAATGTCTGATTGAATTTGAAACTTTGGATTTTTTTTTAATTGCAGAAGAGGTCAGATAGATTACAGGAATCATAAATGGTATCTGTTAGGGCTGAACTGCTTCTCCCTAAAATTCATATGTTGAATCCTGACCCCAAGTACTTAGAATGTGGCTATAATTGGAGATAGAGTCTTGAAAAGCAAAGCAAGTTAAAATGAGGCCATTAGTGTGGGCCTTAGTCCAATCTGACTAGTGTCCATATAAAAAGAAGAAATTTGGTCTGTGAAAACAGGAAAAATATGACTATTTCCAAGCCAAAGAGAGAGACTTCAGGGGAAACGAACCCTGCTGACACCTGAATCTTGACCTTCTAGAATGGGGAACACTGAGAAAATAGATTTTTTGTTATCTAAGTCACTCATTCTATGATACTTTTAATAACAGCTCTAGTAAATTAATAAAGTAACACAGGTATGGGAAACTGTTAATACCTTTCCTGTATTGGCATGCCTAGTTCTCCCCAAATAGTAAACTATAAGACAACCTGGGCTGGCTAAATCCTCCACTAACTCATTCATTAATTCAGTGTGTCAATGATTACATACACTGAATGCTTTCCATTCACTTGTCAATTACTGGATTTTGGAGATACAAAGAATCTTGTCAAGAAACTCAATGTAGTAGAAGATAAAGACATGCAGAAATAATTGCGATCAATTTAAGACATGCCAAAGTGAATGCATTCATTCATTCATTCATTCATTTTCCAAACCCAATACATACTTTGGGGGATTCTCCTTTATGGCAATGCTAGGCTGTAAGAACACCAAATTCTGATATATTTTAATGAAGTGCTACCTTATAGTGTATCTGTTCTCCAAAGTGAGGTTGAAAGGTTTTATTATGAGTGTTTTATTGGCTGACTTCTGCATTTCCCACTAGTATGCTCTGTACCCACATATCATTCCAGCTAGTTCCCTTGCCTTGCTTCATGGACCTCTCATTCACTGGGTCACTCTGGTCATAACCTGAAACTACTGAATCATCTTTTCATTCCCACCTCATATCTGCTGGGTTGTCAAGTCTGGTGACTCTTCTCAAATATATCTAAACACTCCAACTCCTCTCACACCTGTGTTTAAGGCCTTCATTATTTCTTGCTCAGATTAGTATAGTCTATAGTTACTATGGGCTACAATTTACTGTGTGGATTATGATTAACTATTGTGGAGAACTTCCACCACTTATTGTCTCTAATTTTGACTTGAGAGTTACATTTCTAAACCAAATACAGGTATATCACTTCCTTACACAATATTTTACAACTGTTAACAAGATGTAACAGTACTTTCATAATCCAATATATTAGCTCCCATCGCTTCTCCAGCTATGCTTCCTATTGATAAACTGTAATGCATCTTATGTCCTTGTCATAGGAAAATTAATATTTTGATATTTTAAATAGATAATATAAATATTAATAAATATAGCAATAAAGGAAAGTTTCTCCCTTCTCCTCAGTCATTGTCAAACTAAAGAGAAAGGTGACCATCCTAGATCTTAATATTTGCCTACCCTTTCAATATTTGCTATTCAGTATTTGATAAACCAAATGATCTAGGTCTTCTATTATTATTGTCATGCATCTCTTTGCAATGTGCATATAATACCTTATAATATGTAAGGGAGATGGGGAGGGCTATGCTATCCAAAAAATTATGATTATCAATAATTAATATGAATAACATATGATTTCTAGTGTCTTGATATGTATATCAGACATGAGAATATAGGAAAACAACAGAATAAATAAATTCAATACACTTTCCTCAATTACATTTGATTTTCTTGCATAAACATTAGTATGTAGATTCATGTAATGGACCCATGCACAAAAGTTTCATGAAATAACAAATCTCCATGTGCATTTCTGAAAGGAGGAAGAGTTTCCAGTGAAGAATATTTTAGAGGGAAATTAAAAAATTAAATCCTACCTAAATGAAGAAAATAAAGAAACATACTGTATTTTTCATGAATGCTGGAGTATTGCATTGTGTTATAACCTTTAGATTATATATGTTACATAACAATCCCAGAAGCAGAAGAAATAATGAAGTAAATAAATAAGTTGTTGAATAAAGATAATAAGATCAACACTTTTTCACATTACATTAATAAGTTTGCTAAAATATTATTTCACAGACTATTTCTTTTGTATAATGAATATTTTGGAAAACGCATTTTTTTTTATTATTCCAAGAAAAATTCTTTCAGTTATTTGACAGCAAAAAGTGACCATGCTTGGGAATGTGGTTCAGTGGTAGAGTGCTTGCCTAGAATTTGCAAGACCCTCAGTCCCATCCGAAGCACTGAAAAAGAAAATCTGAAGTCTATATACAGTAAAATTTTGAATGTGTGTTTCCTGTCAATATATCAAATTCAGCAATTTGATATTCGCAGTCTGCCCTTTGGCATCTATCATATTGTTAACAATAAATAAATATTCAGATTGTTTTTTCAAAAGACTGACCATTTCAGGCCATCCAACCATAAGTGTTGTCATCACAAGTTCTAGCCTTCTAAAGCCAGCTGTCGCACTCACCAGAGTTCTGGGAGGAAACAGTCCAATGGCAGGAATGTCTGAAGATAAAGGGCCCTGAATGCTATGCTAAGAAGCACTAATCACCAAAGAGAGGAAAAGAACCCAGCTTGATTTTAATGAAATCTCGTTAAAGTATAGGAGAAGTAAGTTAATATGGAGAATGACGGTGACAGGGAGAGCATGGTGGAGGAGGCCTACAGCCTGTTCAGAGGAAGAGCCCATCGCCAGGATAATGAGTTACTCTCTTGGAAATGAGCTCATTGACACCCCTTATTCTGGAGGGGTATGTCCCCTCTGAATAAACCCCTACCTCCAGCCCCAACTGGAGGTGTCAAAATCCTCCTGCCTTCATCAGTTGGATTTGGAGGCTGCAATTTCTTCATTGTAATTTTCAGGGCTTCTAAAGAAAGCTTTCCCTGCTCAATGGGTTTTGTGGCTAAATGGAAGTATCCAGGCTTGGATAATTTAGCAGTTTTTATGAGTATTAGAGTTCATGAACAGTAATCTGTTTTTAAAAAGTGTAAAGTTATTTCTAACTAAGTCATGAGAAAAAGCCTTATTTACCAATTACTAAGTATTAAAAATTAACCAATTATTAGGGGCTTTACAGACAAGGTCATTTATAAAAGAATCATTCAATCTATCAAGAGAAAACAGCTGCTGAGAACATAGCTAAAAACAATTCCTTGGCAAAATTCTCAGGAAATTAATGTTTCTGTTATCTATATTTATATTTAGAGACGGGGCGATGAGAATGTTTCATCCTTGAACTGAGAAACTGCCTCTGAGCTCTTTGTAGAGAAAAAGAAGAAAGTTTGATTGCAGTGGCAGGTTTGTACAATTTGGATGTGCAGAGTATTGATTTCTCTCCTGTGTTTATTCTATTCTTGTGTTAGGAAACTTTAAGTATCTGGAGAGGGATGGCCAAGTGGACATTTTAAAAACAGTTTGACATGATTGAAAGCCTTCATATTTGTCAAGGTGTTTTCCTGCTATATGGAATTGTTTTGTTTTCACACTTTTGTTCTCAATGGATGTCATATCCTTGAAATGTGGCAGATTCATGTCTCTGAAGCATCCGTTTTTCAGTTTAACACCAGAAAAGGGTTGGCTGTGGACAAGGGAGCCATAGAAGGCTGACAGAACCATATGCTTCTGCTCCCCGTTTTACTAATCAAGCAGCTGGTAGGTACAAGGAATTGCCCATATTGCACTGTTGAGCTCATGGATCAAACACTGTTCTTAGCACAGTGTGCTAACCAGCCATGGCCATTCTTTAGTCCTGTCTCAAAAGGTACCACAGTTCCCAAGTTGGTTTCTCTGGCAACTGTTGAGACAGTTGAATTACAATTCATAATTGACCAGTCACTAGGCCTGGAGATTTTTTCTTTACCCACCCCACTTCCATGTGGCCTGTGGAGTGTGGAAAGTAGTTGTCCCTCCCAGTTTCCTGAGTTCTTTGAGACAGACTAGTGAACCACAACTCTGTTCTGATCACTGGAAGGATTTTTTTTCTTACAATTCATTCAGAACTGCTTTGACTTTTTAAAAAGATCATTATCCCCAGGAACAATAGTGCTTATTTTGGATTGTTTTGTGTTCTTCATACCTGTTGAGCACAAATTATGCTAAAGCCACAGATTCACTTTATAAAGAGGCATCTGGAAAACAATTTGAAAATGTCACCCTTTCACATCCTTTACAAACTTCACTCATCTCTAATGTGGCCAAATGTAATGAGAGTAATAACTTGTTAGGCTCCTAAAACATGTCTCAGTTTCTTTATGTGGAACCTGTTTCATACTAACTGTTTTAAAAAAATAGATAGTTATCCAGGATCCTTTAACTCTTAAATAAGTTCGTGGAAAACTCCTTCTCAGCCCTTAAAAGGATATCTTGTATCTTTCCTTTGTAGGTTTATGTGTAGGAGGTGTTGGCATCTAGAAACATCTTAGTTAATTTAAACATTGAAAGTCTGTCAAATTTATCATGAATATAGAATAAACCCAAATAAGCTTGATATTGAGAAGCATTAAGTATTCTGTAAAACATCCAAGCACATTATTGGTTAATGTAAAAACAAATCCAATTTAATAGAGATAATGTAATTGGAATTATAATTACCTACGATTACATTAACATTTATTTTGTATTACCCAATAATATTGATTTGATTTATGTTGGTGAAGATAGAAGACCGATGTGAAGTTATATCTTTTAAATTGACATCAGAGACCATGTTATGTACAATTGTTCGAGGCAGAGGCTGTGGAATTGCTGGATTCAAGGGACACAGACTCTGTAAGCACCAACACCACGGAGCCATCTCACTAATGTCACTGGAAGACAAAGACTCCTTTTGCTTACCATTGTCAGTCACATTATTGATCACCAGCATCCTCAGAGGAAATGTTACCACCAATGGTACAAATTGAACTGGAGAAGCAACTCAATTAACACGATTCCAATGCCAGGGCCACTTTTTTAAGACATGTTCTTGCTCAGCCAGTGACTTTCCTATCACATTGATTCTGGGCACTTGAGTTCCTTAAGAATATATATGACCAATGTTTTTTCTTTTGCTTTTAGGGCTTACCATAGCACAAATTGCTGCAGATGTGAATGTTCTTATTGGCATACATGGAAGAATGACCTTATTTTATAGTGCTATTATAAAAGCATGGTTTAAACTAGACTTTCAATTTTTTGTGTGACAGAAGAAGGGGCTAATCTTATGGGTCTTGACCTCTTTCGAGCATTCAAACTATTGATGACAGAGCACAAGGCTCTTTACTTTCCCTGCTTGTCATTTTCTTGGCCTTAGATGGTTCCCAGCCCATTTCAGTACATATGCCTTATTGACATCCTGTGTTAGAGAGTAATGTATCTTCTCAGTCTCAACATCTCTGGTCTACTCTTATATAAGGATTAAGGAAAGAAACGAGCTTCCTAACTGATTCCCAGACTCAGCTTTCTACATTTCCAATTCACAGCTACAAAAGTACTACTAGGGGCATCAGACTTCCTGTCTTATTAATAAGAATACCTCATCAATGTATTACTTCTAGCAACTGGTTGATCATCCAATTTCATGGCTCAAATTTGTTCACTAATATGAATTTTCCTTAGGGATACCTTTGCTTTCTATTATAGCAGATGTCTCAAATAAACTTTACATTTTTTAAGCTGAAATTTCAATGAACCTCCCATCCAGGGTCCTTATTTTTCCTATAGCCATTTATCAAGCCTCTATCCAAATTTAAGCATGTACACTTACAAATTCTTCTTAAAATATACACATGAAAAATATAAAATTAAGGGTGTATTCAATGCCATACAAAAGGAGATATAAGCCATACTAAAAGGGGACATTGTATCTACCATTTTTGTGGTTTTCCTTGGTGATTCCTTGGTCCATCACTACTTCACTGGCTCTGAGGGGTTCCTTTCGCAGGTGATGTCACCACTTTTACCATGTACAATTGGTCCCAGAGTGTGTGCTGGATACAAAGGCACCCATGGAGTCTGGCCAGCAGAGTGTACATTGTCCTGGAGAGAGCACTTTACCCACTGGACTGCCTAAAAATGGATGAGCCTGGCAGACCCAATCTTCTCTTTTGTGAGATTTGAATGGGAGACTCAAAGAAAGGCTTGAAGACAATAGGAAGGGGTAAAGTTGCTGAGAGATACACAGAAAGGAAGCAGTAAGCAGAAACTATGGGGTTGCAGGATGCAGGGTTAAGAAAATGCCTCAATAGAGAGGAGAATAATGAGGGTCAGCCTACAAGTGACAGCAGACACCATGGATAAAGAGAGAGAGAATAACTGAGTTGGCATCATGCAAAACACTACAGCAGGGAAGGAAGGGTGACATGTGCTGAGGGGACACCTTGGTTCTCTACAGCTGTTTTCACCCTAAGTGATCACCCATTTCTCTGTGACCCTTGGCTGTGTGGTTGTGGTTGTATTCTGAAAGTCTGATCTCTAGGAGTCAAGTTAGCCATCTGTTTCACTATTCATCATGTTCCCATTTATCCTATCAAGAACCCACAGTCAGAGTGTATAGCTGATCCTAGGAGACACTAGTTTAGGTCACTTGCAATCAAACTGTAGAGAAAAGTTACAAATTTGGTGAAAAAGGTTTTATATTAAAAACAATAATAAAAAGGTTTTTTTTTTTTTTTTTTGAGGGACATTATGTGGAAGTGATTCTTTAAAATGGGAGTACGGGATGGTGTGTTAAGTTTGAGAAAGATTTAGAATGCACATTTGCTTATGAAAAGCTCTATAAAGTCTAGCAATTAAAAAAAAATATTCTGTTGAACCCAGGAAGAGAAAACCTATTTCATTTCATCAAAGTAACAGATAACATCTCACCATATTATTTTTCCATGATACACAGTTTAAATTTTTCAATTTATGTAAATAATAGTAATCACATTGCATCTTATAAAAAGATAACTGTCTTAAGTTGTGAATTATTTTAAACTTTGGAATTCTTATAAATTCAAATGTCTTGCAAAAAGTCTTAGAAATAATACTAAAGGTATATTGGTTATTAAAAATTATAAATAAAGATTTAAAATTTTTATACTTTCTTTTCCTTCCCACCCTCTGGTTCTGTACTAGAACAGAATTTCCTTGGAAGAGTACCAATGCGTTTTAGATGTTATGTACACAAATTTTATAACCCAAGGAAACTAAAAGAACAATAAGAATTATATGTGGATATAGTTGTCTTAACTCCTTTGAAACAATATAATAACAGTCAAAGGAACTAATAGGAATTGATAAACTCATGTTTTAGACCATGGTTTGACTGGAACTGGATTTAAATAACACTTGCCACAGGGCATTAAAGTGCTGTGTATTCTAAGATATATAGTTTGACATACAAAAGAAAATATTCAAATTTTACATTTCAGGGATGAGAATGGTAATTGGTATTTTAATGCATGTTCAACTAACAAAAAAGAGAATATTTTATATATATATATTTATATATATATATATATTATATATATATATTGGCTACTCAGGGGCATTCGACCACTGAGCCACATCCCAGCCCTATTTTGTATTTTATTTAGAGACATGGTCTCACTGAGTTGCTAAGTGCCTCGCCATTGCTGAGGCTGGCTTTGAACTCTTGATCCTCCTGCCTAAGCCTTCCAAGTGCTGGGATTATAAGCGTGCCCCACCATGCCCAGCAGGAGAAAATATTTTAATTATAGAAGGAACAATTGGTTTCAGCTAAAGAAAAAAAAAATTAGGAACATGAAAATAGGCAATCAGATCTAAAATTTTGTGGTATCTCGATAATAATTTTTTAAAAAATAGAATGACAAGTGTATCTGGTGTAGTGGCTTTTTGAGGGGGACTGGAGGCAAGCATTAATTTTGCTGATTGTTGAAGTAATAAATGCAGATTTGGAAAATTTGGAAAAGCATAAGAAAGAAATTTCCACCCATTCATAATTCAGTAGTATTAACCATTTTATATTTAGCAGATATTATCTTCCAGTCATTTTAATACATACATTTTTTGCAGAATTGTGATATTTATGTATAATTTTCCTATGGTACTGTTTTTGTCTATTTTGTGCTGCTATAACAGACTACTTAAAACTGGGTAATTTATAGCAAACAGAAATTCATTGGCTCATGAATCTGGAGGCTGGGTAGTTCATATCCAGGCAGTGGAATCTGGCAAGAATCTTCTTCCTGTGTCATCCCAGGGCAGAAAGCAAGAGAATGATAGGGAGAGGGGTGAGCATGCAAGAGGAGATCAAACTGATCCTCATATAAGGAAGTCACTTCTATGATATATGTATTAATTCATGAGGGCAGAGCTTTTGCTTTTGTGACCAAATTATCTCTAAAAGGTCCCTTGGCCCCAACACTGCCCTCATTGGTGAGCAAGTTTCCAAAATATGAAATTTGAGGGGCACCTCCAAACCATAAAGCTACAAATATTTCATTTATTTTTATATTATTTATCAAATTAGATTATTAAAAAACTCTAATCCTGTTCTTAAGAGTTAAATAATATTCCATTCTAACTTATCTCCTACACTGCTTAATTTAGGTAGATTTTAATATGAATGACCTTAAAATGTCACTTCTATCCTTAATAGTGATGTGTGTATATCTTTTTTTTATTTTTTTATTTCAGTGTAAGATAGACTCTAAAAAGGGGATTAGTGGGTCAAATGTTTCAACATTTTAAAAAATGCAGTTCGTGTTTTATGGTTTTTTTCTTGTAAATTTGTAAATATTTATGTTCTCTAATATGACATATTAGAACACTAAAAATTATTTGTGAATTCTTGTTCAAATCCTTCCTTCACACACCTACTTTTTATGTTGATTTTATATGATTTTTATTGCACAGTAGGTCTTTATTTTGCATATCAACCTACATTGTTTTTAAATATTTCTCTAACTTTTTTGCTTTTTATGTTACTTTTATAAATAGATTATTGATGTCTATGTTGTAAAATCTGTTCTACTTGATTTCTTCACTTCCTTATAAGCTTAGTATGCTCATCTCAGGGCATGCACAATCAGGGATAAACCCCCTCTTTGAGCAGTCCTGGTTACTATGAGACTGCATACTCAGAATACCTATAGAGGGACTAGTAAATGGGCTTTATTGTTGCTTTATTCCTTAGTAAATTTTCAGAGATGGGGAGAAGGTATTCTAACCTTCTAATGTTAATCTTTGACACAGCGGAAATGCTGGGTCTGAGGTAATATTTTTATCATAATTCTCGATTTCTTAGTACAGTGAAGCCAAAGTCTTCTCTAGTCTTCAACACAACCAAAGAATGTAATCCACACTAGTTCTTAACAAAGAGGCTTCAAATGTGAGCTTTGCTAAAGGCCATTCTCTCCTTCCTGAATGCACTCTTGGAAAAGGAACAGCCAGATTTGGGACAGGCTTTTTTATGAAAAGTGATTTTTAGACTGTTTACTTCATCTTATTTATATAACTTTGCCTACAATATAGAAACTCTTTCACAGCTTTTGCTTCTAGAAAACTTTATTCTATCTCACCAACCTGATGTTTGTTCTAGTATTACTACCAACTTGTTTTAATTATGCAATTTTGTGATCAGGTTCAAAATCCTATATAGCAAATACATTGCCATTAGTTTTCTTTTTCACCGTTTTCCCAATGATTAATATGTATTTAATCTTTCTAATCCAATTTGCCAGATTCTAAAACCATCCCTTTGGGATTTTTATTGGATTTTCATTAAATATGTGAATTAATTTGAGAAGAAAATTAAAATGTTATCTTTTAATAGAAATTAACTCACAAAATTCAAAATTTCTAAGTTTTCTGAAATGTAACATATAGTGGATTGAAATATGTTGTAGTAGAAAAACAGCGGATTAGGCACAAGGAGATCTGGCTGGTAGGCCTGGCTCTCGATTTTCTACTTTTGGGTACTTGGGAAAATTAATTCACTGCTCTAAGGCTCAGTTTCCTTATTTGAATAATGAAGAGGTTGTACTAGATAAGGCATTAGAATGGTCAATGAGTTCCATTCCAAATTGCAAATTCAATGAACATCTGTTATTAAAAATAACTTTTGTATGCCCACAGGCTACTTAACAATAGTGTCTTAGATTAACAACCACTCTTCCTCCCATTTTAGCTTTCCTTTTATAGGTAAAAATATATTCCACAGAAATGAATGGAAAGTATTATGTATTTTTAAAATATGATTCCACATAAATAGATTATGTAATTACATGTGGAATGGCACTATGCCCTACACATATGAAAGCAGAATCCTAGATTTGATTAATTCATTTTTTAGGAACATGATCCCACTGTTCCTATGATATCTTATATAGAACTCCTATACACAGAAATTAACCCAATAGGAAGGAAGTCATAAATAACTAAATAATGAAAATAAATTATACAAAATATATAACTAGGAACATGCTATAAGTGGATTATTTGCAAATATGAGTTTAATGTAAATAATTGCTTAAAATAAAATCCAATATTTGAAATATTCACAACTGTATAGATAGCAACCTAAAATAATTTAAAATAATCATTTAAAAACACGTAAGATCACTTAGGCAAGATGTGAAAACTACTTGTAATAAAACCTCTCCCATATTCTTAGTGTCTTAATACAATAAAAGTAAATTTTCATGTCACTAGTCAATGTGGATTGGCAAAAGGTGAACATTAGAAGGGCAAAGGGCATGGATCTGTTTCAGCCTATCATGGAGAGACTCAGGGTTTTTAGTCTCTTGTGGCTCCAATATTTCCTAAGGATCTGTTTTTCTCTGCAATGGATGGTCTGAATGGGAAATGAAATGAGGTTGAAGGCATAGACTCCCTACTTTCTTTTGGCGTCATTTATATGCAGTGTTTCTACATAACTGCGATGGAATCTGGAAACTATTGTCTAGTAACATGCCCAGGAAGAAAACACATGTGGCGGTGAGCACTAGCAAATTCTGCAACAATTAGTCATACTAACCAAAAATCAGAGTTCTCCCCACCCCCTTTCCTCAACACACAGAACACACATAATCACTCCAATCATTGCATCCATTGCCAAACCTGGGGTATCCATGTGACAGACAGTACTACACATTAGTTTGGTTTTGTTTTTTCATTGTTGGGACCTATGACCTTAAGGAATACATTTCTAGCTTCTCCCATACCCAATAGACAGACATGCTAAAAATCTGGCTCTGATGCTGCTATCTGGAAAGGACTCATTTGCTCATTGTGTCCCTTATCTCTGACCTCTGAGAGTTTATTCTTTGTGAGTTATTCTCTATGCCCACACATGAGTAGGACACTGGGGAACATATTCTCCTTAGAGATTGTGCAGTTTTTGCAGGCTGCTTCTAATAGAGTAAGTTTAGGGACCAAAATTTGTCTCACAGCTTGAATAACCAAAGATTCTTATTGAGCCTGGGTTTATGGTTTCCTTTAAAGTTTTGATAAAACATACAGAGCATAGGATCTGTCTGCTTCTAATCAAATCCATGTGCCAGTAGATCATATTCCTTCCTAGTCAAGTCTTAAATCTACTTCTTTTCTTGCTTCTTTGCCCCTCTTGCCTCTTTGCTTCAAATTAAAGGTACTAACTTAAGACTACATAGTACAAAATCCTGATCTTTGCCACATTACCAAATCATTCTCTTCAACTGAGGATTCTTTCTCATTACTTAGTTTTTTCAATCAACCTTCTTGTTACTTGATGTCTGGTGGCAGTTTCCAGATTTTTGATACTCCTCAGATCAGTTTCAATTGTGTTCATCAACCTAAAATTATTTCCATAACTTCATTTAACATCTTGCCAAATTTCCAGTCTAAAAAACACTAACAGTCCATCTTTCCAAATAGTATTCTTAGAGCCACCTGTTCAAGAGTCCAATGTCTTCCTTTTTGGGTATCATGTCAGCGTATTTTGCCAAAGAATACCAAGGCCCTTTAGTCCATCAGCTTCCAATATTTATTTGTTCTTTATTAATCACAATCCAGTCACTAAACCTACTGACAAATATTTTTGGATATTTTATGTTAGTGTTCTACTCTTGGCATAGTGTTTTCTTTTTCTTTTCTTTTTTTATCTTTTGGTCATCATATGTGAAAGGCTATCACAAACTCTAAATTCTCATATCTTAATTGAATAAAGATTTCTTTCTCAAAGATCAAAATCCAGTGTGGCTGGTAGTGGAGCTCTACCTCACAGGAATGAGCTCTTGCCTTCATGTGACTGACTCATCTTTCAGGGCTTTGCTCTCTTCTGAATTAAGAGGCTGGTTGGGGACAAAGACGGTGTCAAAAATACACTTTTAAGTGCCTTGGCCCAAACCTGATACATATAAGATCTTCTCACAACCCATTAACCAGAAATTTATCACATTACTGATCTACCTGCAGTAGAGGCTGAGAGAATATTCTAGATATGCTCTCAAGAGGATGAGAAGTGCTGTATTTCTGCCACACTGCTACAGATTGCTTGACAAAAAAAAGGACAAGAATTTAGCGTTTACTGAAATTGTCTGTTACATCGTGTGTTTCATAAGTTAACTCATCTCTACCATAATATAAAAACTGACAGGAGTACAGCAATGATATGGTCCCAAATTTCCTATAATTTCTTCTACATCTAATCTTCAAAATATCCTGGAATCTGGAAGCACTCAAGCTCCTCTTTGCTTTCTTTGTATTATGACTGCTACTTCATTCTCAAAGTGAACTGCTGTCAGAGGGAGGGGACTCTATTACTTGGAACTACTTATGAATTTGGTCACAGGGAGAGGTTATTGAATATTGCCATAGTGACTACATGGCAATTATTAGTTATTCTATTGTTCCAAACAATGTTCAATGCTTACATATAGATGCTGAGTCATAATTATGTAGATTTAAAATGTATATAATTGCACCATGGTGCATGCCTGTGTTTCCAGCTACTCGGGAGATTGAAGCAGAACAACCATTTTAACCCAAAGTTTGGGCAATGGTCAGGCACAGTAGCATATACCTGTAATCCCAGAGGCTCAGGAGGCTGAGGCAGGAGGATCACAAGTTCAAAGCTAGCCTCAGTAACAGCAAGGCACTAAACAACTCAGTGAGACCCTGTCTCTAAATTAAATACAAAATAGGGCTGGGGATATGGTTCAGGGTTGAGTGCCCCTGAGTTCAATCCCTGATAAAATAAATAAATAAATAAATAAATAAATAAATAAATAAATAAATAAAAATAAAAATAAAAAATTGGGCAACCTACTAACAGTCTGTAGTAAAGAAATAAAAATACAAACAAATATTTTTCAAAGAGCACATTTATTATTTTTACAACGGTGATAAAAATATTCAGGAAAATTAGGAATTAATTATAAAAGAGATGAACACAAAATTTTCTGGACTATGGTTGTTAGTAGTATAGTGTTTCTTTCTACAGAAGAGGATTATTTAAAGAAAACGCTAGGGCTACCTGGACATTTCTTGAAAACCACTGATTAAAGTCATGTGGTGGATATTAGAAATTACAGTTCTTCACCTATCCCCCAAATCCACTCTCCTTTCCATGTAACTGCATATCTTCCAATAAGAAGTGAGTACCTTTCTACACCTTTACTTTCAACTCAGTTATGTGAGTTTGGCCAATGGCTTTTAGTAGATATGATTTAAGCAAAGACTTGAATTATGCTTTTGCTTTTATGCCTGTCTTTGCACTTCTGCCTTTGCTATGAAAAGAGCATGCTCCAAGTAATGCATCACCCCAGGAAGGAGCAAAACTTGGGATAATTTGACTCAATTCATATGTAGGAGCCAAAGGCTGTCCAAGCCCAGCTGAGCCTAACCTGGATTTATCTGACTCCCAGCCAACTAGTAGGTCCCCATGCACAACATCAAATGATGGCTATTTTGCACCACTGAATTTTATGATGTATCCCTAAGCAGGAATATGTGATGTCATTGAAACATGCCCTTAACATGTTTTAAAAAAACAAAATAGACTACAACAAAAGTTACTTGCCAGAGTCAAGAGCCAGAATATGTAACCAGATGATATTGTTTCCAGACAGGTGACACTTACAACATTAACTTCAGTTCAAAATTCACCTATGTTGGGAAGTATCCTATGCATGGCTTAAGTTTGTACTACCAAAGTTCATATATCCTCAGTGTAAGTAGAATTAAGATGCTATTAGAGAATTAAGCTTTGTTTATGCTTTTTGTTATAGTTTTCTAGAGTGTACTTTAGGCATTGGCCACAAGCCACATTGGGACATTAAGTAATCACAATACTAACACATTTCAATATTCAGCTGGCAACAAGGCCTATAATTATAGTTAAGCTTTCATTCTCTGTGTCTGCAATTACCTAACCAGTGATAAGGAGATTTTCATGATTGCCATTAAGGGTTTAATTATGACTGAGTCAGATACAAGAACAGTTGTTAGCTACATATCCATCCATCCCTATGGGTAAATTGGCCTATCTGAAGAGAGGGTTGGAAAAATAGGCCGAAGTAGTAAAAGAAGACAATAAGGTGCATTATAGATGACTCAGGACACACTGATGGGACTCTGGCTTTCTTTCAGCAGCTTCATAACCATGAGCTTCTTGGGATGTCAGTGGCCCCCAGGTGAGCAACTCCAGGGGAATAACAGTCTATTGCCCTGATGCAATCCTCTTGCTTATGGAGTCTGGCCACTTACCCTTTAACAAAGACTGGAATAGAAGAAAGTTAGTTCTTAGCTCCTAAGTCATAATAGACAAAGTAAATGTTTTGAATAGCTTGAAAAAAAAAAAAAGACCTAGAAGAATAAATATCATTAATTAATTGGTTTTGTTTATTGAATATTGCTGTCTCTTTAATAGCTTGTTTATGCACACAATACATGATTGACTATTTAGTGACTTTGTTATAAACCATGTCAAACAAAACTTGCATCTAAGCATGTCAAGGGGAATGTCAATGGTTTGCTTAGTTGTTTTGCCAGACATGTCTGTTGATAGATAATAACCCAAATGTGCCATTGTGTGTGTGTGTTTTTTAATGTGGTATTCAGAGAACACTATAAGCAAAGGACCAACTAGGCAGTAGTAGAGAGAGCTTTATTGTGAAGTGCTTTGGAAAAAGTTGCTAATAAGAATGTGAGATTGAAATGGAACTAAGCAAAGGTAATATTATTTCTCCGAGCATTTGATGTATATATTGTTCTGATTTTAGATGTTTGCTTAAATAGGAAAACAGTGATTATAATACAGACATGAACCAAATTTTTGTTACATCAGAAAAAGAAACATTATTCATTATTCATATGCTAAAAGATGTGGTGAACTACTTTTATAGCTTTAAGATATTGAGATATTTTACTCTATAACTCAAAAATTTTTATAACATTTTAAAGTTTGAAAAACAAGTTTGATAAATTTTAGAACATAATAGATCACCAACAAATCTCAGTAGGAATTTCTCATCACAAAATATTTTTAAAATGTTTAACATTGACTTAACATAGAAAGATGAAATTATTGCTTTATATTTTTAAATGCTTTTAAAATTAATTTAATTTTAAGCATGACTTAAGAAATATTTCAAGCCAATTATTAAATTGAAAAGAATTAGAATTATTCTTTAATTCAATTTTGAAACATTTAAATTAACACTTGATAAATGTCAAAGTAATATAAATCATGCCAATAAGTTCTGCTTTTTCAATAAAAATACATTATAATTTAAAGTGAAAAACATGAACTTTAAAATTAAGTGTAGAAACAGGAAAAATATAAAATGCCCCAATTAGCAAATGCAACAAAAAGCCATGGTAAAAAAAAAAAAAAAAAAAGCCTGACTAAACAAAGTAAAAATTTTAGTAATGAAAACATTAAAATAGGACAAGACCTAAAATGTACTAAGTGATTAATAAAGTGTGTATGAGAGCAAGGAGATCCACCCCTAATTATCTCCAATGTTAGATGACTTTTCTTTTCTTCTTTTTATTGTTCTTTTTTAGTTATACATGATAGTAGAGTCTATTTTACATATTTATACAAACATAAAGAATATCTTATTCTAATTAGGATACCAGACTTATGGATATATATTGTGTTAAAATTCATTGTAGTGTATTCATATATGTGCATAGACACCTTTTCTACTAGACAGAATTTAAAAATTGAAATAGTCAAAATCATAAGCAAAAAAAGAAGAGACAACTGTATTAACTGTTTATTATGGTGCTTATTTGTTCTAAACAAACTTGATTTAGACTTTTGCAGGACTATAAACCAGGCATTAGCTGTCTGCTAAGTATTTCAGAGAATCAACTTAGGTGACCTTCAAATTAAATTAACAAGTAGACTTTGATATTACTACTAAGGCATAGGGCAAGAGACATTTTGCCCAAGATCACTTGGTAGTTGATGGTGAAAGTGAGATTCAAACACAGGCAGGCTGAGTTCAGAGTAAGTGCATGGAACCACCATAATCCATTGCCACTTTAGTAGCTCAACAAGTAAGACAGACACCTTCTTGTCTATACATATTGCCCCATGTATTTTAGGCCTGTTGCAAATGAGTAGTATATATATTATTTTAAACTACACTCCAGTTTCAGCCAACATAACTTGCAGGCTACTCATTTTAGAATGCATTTTGCAGACCCAATTAATAAACTGTGATTTTACTCATCTGACCAGACCATATTTGTCCAATTATGAATTAAGAATTTTTCCCCAAATTTCACTTAAATAGAGAAGCATGCCTTATAATTGAGTTTTTCCAAAGTTTATTTGGAGAAGGCCAATGAGCCAGAAATCACAATTATCAAAGTTAGTTTGGAATAATTACAGAGGTTATTTATAATATTTGTAATTGTTTCTGCTTTGTTTTAGTAGATTCAAAACCAGTTTTACTGATGGGTGTGGTGGTGCAAGCCTGTAATCCCAGTGGCTCAGAAGACTATGACAAGTGGATCGCAAGTTCAAAGCCAGCCTCAGCAAAAAGTTGAGGTGCTAAACAACTCAGTGAGATCCTACCTCTAAATAAAATACAAAATAGGACTGGGGATATGGCTCAGTTGTTGAGTGCCCCTGAGTTCAGTTTCTGGTACCCCCCCACACACAAATTTTTTACCTATCTTCCTTGGATTAAAGCCTACTGGTTCCATGCTAATGTACATAAGCCTATCACATATCAATTTAAAAAGCAGGTATCTGATTACACTATAGAAATCAACTATAAAAATTAGTCAATATAAAAAAAGATAACAGCAAAAACAAAAAAAGTCTGACACCTTCTTAATGTTAGCAAATTCATGCTTAGAACTTGAGAGAAAAATCTCAATAACAACATTACATATTGACTATAAACTCTGTATAGAATGTGCTATTTAACAGTGAAAGTAAAGCTTCCTAGGAAATTTTTTTTACATGACAAAGATGTGACTCAACTAATAAAAAAGAAATTAATACCAAAGATGTATAACAGGCATTTAAAGAAAATACTTTCATAGAATGTGAGAACTTAAACATCATTTCTGACAGTGTGTGCTATTAATTTATATCTATAATTAAATTTTTAAAAGAAACACTGTACAGAAATATCTGACTTTTTCAACTATAACATTTAAAGTCCATATCCAATGTGATTTGTGTGGATATGTGCTAATTATTCAGTTTATTACATAGAAACGTTCAGTGTGTATTTTCTTTATAACTTAACACCCAGTTGAGCTATTCCCTTTTATTTACTCTCCTCATTGTTTGAACAGCAGAAATGAAACTTCAAAGCTCATTCTATTAGAACTTGATCTAATTGTGCTTTCTACTGAGTGCTGTTCATGATTAAGAACCTCAACACATGTTAAATGACAATATTGTCCCTTGTACTCTACCTTTAAATATACTCATATATAAAGCTTATATAACATATATGTACTGTGATTTGTGTCAGTTTAGAAGTATTTCACAATTTTTAAAATCTCATTGCCTATGTCTCATGAAGTATATATATTTTTGTGTGTGTGTGTGTGTGTGTGTGTGTGTGTGTGTGTAAACATTAACAGTTGTGAACTGTTAAAAAAAATTTGGTCCATGCACTTTATGAAGTTCTCTGACCTTGTGTCATGCACTTACTGTACGTGTCACAACATATTCTTGAAATGATGCAGAAACACAAAATAGTGAAGTATAATATTCTAGAAAAGTGAAACATGACTACCAACTATAGCATGCCTTATAAATTGTCTGTCATTAAATCCTTTTTGAATATTTCATGTAAGCATAGGGTTTATAAATGTGCCACAAAATTGCACACTTGTGCTGCAGGAAACTGAGTTTTAGTCTTATTAAAGAAGGAGAACTTCATAAAAGAATTAAAAGAAGTTGAATTACAACAGTGAGCAACGGCTCTGGGATATAGGGCGGGAGTGGATGACATCACATGTGTTAGAAAAAGGCCCTTGGAACTGACAGAAATTTTCATAATGTTTTTATGATAGACAATGGGTCCTGGATGCACAGGTGAGAAAAAATAGCTTTCTGTGTGTTTGTGCACATGTGCGTGTGTATGTGTGTGTGTGTGTGTGTGTGTGTGTGTGTGTGTGTGCATGTGTGTGTATATTCATACCAGTGTCCTGGAATTAAGATGGGATTGGAGGTAAATATTATGATAAGAATTTAGATTTAAACTAGTACATAATAGCATGTACGTAATAGCTGAAAGAAAATACTTGAAATAGTGGCAACATGAAGTGGCCTTTAAGTAAAATGCAACTTGTAACTGTCAAATCAGAATAAGAGATGGCTATGTCAGTGCAGTGGGAGTCCATTCATGAGATGATGAGAGTAAGAGCACGCGCATGGGATCTCTTTTTGAGAAAGGTGGGGACACATAGATACAAATCGTAAATATAGGAGAGATACCTAAAGGTTTGTGACTATTAATTATATAAACTAGCTATCGTAAGTTCCAAATTTGAATTTGTATTTTAATTATGAAAATCACATTCCCCATCTCTTTTCCAGATTAGTAAGAAAAAATAGAGATAAAATTAAGAGGACTGTATTACTTAAGTCAGTCTCAGAGAAATCAGAAAGGAAATGCTTAAGAAACTGGTCCATAGTGCCACCTTGTGTTGATGAACCAGTTCTTCTTTTGTGTTTTGTTTTCAAAGACTAATTTTCATGATGTTGAACTACAGAGAAGTAAATACAGATTATATTGCTTTAACTTTGAATTAGTCAGTTGAATCACTGAAATAAAAAGCAAATAGATATTTTAAAACAGCTCTTGTCACCCAGTAAATTTTTCTCTTCATCCTGTTGTAAATGAGTGTATTTTCTTCCTACTAAAATCTGGTCAATCCACTGCCATGAGAAGAGGCATCCTAAGGGTAGATAGAATCTCAGGGTGAATAAAATGTGTTGTTTTAAATCAATTATTATCATTTTAAATCAATTATTATCAAAGCAGGTATATGTCAAAGTATGCAGATCTGATACAACACTGCAATTAATTTGCACGGGATTATTTCTGTTTTATAAAGCTACTTTTTAAATGGATGGAAATTACTCATTTTAATAGCAAAAATTTGCATTCACTATTTGGGGAATAGCTAAAATAGAAAATTATTAACTTAACTTTAGTAATTTTTTTATCATCAGGCCTTCAATATTTGAACTAGTAGTTGATTACTATTTCTAATCACAATAGATTTGGATTTCCTTCCATTAATCCCTGGAGAGCTAGTAGATAAAAAATGCTTAAGAAAGACAATTTAGACAATAAGCTACTCTCCAAAATTGATGTTAGGGACTATATGATTTTGGATGTTTTTGGATGCTGATTTCTTATAAAATTCTAGTAGCTATTTTTTTCAACCTTATCCACTTCTGTTTCAGTGACTGATTCATTTAAGGGACAATGTGCTTGAAGTTTTTTTTCTTTTATTTTTATTTTTTATTAGTATTTTTCCTTCTGTAGAATTAACTTCATGTTTTAAAAAATTTTTTTAGTTGTAGATAGACACAATATCTTTATTTTATTTTATGTGGTGCTGAAGATCAATACCAGTGCCTTCCACATATGAGGTGAACACTCTACCATTGAGCTACAACCTCAGCCCACACTTCACGTTCTTAAATGTAGCCTGACATTAAATTAGAAGATAAATAAAATACATTATTTAGAGTGTGGTTTTCTAAGATACTATGTCTATCTGTGAAATAAAGGTAGAATTTCTCAGATTTTAACTTATTCGAGTAAACTTTTTAATTTATTTTTATTTAAATATTAGACATGACAACATACGTCTGGAATCTTTATTTATTCTAATGAAACAAAGGTTTAGTGTGTTTTATTTTATAAATATCCACAAATAGTTACAAATACGTATTTATAGGTATATTTAAGTTTTCAACATACAAGTTTTAAGTGTACATGGATAATATTTATAATACATATAATTCTACTGAAAATTGTATTGCATATGATTATGATATGTGCAGATAATAGTATTTTAAGTCTATATTCTTAGAGCTATGGATAATGAGAGTTAAGTGACCCATAGTAATTATCTATGAGCAAATTATGTACCTAATAAGGATAATTTTAGTTTCCATATAAATTTTACTATAGGCAGCTTTCTTCCCTTCTAGCACTCAAGTAAAAAAAATTCATTTGTAGGGAGTTAGAGTATATTAATTAAAATTTCATACTCCTATGACCAGTTCAATAATATACTTAATTATTGTCAAGGAATCTCAGCTATTCATAAAAGATAATTTTCTAAAATGACAAACAAGGAGTTTTTCACTAACATGCAGAATGCCGTGTCTTTCCCTTTTATCATAAACATTTCTGTCATTACTTTGCTGAACACATTTTTTGTCTATTTGAAGTGCATTATTTTAGAGGGAAAGCTGCTCACCAGATTACAGAACATGAGCTGGCCAGTGGAGAACTTAACTACAGAAGCCCACTACACCTAATTATAAAAGATGAAGGTTTTAAAATTTGCATAATTGCAACTATTGGTAGGGGTCGGTAACATATTTGCATTATCTACTTATGTTCCATACCAACACTTTTAAGCACCACTTTAAAAAAAGTCTGCTAAGTCAGATGCTTGTAGGTGTCAGAACATCATAACCTACAACGTAGGCAATGCCTTTTTATATCCACATCCCTGAGTTCCAATGGCTTTCTAAAATCAATTTCTAGGTTTGGGTACTATTCCATTTTCCAAATTTTGAAAATAAACAATCTTTCTATCCCTAGCTACATGTAGCTAGGGAAATGCCTAGTGCTTCTAATTCAAGTTCCAAGTATTCATTTGTGCTTTTTACAAATAATTGTTCCATTTACTATACTTCAGAATAATTAATAATTACAAAGATGGCATTCACACCATGAAAGTGCAGACAGAGATAGTGAAGAAGAGTGGTTGGCACCCATCAGGAGGGTCTTTTTACTTTGGAGGCAGAAAGAATCCCAATATCTTAGGGAAATGAACACTTTTTGTAGTGGTTACTGTTTTAGTGTCTAAATAGCATCTGAAATAATTAAATCAGAAAATGGAAAGGCAGCTAAATTAATCAGAGTTGAGAATTTGCTAATAAAAGTAATGATTTTAATAGCTACCATTAATTTGGTAGCTTCTATGTTCAAGGTCCAGGCACTTTAGATATATCATTTCTAATTCTCATTAAAACCTGGAAAGATAGATATTTTAGCACTGTTTCATAAAAAGAAGAACCTGAAGCTCGGAGAAGTTTGATAAGTTGCCCATGAGGTTATAGAAATTAAACCTGGACTTAAACCTACTTTTTATGACTTTATGGTCTAGTTTTTCTGCTATTCCATACTGCCCTCATTCCCCAAAATTACAGCCATATTTTATAAATAATACCTTCATGGCAAAGGCTTAATAATCTAGTTAATATGATAGATCATTGCTTCCACAATTTTTTGCTAGTAAAGATTAGTTGTCCTCAAAATAGTATCAAGTGCATTTCATTTATTTCTTCAGTTACTCAACTAATACTGACTCTGCTCTATGCCACTTGCTACCAGAGCCAAAGTGGGAATATGAATTAGGAAGTGACCAGTGTCCCAGAGTGCAATAATAAAACACTGAACATTATTGCACCAATTGTAAAGAACAGGTAGCTCTGTAGAACTTGCTTCATAAAACTGAGTAAACAAAGAAAAGTCAAATATGAATTTAGGGTGAAATGCCGCAGTGCACAAAGGGAAATCCAGAATTCTGAGGACTGGTAAGTTGCTAAAATGCATTTACTATAAGAAACCAAAATACTCTTACCTCTGCATTACCGTCTCCCCTGCTTTCCTCGCTGTCCCATTTATCCATGGCATTAGTCATGCAACATTCTATGTATTTGGAGTGTGCTTCTTGGGTATTAGGAGCTTTCTAAGAGGGAACATTTAATTCTAGTTTATGTGGAAAATGTGTCATGGTAGCCCATTCAACATCCAAGAAGTATAAACCATTAGAGAAACAATTTTAAAAAGGAAGAGGATAAAATAAGAAATGAAGAGAGAAAGAGAGAAAAAGGAAAAAAAGAAAAAGTTATTTTATTCCCACAAGAAGTTAGGTTTAGCACAGTAAGCTTTTGGGGAGTAAAATGATCAATTTTTACTGTATATGTAACTGAAAGATAATTTATTCATCCATAGTGCTATATTCAGAAAGAAAAATAACAGCATTTGCTTACAAACCAAGTATGACAAGAAGATACATTTCCGCTAATTAAAATTGCTTGTAGCATGTTGGCAAGGCTCAATAATCAAGATTGTCACAGGAAGTGAGGTTGTTTTAGCTGGCTCTTTGTGAACGCACATATTTACTTCCTACTTACAGTAATCACTGAGTTTTTCCCTTGAACTGCCCAGGTTCCCTCCAGTTTCTGCTCTCCTGAGGTTAACTTCCAAGCCGAGCATTTTCTGTAACTTGATTTCTCAGCATTTTCCATGGAAGAAAGGTATCAGTGAGCCTGAGTTTCATTATTAACTCCTTGATCATAGTATAAATCACTTATCATCTTCAGCTTTTTCGATCACAGAAATAAAGATAAATTAGACAATGAGTTTTTAACGTATAAAGTTTCACCACTAAATACAGTAAAATCTTTGCTCACATTCTCAGTGAACATCAAAAATAAGTGTGTGTGCATATGTGTTTGTGCAGACATATGTGTGTAGTGCTTCCTGTTATATCCTCATCTTGATAGTAACGATGGTGCAAGGCTCTGCTTGTTTCTTTCTCACTGCAGATTTTGATTTGCTGGTTTTTGAACTCTTGACAAATTTGGTGACATTGTGGCTGATCCACTTTATCCCTGCTTTGTTTGGGCATGGTCTTGCTCTCTGAGGCACCACTATCCCATTTCCATTGACTTCAGGAGAAGGTTCATTAGGCCTGATCTCTCTCAGTCTTTTTTCTTCGTCCCCTTTCTTCTCTCTTTTCCACACTGGACTCTGGGGCTCTTTATTCCTCAGGTCCCCTGTAGGTTAAGCCTAAGTGCTTATCCTCTCTTCTCTTTAACTCACAGTCAGCGTTGGCATCTGTATTCTGTAACCCTCCATATGAATAAATAAAAGCAGGTACCAGCCTCCCAAATCTCCAGGTCTGACTGGACAAAGAGCTTGAGATGCAGCTCCTGTCACAGCTTCATGTCACCTTGGAACAAAACTCCCCAATGCCATTGAGCTGCTTCTGACTGTAACTTTAATTCCCCAGTGTTTAAGTTTGCCAGACTCCTACAAAGTCTCTTGTAACCTACAAATAATTAACATCTAAAGAAAGACATGTTATGGACCTAAATGGCACAGTAAGGCAGAAGAAACGGATGTATCTATGCAAGGGATAATTAAGGGTTTCTGTGGAGATCTTTATGCTCTTCAGAAGGTCTGGTCTGTCAGTAGACAACTAGGTTCTGAGCCAGTTTGAGCAGTTGGATAGGCAATTTGCATTTGCCAAGATTTTCTCACTCCTCACTCTGTATATCCATGCTTCTTGTTCTACACAGAAATTCTGCATTTTTTAAGTAGTGTGCACCTTTGAAACTCTTCCAAAATGATGACATTCTGAAAACAAACCTTGTAGTGGGGAGGGCTCAGCAAATTCAAAGTTTTCTTTTGCTTTCGTTTTTACACGTGAGGTTTAAACTAAGTTGGGCTATTTATATTATCAGTTCACAAAGCATGATTATCCTTGGTGTATGTGGGTCCCCAACATTGCCCAGTTTGTTGATGGTTGATTTATTTTTTAAAACTCCTTTTCATGTTGGCATCTCCTCTCCACTTACCACTCCCTGAATAGGGAACCATTTAAACCGTGTAGCTTTTTACATGTTGTGTTCCTGTGAGATGAAAACTACTTTATGTGTGAGTAGTTTAACATAAGCTCTATTGTTATATAACTGTTGTCTGCTTTTACCTGCTACTTTTCAGTACCCATCTTTGCATTTAGATATACAACTTGTTCACTGTTTTTAACTGCTACATAATGCTCATGGTGAACCTACTTCACCTTGCTTATCTTTCAGAGGACTGACGCTTCATTCCTGAGGTGGGGAAAAAATAAACAAATATCCTAAGGTTTGTTTTCTCCTTTTGTGTTTGCTTTTGGATTTTTTTTCCCCTGTGTCTGTGCTAGGCTTAGGTCAGATAATTACTTTATTTAAAGTTAGAAACCAAAAGGGAAATGATATGATATGATCAGAACTATGAGTAACTTTGAGTAAAGAAAATTATAGTTTAGATATTTTTCATGGAATGGATTTAATATTCTATAGCTTGGGGATTTGAAGCTTATATCTGTTCAGACTTCTTGGGAGCTAAGGTTGGCATGTCTACTTACCAACTCTGTAAATTTAGCTAAGTCACTTAAACATTTGACCCTAGTTTCCTCATCTGTAATATGGATATAAAAACAACATATCACAAGTCAATCAAAAAGGGTAGATTATGCTGTTCTAATGCCCTTCACCCCAAAATCTGAAGGGCTTAAAACCACAGAAGGTATCCATCCATCCAGGGTCAGCTATGCTCTGCTCCATGTTGCCTTCATCCTCAGTACAGAATCCACGATGATAGAGTGACCGCCAAATGAAAGACTTCTGGTTGCTGAGACAGAAGAGAAAGAATGCTAGCATTCCACACAATGGATCCAGTTCTCAGCCCATAAGTACAAACCATCCTTCCTGGCCACAGCTAGTCACATAATCCCACTCCACACCAAAAGCCAAACAAACAAACCACCACCACCGCCAACAACAACAACAAAATACACAAACAATCAAACCTCACTAAAAGCCCAGAAGTTGAAAAATTGCAATATTCAGGGACCATCATTTTTTAAGGACTACTGTATGACTTGCATGGTTGTTGTCAAGATTAAGGAGCTTATTTCTCATCACTTGGTCAAAAGAATTCCCGGAGCACAGTAGACATAAAATAAATATAAGCTATTATTTTTATGCCTTTTAAAAAAGCATAAAAGGGCTCTCATCCTTTTCCAACACTCTGCTTGAACACTATATTCTATTACTTCCAAATCAGACTCTCCCTCCACATGCCACCAGGCAAAAATATCAATACCTTCTTCTTATCTGAGATGGACGGTATCTTGCAGTACTTTGATCTCATTCCATTTCCATCCACTTACCTAGCATGGGTTCTGCCTATGCTGCCATGATAACTGCATTTTATACCCTGGTTCTTCATACTCTATTGGTCTTGGTCACAGTTGGCTCACAAACATCTTTACTAAAGCTTCATTCAGATGTTTTAACATATAAATAAAATTATTGTCAAAACTAGCATATTTTTAAGAGCTAAAGGGGGCTAGAAGTGAAAGTAGGATCTGTTTCAGGGAAATTGAAATGGATAGTCACATTTCTTTTCATTTCAGCAATAAATTAATGGACTGTTTTAATACCTCCCTCTGGACCCCTTATTCCACACAGTGCCAGTTCACGAGGGTAATCCTAACCTGGAGACTTCTCATTTTTTGGATTCTTTAAGCATCATTTTTCCTGGGCTCTTTCCCAACGTCCTTCTTCCTCCAGGCAGAGTTAGTAAATTTTTCCTTCATGTCCCCAAAGCAGCTCAGCTATACTTTAAGTTGTGTAGAAATTATTTGTTTACATGTCTATCTCCTCTGTAAAGCTATGAGGTCCTTGAACATAACATTCTCATTTTATTGTCTTTGTATCCCCCAAATCTATAGCATCCTGACACACAATAGGCAATCAATGTTCATTCCATGGCTGAATACCATCCAAGAAATGTAATACCTTAATTAAGGGTATCAAATCTTTAGTGGCTTGGGAAATGGGTATTTCAAGCATCGAGTCAAGACAGCTGGAGATAGATTTTGAGAAAGAAGGTATTTCAGTATTGTCGTAAGATTTCCTGTCAATCATTTATCTTGTTTATGTTTGAAACCTGGTTCTAATCAGTTTGCAGTATTTGGAGTCGTTACTTTAGTAAGACGTACAGTGCTCAAAACTATCTCTATAGGATAGTTTTAGATGTTCTAAATCTGTAGATATTTTGATAATAATATTAATGATCATATACATATAGAGGATTTAAATAGTCAACATTTTTTCAGTTAAAATTTTTTTAAAAACCCACCTAACCACTAACAGAATTTAGTGGCCTTGCTAAAGACCTTCCAAAAAAGAATGATGGTAAACAATTTTTAAAAGCCAAAATTTGCATGTCAGTTCTATAACCTTCAATAATATTCATTAGGAACTACTTTCTCTGCATTATAGACACCCCCCTCCCCTTTGATTTTTACCACTCTGAGCTTTTCTTTATTTTTATGAGCACCTCCTAAATGGCTTTTCAAGCTCTAATCTCTGGTAACTCCAGCCCATGCACCCGTGTTCAGGTGGCCTATGATTGCAACATAGCAGTTCGGTAATATGACTTCCTTCTAAAATATATCACTAAAATCATTACTTAATTACTAATATGAAAATATTAAAATTATTATTTAAAAAATGAAAGGACAGTATGTCCATTCTAAACATTCATCAGTTAGAACTAACTTTCCTCCCCAAATCAGGTCCTACTATTCCCTGTAATCCCTGCCCTTCAGAAGATGATTGCCAGGATACATTATGGGCTCTCATAATTTTGTGTCTTGTTCATATAATCTTCCTTCCCGCCATCATCTTCCTAAAAAAGACTGTAATTTTTCAATTCCCAACGTGAATGGCCCACTTTCATTCCATTCCATTTCTATAGATTTTCCAACTTTACTTAAATTTATCTTTTATATTTCCAGCAGATCTAAATTCCTTGACAAAAACTTTAATGTCCTATTCATATTTTTTTCCTTCTAGCATCCATTTAAATTCTTGCAAATTATAGTTACTGATTTAAAAATTTTAATTGAAATAAATTCAACAGAATTAACTCATTACATTATAGCTCAAACTCTAGATACTGTTTTTAAAACTGTGGGATTTGGGAAATAACCTGGACTTTCATGGGTACTTTTTCAAATGATTTTATTCCAGGTCCATAATTGAAGAGTGAGGATAATCTCATATTTCAATTTCATTTTCTTTCTACATAGGAAAATTTATGGAAAATAATAATGGAATATGCCTACATAATAGGAATAGAATTTCCAAAATGGGCACATTGATTATGACCACAAAACTGTTAATATTGGTTGGAGCTAAAATCTCCAAGAATCTTACTATAAGGTTATGCATAATGCCTATGCATAGTGACATCTGGTGGCTCATAGGGAATGTTACATTAATCCACCACTTTTAACCTTATCTGAATTTCTATTTTAATAGAGATAGTTGCTTTATTCTTATAAACTGGTCCTAAAATTGTTTGATATGTGCCACATCCTTCCTGAGAAGGATGATTTTGTTCTGTAACATGCACAAGTCTTCAATTCACATTTTTACTTACTAAAAGTAGGCAAAATTGTAAATATGAATTATTCTTATGCCTAAAATAAGTATGGGTGAGACCCCAAACACCAACTGCCCTTAATGACTGATCCCTTAGAACATATATGTCGTAATTTATCATTTATACTTGGTGTGACTCATTGTGCTGGAAGAAAAATCAAAAGATCAGAAGTTAGAGTTCCAGACCATCCCACCAACACTAAATTGTGTGACCCTGAGCCAGTCATGAAATTTCTTGGTCCTCAATTTTCTCATCTGAAAGATTTTGGCCAGATATCCCCCATCTTGAGACTTATTAAAGACAGGAACTTAATAGACAGTGATGGTTAATTACAATGACATTGCTCTCCTCTGATATTTGGCTTTTGGTGCATAGAGGATAGGTATTTTAAAAAATGATAATAAGGCTCCTTTAAATTCATATTCAGTATTCATATAACATCCATTACCAGAGCACCCAATGGGATAACTCAAGATTCCCAGGACCACTGGCGAAGAGCCAAAGCTATTACAGTCATAACTGTGAATAAATTAGAAACAGCTTAGGCTCAGTTCCACACACTCAAGAATTGACTGAATGTACCCGCTGCTCTATCCCTATTTAGTGCTTTCCAGAGCCTGTTAGAGACCAGATTCATTAGAATTATCTAGACATTTGTCAAATATTTATGTCTTATGCTCCCTGCTAAACCTACTAAAAGGAGATAACTGGAATCCACATTTTTAACAAAATTCCCAGATGATAATGATGGCTATCTTGACATGCTGCTTACTATACCTATGTGGACACCATGAAGATTCAGACAAGAAACGAATAACAGTACCATATAGCAGATGAAAGATGTAGTTTTTTAAAAAACATTTTCAACAGAAATTGAAAACTCAAGAGTCTACAGGGCCCACAAGGTAACTTAAATGGAAAAAAAAAAAAAAAAAAAAAAAAACTGGCCAAGTAGGAATTAAGGGGACCTCTAGAGAGCATGCCCCATGCAAAGTAGACAGCCTTTAATTAGCTGTAGTGGTTGGTGCCAGGAGGGGAAGCTTCCCAGGGTTGTACGTTCTTTGTAAAAAGAAGATGAAAATGGGATTCTTACATGAAATCTTAAATTTGTAGGAGTTGGAACTAATTCAATGCAAACTAAATGAAAAACACATTTGTAGGCTGCAAGTTTTTCTTCTCTGTGTTATATCCAATTCTTATTTGTACCTTCTAAATCGCATTTCTCTCTTTTTTAGCTTCATGGCATTTTCAGTCTAATGCATTGGATCAGCTGGGTTAATTTGCAGACCACCCTTTATAGAATGGTCATTCTATCCTTTATAGTGTCATATTCTTTCAATTCTGTATGAAATTTGCTGAAACTTTGTCCCTCCATGTAGCGTTTTGGAGCTTTGTTCTCCAAATATTCGCAAACATACTGTTTCCAAGTGCTCTTCTCAACAGTTGTCAAGCCTCCACTCATTCAACAAATATTTTTATAGTTGATCAACAAAATTACTGACAATAATTTCTGTTAATGAAAAAATTATGTTATACAGTTAGATTTTACATATAAATTTAAATGTTGAAAATCATTATTTATTCATTTTTAAGTGCCCGTCACTTGCTTAGCATTATCTCAAAAGCAAATTTTATGTATCTCTTCACTCAAAAGTCAGGGTCAAAATTTAAAGAGATAAGAATGACCTTTTCCCAATAAGAAAGTAGAAAAGAGATTGTACTGTTAAGTATGTTCTCCCAAGCCTGGATCCTAAGGAAGCATAATAGGAAACCTCTAGGCAGTTGGTAATGTGAAGGAATTTAACTAGAAATTCAGAAACTTTTCATAAAATAAACACTATGTCATATGCTAGGAAGGAGCTTTGATAACTGGCCAGAGTAGTTAGCAAATCAGAAACAATTTTGTGTGTGTGTGTTTTACTAGTTGCTTTCAGCTGCAATAAGTGGGGGAATAATGTATCCAGGTGATGTGGAAATATCTCAAGTTTCCTTGAAGATAAAAAAGAGGAAAATAAAAGCATGACTCTCACTGAAGATCCAAGATAGCAGTATGAAGTTTGAGCACACTAAAGTACTATCCATCATCTCTAGGTATTTGAATTGGTCATCTAAAGGAACTTGGGGATTTATTGTAACCTGGAACACATCCAAAAGCCACTATTTCTGAATATATGACATATCACCAGGACTCATATCATTGTAAAATGATATGACTCGATTAATTTGAATGAAGATAAAAGATATCTAAATTTTATGTCCTATAATAAGCATCACTTATATGACACATTAGTAGAATTTATTGAGATTGATGATTTATTGAACCGTAGCTATGATCATGTTCTTATATGAGATATTGGAGAAAGAATAAAAATAAACACAAGAGATCAACTACACTCTGGACAGATTAAACTTGACTTAAAGAATACAAATAAAGAACAGACATAAAAACACTTTAGAAAAAGGTAATACTGAATAAGTTGGGTGTTTTAATGAGACTTGGCCCACTGAGGTTTAAGGAAGTGTCAGTGGCAATAGATAAGAAAATTAAGTAAGCTGTTTTAATGTATCAGCAGAGCTAACTGGCTTTGAGTCTTCCAATTCATCCAATCATTTTATTCATTATTTCAACAAACATTTGTTAAGTGCTACTCTAAATTTTGATTAAAAGTAATACATTCACATGGCTCTAAAATAAAAATATATATTAAAAGTCTTACTACTGTCTCAACTGATCTGTGCTCATCAGTGATCATTTTTTTTCAGTGATCATTTTTACTAATTTATTTCTTATCCTTTTAGCATATGTAGGCAAATTTAAGAAAACAGTAATATTATTGAAGTTTTAATGACATTAGTATGTAAAAGGCAGCATCTTATGTACACTGGTCTTCATCTCACTTTCAGTATTAAGAAGAGTTCCCTGTAAAGAGAATCATATTCCAAATGAATTTACCATTATATAATTCATCCTGTATACATGGATATGAGGTAATATCAATTTCTTACTAATATCAACAGCATTCATATGGTTGTAAGAATAATCTTACAGAAGTCTTAATATTTTTTTACTTTTATTTTCAAACTCCCTCAATCTATTCTAATATTCTAATAAATAATACTTATATAAATTTGTACTGGTTCAAGGGAAAAGAGGATGGAGAAGGGGATCATGGGGCATAAGCAGGAGAGAACAATAGAGGTAATGGTAGACAGAGGGCCACAAGAGTGGGAGGCCCTGCTCTGAATGCTGCCTGCTAGAGCCATATCATTTGCCTTCCTCCCACAGGAACTGTGGTTCCAAAAATAAAAGTTTATAATCATCAAATTACAAAAATAAAAAAATCTAACTATCTTGGTTATACATAAAATAGAAAAATATTTTTAAGAAAAGAATGAACAATATATATTTCAAAAGAGGTACTAATTGTTTGAAAGATCCTGAACACACATACATATACACAAATATATGTCATATATGCATAAAAACTTTATATCATACATAATTATGTACAGATATATAAAATAGAATTCTTACACTTCGGTATATATTATTTCTCTTGGTAACATCCCCTAATAAAAATCACAGCATGAATTATCCTTCATTTCTTTTGAAGCAATTTTTAAGGAACCCCAATGCATCTAATCTTTAGGGAGAGAGGACATTTTTTGGCTATCCATTACTTGCCGCTGTAAATTTTTTCCTCATAATAACCATTTTTTTCTATCTTAATCTCTTGTTGGTATTAAGTTGTGGATCATTACCCAGTCAAATCGTTAACTGAATCATGTCATGTCCCATGGAGTTTTATCATGCTTAAATTTTCAAAACTTGACTTCATGTAGGAAAATGAAAGGTATTAAAAAAAAAAAAAAAAAGAAAAAGAAAACCAAAGCTCAGGTTCTTCCCAAGCTCTGACAGCTTGAAAGGAACTCCAACAGAGAAACAGAAGTAAAATGAAAACTCCTGGAGCCTTAGCCCGCCCATGCAAGACTCTAATTGGCATCCTTCATAGGGAATTTGTCTGTCATTCAAGTACTATATACTCTTATTTCCTGATTAACTTTGAAAATGTAGATGTTGTCTGATACTGCATTTTGTCTCAAAATTAAAATAACATTAGTTTGATATTTTACACAGGTTTGCATTTGATGTGTGCATGTATTTTAAAACATACGTTCTATATATTTCATTTTATCTTTTACTAGAACTATTGTTTTAATGTCTACCTCAGACCCTAGTATGTTTGCAAATGAGATTACACTCATGAGCTTTTAATTCATGGCTCATTTAACAAATTTATTTTTCAAAAATGTCTCTTTGTAAATGTAAAATATTTCAAAGCCCTTCTATGCAATATGAGTGCATGATAGAGTAAGCCTGACATACAGTTATGAAAGTCTGTATGATTCTGTTTTATTAAAAAATGCTGCTGCTTTAGAAGACTTCAAAAGAACTTTAGAATTATTGTGTTTTAAAATTCTATACTCTTGAGAAAGATCAATATTATTTTAAAGAATATATGACTTCTGAAAGCTCAGAGTCAATGGTAGAGCTCAAAATAGAACCAATGAATCTTGGCTCTCAATTTACTTCTCTAGTTAACCACATTAACTGGACAATTTTCTTTCATCTGTGTGTTATTAATAACATAATATCCTGTGACACAACAGACTAATCACCTCTTTGGAGAATTACCCTAGAGTTATGTGGTATGTGATTTTAAAGAACACATTATGGGCTGATATATACAACTTATGACTGTCCTGTGGTTAAATGATTGCTGGCTATTTAGGTGAGGGTTTTCACTTCTAGTAGTCTTAGATTTATAAATATATATGGGCCACTTAGAACAATGATACATCTTAAATTTATACATTAACATTATTTAAGAAGCTCCAATTATCTCAAACCCAGATAGCTCATGAAAAGGGAGATGGTTTTCATATCCTATCTTTATTTTAGATTTAGGTTAACTAAGGTATAGACTGAATAAGACTGCTTCTGTATCCAAAGAAAATTAGTATTAAATAGGACTGTGAAAGCAGGCCATTGGATTAATCGAGGCCAGTGGATTTTCCAATTTATGTGACATTTGATAAATGTTATGACTCTTAGGTATTCAAGTACCTAATTTCCTGCATTTCACTACATTGCAAACTGTTCCCTACCTTAGTGGCAATGATAATGTGTTCCAGAGTTTTCATTTTGTTTCACTAGTTTTAATTTCATCTATACCTTAATGAAGGCTTTTCTCTATGGTCTCTCCTTGAACTTCTTTCTTTCATTTTGTCATCAATTCTCATGGCTTCAGTGGTGCTTGCATGAAATTCATTCCAACATCCAAAGCACTAGCTTGACCTTCCTCCTCAGATCTACCCATTTCCTTCTGGATTTTCATTACCAGTTTCAAATCAGCGTGTTCATAGCTTTCCTTAGCTCTTCATTTTTGAAGGTATCAGCCCCACATATATATATCTTCAGGACCTACTCCATGATGCCATGCACATAAATGAACCATTCTTTTCCAGATCGCCTTATATTTTATGTCTTTTATCCCAGCTAGGTCACAGGCTCATTGTGAATAAGGTCTTATTTGCCTTTGTTATCCTGGTACATAGAGCACTGAAGCTCCTGGCACATGCTTAATAAATTTTTGGTGAATGAACAAGTGAATGATCAGTCATTAATAAAGGCCTGATTTAGTCTCAGAGCACATGAGATAAAAAGAAAAATAACTTCACATTGATTTTTAAAATATTTCCAGAGAATGAAAAGTTAAAGTCCACTATATTAATATACCATTGTAATGTGTATCTTTATTATGTAGTTTTGGGATAACAACTTTAATTAAATTATATTTGCTTGATAAACATCTTTGACAATAGGTGTTAATCTCTTTTTTCAAAAATATTATCTTCTAGTTGTTGATGGCCTTTATTTATTTATTTATTTATTTATTTATTCATTCATTTATATGTGGTGCAGAGAATTGAACCCAATGCCTTTCACATGCTAGGCAAGTAAGCACTCTACCACTGATCCACAACCCCAGCCCCAGGTGTTAGTCTCTTAATGCCATTCTTATAAAGGGATGCCATTCTATTAAAGTTTATGTTACTAAAGTGTTAGGTATTTATAATTATGAAGGAAATACAATTGAGACAAAAGCATTTCCAATCAAATAGGATTTGATTATCCACTAATACTAAATGGGAGGTTCATGACCTGAGCCTAATGGGCCCTTTACAAGTTGTAGTGGACAATTAAGCGACTCAGCAGTGAAACTGACATTGAGGAGCAGATTTTGCCTGCCAGCCGTTCTCAGGGTTTGGATTTCACTGGATCATGTTCTGAAAGGTCAGCACTGGCCAGATGACCAGTCCAGAACTGCAGATGGCAATGTGGTCACCTGACCACTCTGGGGCTCCCCAACCTGCTGCACAGACTCAAGTTCACTGAAAGGTCACGACAGGCTTTGTGTCACTACTCTGGAATACCATAATTCCTGAGTACTCTCTTTCCTACATTATGTGAGATAAAATACACTTTGGTCTCCCAGTCAGAGGATAAAAAATCACTGCTGTCACAACTGCAAGCTAGTAGCTTAGCCACAGGGAGTCGCACAATGTGGGAAATCTTTCTTCAGAGGAATAGTCACATTCTGTAAATGAAAATAGTATTTAAATACGCACCAGAAACTTTGGAGGCATACACCAGCCTTTAAGTCCCGAAAATGCCAATTATAAGTTGTATTTCCTTGAGCTAGTCATGTTATCTCCTTGAACTTCAGTTTTATTTCCAGCTATAAAATGAAAAAAAAATAGTATTGTATCTCTCTTGCACTTGCACTTCTGACTTCAGAGAGTTGAGAACAGAACCTGCAAGTCACTGACAAGCTGGTGATACACAAGCACAGTGTCCACTCTCTTTCTCTTTGGATATGTAGTTTTATTATGAATTTCCCAGGGAATAAATGAGGAAATGTTTTTTTTTTTTCTCAATTTTAAAGCATGTGTATTAGGCTCAGCGAGTAGATGAACTTTTATTTATTATATCTTAACTCTTTTGAACATAGACCGAGAGGAGAAAAGGGTGACCTAAACACATCGATGATTCTCTAGCAGGAAGACAAGAGTCACTTTAACTTTGACTATTTTAACTCTCTCAAGGTTAGAATTAAGGAATGTTTGTTTGAACTTGGCTTGGAACAATTGTATTATTTATGTTCAAATGGCATTTAAAAATTATGATAGTAGTAAAAACGGGAGACATTCAAAATGGAATTAGACGAGAGAAGGAAGCTCAACATTAAAATACAACTGTAAACAGGATACAATCACATAATATTTTTCTGGCTTTTGTTACTTGTCCAAGACAGGCTAGCTGTATTGTGATTGTCCCTGCCTTAACAGGGTTTTGTTTGCCTGTTGCCCCATCTCTTGTACATTACTCACTTGGAGAAGATTATGCCCAGGCTAGGAAGTGCTCATCCATACACAAGAGGGAGAAAAATCCAGGCTTACAGGTGGTTCTGAAATATTAAACTATGGGATTATTTTTTTCTGAGGAGTGTCTCAAGAATAATCAGAAATGGATTCCTCACCAGCAAACCAACTCCTACTACTCCTAGACAAGCGCTTTGCAATGATTCTGCGTTTGTGCCCAAGCATGGTTAGCAAACAGTTATTACTGGAAATCAGATTTTAGCTTGATTTAAATAGTGATGGTCTAAAGATGGGGTGAAAGTATTTTAAGTGTGAAAAAGAAATTTTTTTAGTAAAATGGTAAATTATGTATTTGAAATATCAATTTTATGTTATAAATGTTTATTTTACATTATAAATTCTAACTATATTCTTGTTGAATGAGTGGATTATATCCACTTATTTATTTACTTTTTATTGGTGCACTAAAATTCTGTGCAAGAGTGGGATTCAGTATGCCATTTCTGTACATACACAAAACATAACTTGATCAATCTCATTCCCCAGCACCTCTCCTTTCCCTCTTCTCCTCTCTCCCCTTGATCCTCTTGCTCTACTCTACTGGTCTTCATTGTATTATTATATTTTAATTAGAGCATTATAATTACATATAAAAGTGGAACAATTGAGGTGTATTTGTAAATCCACATAGCACAGTATGGTCAATTGTGCTCCCCAGTATGATCCCATGCCCTCCCCTCCTCCATCTCTCTTGAGTCCTTTCTTCTACTCTATTGGTCTCCTTTTGATTTGTGAGATCCCTCTTTCATTTCTGAAAAATAATTTTAAGGTATACTTTTGAGAAATATTTTACTAAACAACTCAAGTGTAAACTAGTGCTTCCCAGTAGTATCCAATTTTATTTCCCTGGGCTGCCTCAGCTTGGAGAACACAGGCATCTGTCTGCAGCTAATACAGTTTTCTCTTCAAGTTCTGAGGGAAAGCAGATGTACAGTCCTTCCAGCTTCTGGTTGGCTGAGTGGAGGTCCAGGCCCCAGGATATGGGTAGAATGTGGATTTTAACAGTTGATGCAGGGCAAAGGGAAAGGCAGAGTGCCACATTTCCATGTTGCTTGTGACCAAGTAAACCTTTCTGGTTCCCTGGAGCAGAAGCAAATGCATCAGTCAGTCAACACAACAGTAAATACATCATTTGTTTTCTAAAAACTATAGGGTTAGAATTTCTGCCTTGTTTTTTGGAAAACTTGAGGAGAAGGCAGTATTTATACCATCTGGGGAAGACATACAGTCTTAGAGATAGAAATGGAGAGTTGTCACCATTTCTGTAAGGGCCCTCTTTCAGTGTGTGGGCCCTCAGCATTCTGAATGGTTTCTGTTCTTTGTGTAGCACCTGCTCTGCTGTTGGTCTCTAAAACACTACGTCCACACATATGTGACAAAACCTTTCCTCTTTCAGTGTTCTTATTTATTTATTTTAATTATGTATACATGACAGCAGAATGCATTTCTGTAAGCTGCCTGGTACCGAAAACCGGGAGGAAAACTCTCGGAGGCAGAGTTAAGCTTTTACTACTTTTACTTCTACTTTCTTAGAGAGAGCTTAGAGAGGGAAAGAAAGATTTTTAGAGAGAAAGATTAAAGCGAGCTTTTCTTCTTGTCTTCTTAGCTTAGAGTCTTAGAGAGAAAGAAAGATAGAGCTTAGCTTAGAGAAAGATTAGAGCTTCTTTCTTCTCTCTTCTTTCTTCCTTCTTTCTTCTGTCTTCTGTCTTCCTCAGGAGCCTCGGCCTAACTCTGACCAGTCATTACTTCTTCTATCTGGTTTCTCTTCTGTAACCGCTCTGCCTACGTTCTGGCCGCTCTGATTCTTCTGACCGACCGAGTGACTACCCGACTGACCGAATGAATTTGTTCTCCTAACTCGGACCGCTTTCACCCGGTTATATACCTTCAGGTTTGCGGGTGCCTACAGGTGCGTCACATACATATCAAGTGGAACTTATGGCTTCCAGCTAGCTACAACAGCCCTTCCTAATTAGGGCTCCTTCACATTTCGATTCATTGTACACAAATGGAGCACAACTTTTCATTTCTCTGATTGTACATGATGTAGAGTTGCACCATACTTGTAGTCATACAAGTACCTGGGGTAATGATGTCCATCTCATTCCACCATCTTTCCTGCTCCCATGTCCCCTCCCCTCTGCTACCTCCCCTTTGCCCAATCAAGTTCCTCCATTCTTCCCATGCCCCACCCCCTATTATGGATCATCATCCATTTACCAGAGAGAACATTCAGCCTTTGATTTTTTTTGGGACCGGCTTAATTCACTTACCATGATATTCTCCAACTCCATCCATATACCTGGAAATGCCATAATTTTATTCTCTTTTAATGGTGAGTAATATTCCATTGTGTATATATACCACAGTTTCTTTATCCATTACCCAGCTATTCCACTCCTTGGTCTTTACCCAAAGGACTTAAAATCAGCATAATATAGTAATGCAGCCATGTCACTGTTTATAGCAGCTCAATTCACAATAGCTAAACTGTGGAACAAAACCAGGTGTGTCTTATCTGTACTGGAAGTGAGATTTGGCTCCAGGGACCTGGGTTCCTATTTCCAGCTTTAACACTTCCGTATGGCACCCATATACCTTACCACTTGCACATTATTTCTGCTTTCATTATGTTCCACAGTACCTCGGTCACCAACAACCCTTGCTGCCTGATTTTTTAATTTTTTTTTTCCCCTGGAAGGAATTTTGGGGACAGCTGGAGACAAACTACTCCCTAAGTCTTCTATTTCATACTTCAGCAGCCCAGGGCTAATCAGTTAGGAAAGGTGTGCTCTGTATGTGTGAAAGAGCTCCTGCGGAGGCCACTTCAGAAACATGTGAAACACATACAATTCTGTCACCTCTCTCCCTCTCTGGAGCCGGTCCTCATTTTTTCCCTGCCCAGGTGTCTGTACAGCCGCACATGGAGCCAAGCCTGACTTGCAGGGTCAAGCTGTCCTTTCATAGTAGGAAAAGGCGGATGAAAATCCTTCACACAGAGGTGTTAAGAGCTTAATGATGAACACTCCCTTGAGTATCTTCATTTTGAAAGAGATTGCCTGGAGAGGTTATTGATTTACACAGAGAAATGGATTTCTAATCCTGGAATTTCATCAGAAGAAGGGAAAGAAATTTACGTGGGTGGGAATAGAGATCGTTTTGGGGGAATCACTTCAGAAATTAAATAGAAACATCCACCTGATTTGCCCCCTGATGAGGTGGTCCAGATTGTAACAGTGCCTTTAATACTGATGAAAAGATAACCTTTGATGGAGAAAATGGAGGGGAGAAAGGAGAGAAAGAAAGCTACACATACATAGTAAGTTATCGCTTTAAAGCAATACAAAGGGAAGAGAGCATTCCATGATTCCCAGCACTGTGAGGAAATGCATTCTTAGGCAATATTTGGATTAATTTGGTATATTTCTGTAACTCTGTAGCTTGGAAACAGAACTACATTAAAATAAATTCATATTAGCAGCAGCAAAAAATAAAACATAATTTAAAAACTCACTATCTAAACTGCAGAATTAGTCATCTAGAGCATCCTTCTCTTGAAAGTGTCTCCATGAATTGTGCTAGGGATGGTGAATCAAACCAAAACCAGGATGCTCTAAGACAAAAAGAGATCATTGGACATCAACGACAACTTTAAGATACAGTGATTTTGTATATAGTTGAGCAAGTTAGAGATGATTATAACTAGCAATAGTATTGATATTTATTTAAGATAATAACAAGTCCATTCTAGATTCTTATTTAGCTCAATCAGCTGACCATCCTATGAAATGCTATCAGCATTTTGGAGAGAAGAAAGAGGAGACACAGAAAATTGATAGATTCACCCAGACCTCTTCACTAAGCAAGCATCAGATCCAGAAACTAGCAGAGAAGTTCTATAGTGTTCCTTTAGTTTATTCTAAGACTGCATATTTCAATGGAAGGTTGTCATAAACTTTACTGTGCTTTTGAATAACCTTTAATCCACCCCTCTGTTTCATACTGTGGCAGTTAGTTCCTGATGGCATAGTCCAAACAATGGTAAGGCCTCACAAATCCTTACAAAGGTTTGCAAATCCTACAAATCAATACTTCAAAGAGGGTAAGAACCAATTACTTTGTGGATTTAAACTAATGAAAGGTGATTGCTGAAAGAGAGAGAGAAAGAAATGAACTTCTTTTTGTTATTTGTTTTTTGCATTAAATCAGTGCAATTAGTATTTTAAAATATATTGTCTTTGAAGTTTGGAGGAAACTCTGAAGAGCATCATACCTTTCACCCTTAGTTTGCAGATGTGGAAACCAAAGCTGAAAGGCATTAACTAGTTCACATAAGGTAACAAAGTGCTATAAAAACCATTTTCCAAGAAATAGCTTAAGGGGGAACTAAATAGTATGCTTCTGTTGAGTTTTGATATATTAACTTAGGTTAGTCTAGGTTACTCAAATGGGTGGTGAAAATAGGCATTTCACTCTTCATCATTAATGTTCACCCTTTTGAGCTACCCTGGCTTTGTCTTAAGCTCTGGAATCATCACTGTCCTCATGTGACAGCATGCTGGCCTTTTAGGAAGTTGTTCCCTCTGTCTCCTCCCACCTTTATTGTCATCCTTCCCTGAAGAATGAAAGGCTCTTTATTATCTATTATTCTTTTGAGTGTTTCATTTGTAGGACCAGCAAATTATGGATTAAAATATTTGTTAAAATAAAGTTTGGCTTCTTTACCAGCAATCAACCCTAGTTCTAGACTTACTACTGTTACTCATAGTATTTTATATAATTTATATATTTTCATGTATACCTAAAGTTATATATATAATATACACTATATGAACATCTATTGATATAGTTAAATGCACATATGTACATGTATATATACATATATACATATATATATAAAATGTATAATGGTGGATATAATTGGTGGATAATTTTGCACATTTTTTTTGTCCTCTTGACTCTCTTGTTTCTTATTGTGGTAATTAACTATACAGTATTTATTTTTCAGAGGCATCTCAAGGGCAACATATACATGTATTTATATAAAGGGTCTAACTCAATACCTGGCCTATAATAAATTTTCAGTAAATATTTTCTCGAGTATTGTTATTATCTATGTCTCTGATAAGTCCCAATTTTTCCCACTAGCATGGCAAAAAAAAAAGTTTTTTATAAGTAGCACTGCAGAACTTGATTTTATTTTTTTCAAATATATTTTTTTCTAAGTTGTTAGAAATGACAGCAGAATATATTACATTTCATATTATACTTATAGAGCACATTTTTACATATCTCTGAACTTGATTTTAAAAGTAGAAAACAGGCACAATGTACTTGTGAAGATTATGCAAGATGATCCATACACAACTGTTGCATAAGGGGCTCAATATATGGTCAATACTATAGTTTTGTTAGTCAATGTAATTGTTGTACAAGGCTCACTTTGAACATTTCCCCAGCTGCTCTAGCTTTTTAATTAAGCTAATCAGCTTAGCTCTTTATTTCTGAGAGTAATATTTCTGAGAGTAATGTAAAACCAGCAATGATATGGAAATGTAAGTTCTCCCTGCATTGACCTTTGTGGCTTTGGCTAGGTCATTTAACATCTGTAAGACTCAGTTTCTCAATCCTGGAATGAAGTGTCTACATGAGATCATAAATGTACCTTACATGAGATCGTAAACATACCTTTCATCAATTACATATAGAAGTCATTTTCTTGGATCCATAATGTGAGTGAATGCAATAGGGCAATTGCCATTTGCCACAAAAACCTGTGACCAGTGCTTTCATTTTGGAATCTAATGTGAAATAATCCAATCAGGCCTTTTATTTTCCTGTAAAAGTGGCACATACCACGTGAAAGTCAAATAATAAATATCTCTGCTTCAAATAAAGTTATTAATTTACTGTATTTCCCCACTTCTTCATTTGACCTTGAACAACATCAAGTTAAAAGACTATGCTTACATTACTTAGTCAGTGAAGAGCTCAATGTAAGTCTTTTTTTTTTTTTTTTCTTTTAGTGTCAGCCTAGACCTTCTTATATGTGAAGCCACAGAGAGACATCTGATGAGCCTTAATGCAACACAGTTGTTAAGAAAAACCGTTTACAGTTGCTTAATACGTGGTTTATAGCGACATCTATAGGACATTGTGTATAATGAATGACATTTAGCTAAAACCAGGTTTTCTATGGGTGTGGTATGTTTTTAATGTGAGAGAAATGCATTACGTGAAACAGGGAAACATAAATTGAAATTTAACACTTATGGTGGTTGGGGTCATCGTAAAGAAATAAAAATGTTCATAATATACTAAACTAAATAAATAGTTTCAAAAGAAAGGGAATTTGGGGAAAAGAGAGCAATTTCCATGTTAACAATATAATGAGAATTTTTTTTTAAAGGAAGAATAAGGTGAGGAACAGAAAGAAAAAAAGATTTTCCAGAAAGGATAATACACTTGGCAAGCAAACAAATAAGGCAGAAATATATCTCTAGCTGAAATATATATGTAAACTGTTATTTAATTCTCTATAATACTAAAATCATTATTATAAGTAGAGTTATGTTGTATGTTATCCATAGAAATTAGATAACTTACTTACTAACTTAAGTTTTATTTCACAGACATATCTGAAAAAATAGGGGCCACACAGAATGCAGAAAACTGTGGACTGTTGGTGAAGGGAGTAATTCAGATGCTGGGGTTGCTGGAACTTCTCTGGGCCTTAGTTATTTTATCCATAAAATGAGAAGAAATAACAAGGAAATTTTAAAAGCCAAATCTAGTTCTAGCTGTTTCCAACTACAAATTTAAAGCAGTGATGATTTTCTCTTTAAATAATTCTGTGATTGTTGTTATTTGCTGTGCAACCTGCACAAAGCTCTTAACCTATCTCTGTGTCAAGGTTTCCTCCTTTGGAATTGCAAGTGTGTGGACTGCATGACCTCTAAATTGTCATCTCTAAAATATAATTATTCTTAAACAATATACTATATTCTCAGACCCAGTTTAGGCCCAAAACGAATTAAAATTCTGCCTTTGAGTAGAAATAAGAGACACAATGGAACCCCCAAGTACATAAATAAAAAGACCACTTATATTAAACATGAATCAATCTCTGAACATAATTATATGAGCTTCAAGTGGGTATGATGTTCAAGTGGATATTGTATGCACTGTGCCTACCTTACCTGTCCTATTGTTTTATTGATAATTGGGGACAGCAACACAAGAGGTAGCATTCTCCCATAGGGTTCCATCCTTTCCCTAACCTTTGTTGATAAAGCTTAGTGTTTGGGCAGAGACATTATGTAGAAAGGGGTCATCTACATTTTTTTAGTTTAACTCCCTATTTTCTCCAAAATTTTTTACAGTTTAAGCTGCACCTAATTAAGTGATTGTTCTAAAATTTTAAAATGTAATTAAATATGTCTTTCCTATAGTTGTTCTGGAAAAAGACACTTTTAGTATAGCAAATCTACACTAGATGTATTTAAGCTTGACTACGTCCATTTTGGAGAAAGCTATATTTTAAGATAATTTCTTCACGTCAACAAAAGAGAAACTTTTACTTGATATTTTGACTTGAAGTCAAGCTTGAAATCTTCCCAGTATTAAATTAAAGACCAATTTTTAGTACATATTGCATGCCAAAAAGTTATGCTAAGAAATTGTACTCAGTGTGTCATCTAATACATATACTCCAATGAAGGATTTTTTAATAAATGAGGAAAATAAAGCTGTGAAAGCTTAGCATATTCAGAGTTAGAGTATCATGAACTCACCTTTGTTCTGTCTCTCAGTGTGTGTGTGTGTGTGTGTGTGTGTGTGTGTGCGCGCGCGTGCGTGCTCGCATGCACGCATACATGTGGCAAACACATATGCATACACACTGGTTCACTTCAATTCATTCCTACTATTGTCAGTAAAAGTTCATTCATTTTTACCCTATTTTCATTATAGGCTAATAGTCAAAAGTATGTTTAGAATTTCTACAGAAAAAAAGGGTTAGTTAAGTTTAAAGTTAACAGTTTCATTTTATATCTAGTACAATTAGTTTACCATGAGTTACATTATTGTGTAGATGAATTTCTTTATTGAACTGTAGTCAATGAAACATATGGTTCCCCAACAATGAGAAATCTTGTTTCTACTATTTACCACCCATCCACTTAATTGTTCTAGTTTGTTTGTATAGCAGTATCAGTATTATTAACCTGTACCTCCTGGGAAGCAACTTTATCAACTAGAGTATAGTACTAGTCTGTAGTTCCTTTTGTTTTTAGCCCTATATGCTCTATTCATATCCAAATATCTACACTTCATATTTATAGAGATGTGTTTTGGCAAAGATTTTGTATACAAAAAAATTCTTTGCTCTGTAAGCTGGGAGGGCCTCAAAGATTGAAATCCCAGTAACAACAAGCACACTCAGAGCCCAAATCTTGGTTTCTAATACCATTCTACAGTAAGTGGAACTAGTGGTCTTTGAGGCAATGGCTTACATAAATAAATGCAATGCTGCACTTCAGGCACTTAACAGACCCATGGATGAGGGAGACTTCATGAATAGATTTATGGATATTGAAAATTGGTATATGAGATACATGGATTACAAACAAATGAAGTAAAGCTATATTTCTTATGTAGAATGATGGAAATTTCTCTTACTACATGGAGAAAATTCGTTGGCATGCCTAATTTACACCATCAAAACAAACAAGAAAGGTACAGTTGTGTATGCCTGTAATCCCAGTGATTTGGGAGATTGAGATAGGAGGATGGTAAATTTGAATCCAGCCTTAGTGAGACCGATCTCAAAAAATATAAAGGGCTGGGGATATGTAGTTTAGAGGTAGGGCACCATTGGGTTCAATCCTCAGTACCACAAACAAACTCAAAGTGGACTCAAGACTTAATTTACAAAGTAAATTATAATCTATTAGAATCATATTCAGAATAATCTTCTAATGCTGTGGTCAATTCAGTTGTCTCAATAATAACCAAAAACAGAAAAACATAAAAGGAAAATTTACAAATTCCACTATATTTCAAGTAATTATTTAAAAAATACAAATGCACAGATATAGAAAAGATGTTTGCAGTACCCTAAATCAGCAGGTTGGCAGATACAAATAAATTCTCTAATCAACTAGAAAAATATAGGAATCTCAATAGAAAAGAATGGGCAAGAGTTAGAAAGATTAATGTGCAGAATGTGAGGCCTGGGTTGTTAGTAGGGATTTGAAGAGATGCTGAAGTTCAGTAGTCATCGGACAAAATAAGAGTACCACTTTCATGTTGAAGTAATTAAAAGTAATTGTTAACAAAGTGTTGCTAACATGAACTGCTGACTGGGAGGTGCTGGCTGAAGTGGCCATGTACCCAGCATTTCCCCAGAGCCTCTCCTCTCTTTCTTTCTCTCCTTCAAACAAACTGACCTGTGTTAGATGCCAGGAGAGAATAAATGTCCTCATGGTGCTTATATTCTGGTAGGAATACAAAGGTCTGTAAGATAGCATAATAAACGTCCTAGAGGCAGGGCTTGGATAAAGAAAAGAAGAAACATTTGGAAAATACACAAGACTGGCCTCACAAAGCCAAATGAGAATGTACCATAAATTGTGCTCACAACTATGATGCATCTTACCATTGTGAGTCTGGCTTTGGAATTTGTAATGGATCATAAACCCTAAACAAGATTTTAAGATGTTAAGGAATAAGAGCAGACCAGAAATATATTTTCCAGTCAGTATACTGAGGCAAACCATCATTAAAAGCTGAAAAATACAACCAAGTTCGATTCCTGCCAAGCAACAAAAATTTAGGTGACTTCTAGCTCCTAGTGTCCTTAATGGTGAAGCTATCCTAGGAAAATCTAAGACAACCTCTCTGCCACAGGATTATATATAGCCCAAAGAACCCCCTGAATGAAATCTGGTGCCTATTTAATTTATAAAGAAACATTCCAGGCTTTATAATCAGAAGTATGGTATTTTTCTTCAAATCAAGCAATATCAAGGCATCGTGTATAGAAAATACGTAAAGAATGCAAGCAGCCCCACGTGCCTGTTTTTCCCAGGATGTACCCACAAGGAAAACTGGGATGAAACCCTTCCACCAGGCATAACCTGAAGCAGCAGAATTTTAGACTAAAGAATTCCTTTCATTCAAGACAGCGGTTGAAAAATATGGATAGACCTGAAAATCTAACAGTACCATCCTGTGTTTTAGTTTGTATGCTCTCTCGTGTAGAACACATTCTGGGTGGTTACTGTGATGAGTTTCTTTCCTAGAGGTACTTTCTTCTCCATTTGTGACTAGTAATTTTTATTACAAGTTTCCTGCATTGGAATGTTTAAGCTTTAACCATTTTACTATATACAGTCCAGAAAAATCCAGATGAGGAACAGATGTAACCTGCAAATAGTGGGTCCTGAGAAGTTTCGCTCCTTCATTTCCCAAATCTTTGAGTTGTGTCCTTGGTAGAAGAATTTTTGAAGCTGTTTCTATAGTTAGAGTTGTGTTATGTTTTAGGTAGACATGTGTTTGGACTCTTATAAATGTGGGTGAGGAGTAAGGATGTATGCCGGTCCAAAATAATGATAAAACATGATATAAATTCCAAATGTATTCTTCACCCATCACCTATGGTGTGGGAATCAGTTATTGGTATTCGGAGTGGACTCTCCTGCACTGAGTTTGAGGAAGATTTTTTGCAAAGATGATGTTTATATAGGAAGAATATGATTGGCAGGCAGTCTCATTGGCCCAGGTTGGTTCCAATGTCAATTTTAATCTGCTAAACTTGATCAATAAAGTTCTCTTTTGAGAGAAGAGTAACGTATGATTTAATCAATCTACTGTTAAGTCTAAATAGATTATTTCCTGAACCCTTAATTTGAGCTAACTTTGCCAGGATTTAATTTCTTGTAACCAAATAATCACTATCTTGACAAAAACATGACTGGAAAAGGCATCACTGAGCCCTATTGTCTGAATTGCCTCCCTTGCTTCCCCTCAAGCTCCTAATGCTCTGAAGAATGTTGTTGCAATTGTTCAAATTAACAAACTAATCCTTTTTTTCTGTCTTTAAAGGACTGCTATTTGTTATCCTGTGTTCTCACTTACATTTTTACAAATAAATAAAGTGCAAGGCCATACATTCTAGCAAATGTTTAACAGATGCCCAAGGTAAATTTTAATCTTTTTTAGTAAAAGCACGTAATGAAGTGAATAATCAATGGTCACTTAATATTCATTCCCTTCAGAAAATATCCACCTAAATTAACTCACATATTACAAAAGGTCCTTTTTCAAACCAAATAAGTCACTTTTGAATAAATAAAATATGAAAATGACTGTTTTTGGTGAAATGATCACTGGTGAAATATTTCAAAATATTTATAGAATTTATGATAATAAATGCTGATGTTGTCATAGGTTGAGGATTGAGAAACATATACTTGCTTCAAGAATTTCCTTTGGTCCTTCCTCTCTTCTTTTTCTGATATATCCCATTATACTGATGCTATGCTTTTTACTGTTATCTCCAAGTTCATGGATATGCTATTCCAATTCTTCTTCATTTTTTTTAGTATTTACATTTTAGTTTTGGAAGATTCAACAGACATATTCTCAAATTCAGAGATTCTTTTGCAATAATGTCCTGTCTCCTAACTCCATCAAAGGCACTCTTCATTTCTGTTAGGGTGTTTTTGATAACTAGAATTTCTTTTTGATTCATTCTTAGATTTCTGCATCTCTACCTTCCTTCCTCATCTGTTCTTGTATATTGTCTACATATTCTATTAGATCCTCTAGTATATTAATTGCAGTTGTTTCGAACTCATAGTCTGATAATTCCAACAATCCTACCATATTTGGATACCATTCTGATACTTTTTCTTCCTGTGTTTTTTTTGCTTTTAAGTGTGAACTATGGTTTTTTGCTAAAAGGCAGACAAGAGTTTTGGGGTAAAAGGAAATATGTTCGAGTCCTTCAGTGATGTAGTGATAGAGTCATCAGGGAGGGAAATGCTTTCATAATTCTCTGATTAGCTATCAGGTTTTTTTTTGTTGTGGTTTGTTTGTTTTGTTTGTGGTGAGAGGGAAGTACCAAGGATTGAACTCAGGGGCACTAGACCACTGAGTCACATCCCCAGGCCTATTTTGTAATTTATTTATAGACATGGTCTCACTGAGTTGCTAAGCGCCTCACTTTTGCGGAGGCTGGCTTTGAACTCACAATCTTCCTGCCTCAGCCTCCCAAGTTGCTGGAATTACAGGCCTGTGCCACCATGCTCAGTTTTGCTATCAGTTTTAATCAGTTTGTGTCACCTAGTTATAATTTTTGCAAGTGCTTTGTTTAGTCATTTCATCCCTAGATAGTACAGGATGGCTCCTGGGGGGTAGAATTAGTGATTTCCTTCTCCCATGTTGGCTAGACTCTGATAAAGCCCCAACAGGCTAGATGGTGGCAAAATGCAGTCATGCATCACTTAACACCATTTTAATCAGGGACAGACCACATACGCAATGATGTTCCCATGAGAGTGTAATGGAGCTGAAAAATTCTTGTCACCTAATGGCATTGTAGCCATCCTCACATTGTACTAGAACCTGGAAGTTACATGCTATAAATTCCAGGTTCTAGTACAAATCAGTAGTCCTAAATCTAGCTGGGTGTGGTGGTGCACACCTGTAGTCCCAGCAGCCTGGGAGGCTGAGGCAGGAGAATCACAAGTTCAAAGTCAGCCTCAACAACTTAGCAAGGCCCTAAGAACTTTGTGAGACCCGGTCTCAAAAAATAAAAAGGGCTGGGTTAAGCAACCCTGAGTTCAATCCCTGTTACCACACACACACACACACACACGCACACACATGTACTAAATTTATTAGCTTTTATTCTAATATCTAATTTTGTAATAGGATTTACGAGTTTTATATAATTAGTTGGCTATTCCAGCATCTTTTTTTCCTCCTTATTCTTTTTAATGGAACAAATCAATGAGGAATAATTATTTATTCTTTAAATATTTGGTAAAGTCTCCTAGGAAAGGGTCTCATGATTCTTCTAAACATTGCTCCAGGTTAAATTTCCATGTCATCTGGGTAAATTATCTTAGTTCTCTTCATTTAGTCATAAGAAATATTTTTCTTTACCACAACAAACAAAACAAAGCAAAACAAAACTTCTGGAATTTGTACATACTGCTTCTATTTTTTTTAGTGTTACTCTTTCCACATATTTTGCTGAACTCAACTTTTTGTGTGTGTGTTGTTTGTTTCCTTTTTGGCATTTTTGTCTGCAATCAATAGCTTCCACTAGATAGTGGTGATTAACATGTTATAGAGAAGCCTGTGTTTAGAAGGCCATCCTTGACCTAAGTTAGATCAGATTTGTACATCACATCAGGACATAGAACCCTCTACTTTCTTCTCATACTCCTTATCACGCTGTATTGTCATTTTGGCAGACTCATCCATATGTTCCAGTAATCCATCATCTCCATGAAAGCAATAATTTTTTCACTTCTACATTCTTCATAGATTATCATATTTAAGTCTTTAAATATTTTCAAACAAAATAGTTGTTCTATAACAATATTATAGGGTTGTGGTTTTAAAGAGCAAGTATCTGATTTCCTGTATGTCTTTGCTAGATATTGACATTTGTAAAATATTCTTCTCTGTGTACTTTAAAGCAGATAACTACTGCCATCTGGTGGCATTTATATGAACTACATCTGACAGTCTCAGACACAAAGGGAATGTCTTCTTTCAAGCCAGTAGTTCCCACTTTAGGAGATGGGAAACCATTGTAGCCGGGAATTGAGTGGCAAGGAATGTGTATCTCAAGTACTTAAAAAGTCAAAATTAGAATCCTATTTTTAAAATATTATTGGAAAATTCAGTAGCAACTCCATAATCACATGTTAGTTATAATTTCATAGTTCAGATATTTTGAAGATATTTTATTAGGTGAATATATATTTGTTATTGTTAGTTTTTCTCACTGAATTGACTGCCTTATCATCATGAAATGTCTTTTTTCCCTAGTAACTCTTTTTGCCTTGTGTTCTATTTTGATAGTAATGTTAATGTAACTTTTCCTTATTATTTACATAATATGTCTTTTTCTATCATTTCACTTTCAACTGATCTGTCTCCAAATATTTAAAGTGTGTGGCTATCACTGTACCTACTCTTTTGGCTCTGCACCGTGTGTCTGGCAGTTCTCTGGAGTGGTCATGCCTATCTTATGTCAAGAGTGCTACTTGATAATGCTAACTGGCCTCCAAAAGGCATCTCTCCTTTCATCAGTGGGTAGCCTGGTCTCCTGGGTTAGTCTTAACCTGTGACAGGCCAGAATAGCTGTTCCTTCTGCAAATGGGATGTTCTGTTTGTTCTGCATATAATTCTTGCCCATTTTCTCTGATTGTGGTTATGTGGGGAAGGAACGACTTTGAGAGAGATCACATTATAACACATCAGTGAAATAAGTTTTCAAAGAGTCTAATAAGTAGGGAATATGCTATGTCTTATACTAAAAATTGAAAATGCATATATATACATATATTATATAATTAATTATATACATATATTTAATATATTAATGTAATAATTAAATATATACATATATTTAATTATATACATATATTTAATATATTAATATACTAATTAAATATATACATATATTTAATTTTTAGTATATATACATATATATATATATATAGAGAGAGAGAGAGAGAGAGAGAGATCTGTTTATTGAAATATGTAGGAGCCCTGTTTGGGGAGATGGCTTAAATTGCGGTTGACTATGGGCCATGGAGATTTGGGCATTGTCGCCTTCCGTAGTCTCATGGGACTTGGCCCGGGATCTCAAGTGACTTGGCTGAGATTGCTGATCGGGTCAGCACCATTTTGGTGGTGTGTGTGGCGCATGTTAGTCTTTGTTAGAGCCAGAGAGAAAAGTTATCAGAATAAAAAGCTGTTTGTTTCCAGTTTGCCTCTGAACTTCTTCCCGAGGCTTCGTTGCTCCAAGGGGCCATCGCTTCAGGCGACAACAGAAATATATCTCCAGATTTAATGTAAAACTAATCAAAATCCTAGTAGTTTGAGTGTGTGGGTATGTATATGTGAATGAATAAAAGACTTGATTCTAAAAACTTTGCGGAAATATAGAAATAAGAATAGTAACTCAATATTAAGAAAATATGAGAATGCATTGTTGACAAAAGGATAGACAAATGGTACAAAAGTAGCAGAATAAAAATTCTAGAAACAGATCCATACACCCATGAAAACTTGACTTACAGTTTATAGACTGCCTACCAATAAAGAAAATAAAGACTTCAACACATGTTCTTAAGTAAAATATATATACAAGAACAAAGTGGAATTTCACTATTGTCTCATATAATATGCACAATTAAATTTCATGAATCCAGATGGATTGAAGATTTTAAGTATGTAACAAAAAGCATTTATAGGAGCTGGGGTGGTGGCTCAGTGGTAGAGCGCTTGCCTAGCATGTGTGAGGCACTGGGTTCTATTCTCAGCACTGCACGTAAATAAATAAAATAAAGGTCCATTGACAACCAAAACATTTTTTAAAAAAAGCATTTATAATATTACATGGAAACATCTCCATGAACTTCTGACAGGCGAGTTTAAAAAATAGAATGCAAAAAGTGGTAATTATTAAAACTATAGATTTTCCATCAACTAAGCACATTTTTAGAAGAGTAAAAAGGCTAAAGGATGGTTAATGTTTTATGATCTTAATTTTTTTTAAAGTATAAAGGCAAACTGTAGAGTGGTAAATGCTATAACTGACAAAGACTTGAATAAAATATAAAGAGCACTTACTAATTCGTAATGAAAATGGGCAAAGCTGGGTGCTGGGGTGCTTGCCACTAGTCCCAGTTACTCTGGAGACTGAGGTGGCAGAATCCCTTGAGGCAAGCAGTTCAAGGATGACTAGGGCAACAGAGGGGACCCTATCTCAAAAAGAGAGAGAGGCACTTTAAAAAATTCTGAGTGGTCAGAAAATGTATAACAGGTAGATCACCTTCATCATTCAGAAAGGAAATATAAATTAAATCCAAAACATACCACCAAATATGGCTAAAATGGAAATGACTGACAACCTCAAATGTTGGTAGAACATCCAGGGCAACTGAAATGCTCATATTCTTCTAATAGAATTATGAATTAGTACCACCTCTTTGAAAACCACTTTGGTGGTATCTACCAGTACTGATCACATGCTACTCTATGACTCAGCATTCATGCCAAGCACTTTAACTAGCTGTAATGCAGAATTCTGATGGTGAAAAGATGAAAGAAATGTTTAAGAAAATTATTGCACAAATTTTGAAATGAATGTTTACCTTTATTAGAATGGATACATAATTCATGGCATGTTCACATCATAGAATACTGTGCAGCTGTAATTATAAGTGAATTATCACTACACAAAATGATATAGATAAACAGAAATATATTGTTGAGCAAAAGATGCTAGAGTCAGAAATATATTCAGTATGATTTCATTATATGAGGTTTAAAAAATGGACAAAACTAAGTTATGAAGCTGAATATCAGGTCCATTAAGCTTCTGACCATTTTAGAGCTTCTTACTTTGGCATTAGTGAGGGCGCAATGATTTGGAGGTGACATGAAGGAGGACTCCAAGATTCTGGTAAGCTGCTAATTCTTGCTATACTGTGTGGTTACATCATGATCAATTTGGGGTGTATTCTTCAAACTGTATGCACTTAGATTTCTGTACTTTTCTATAAGCATAACATTATTCAATAAAACAACCTAGTGATGAAAATGAAGAATTTATTATTGAGTGAAGACTAGACATATCTGGATAATGGCAAAGAAAATTGATCTGGGCACATCAGGACTGGCTGATTTTAGAAACAAACAAAAAAAAAAACATATATTGGTTGGTGTGCATGTGGTGAATGTGTGTGTGTGCATTTCGGCCATGGGAACAGCATAAGCAAAACCATGGAGATGACAGAGTTCAGGACATGTGGATGGATACTGCTTGCCTTCATCACAGGTGGCACAGAGGGGTTTCAAGAAAGTGAGAATGGAAAAATAGGTAGGGGTTAGCTTGGGGAAGGTCAACACACTGTTATATAAATAGCAGTGTATCTGAAAAGCAGTTTTTCCTTTGTCAGTTCAATACATGAACCTCCAAGAAAAACTTAAAATGGAAATATAGCCAACCCCTCATTACTTCTATACACTAGTTCTTCAGCTGGTGCATTAATTTTACAAAGCACATATAAATTTGCATGTTCATGAGATGTGAGCCTGCATGTACTTATGAAATTCCTCTAACTTCAATGAATTTATTCAGAAGTCACACTGAGACAAAGTATAACTTTCTAAAAAAGAGACATGAACAAATAAAAATTAAAAAGAGGCTCTGAGATGATGGAATCTTCCATAGCAAGTCAGAGTGGAGTTAAGGATCAGAGCTCTAAACTTGGTCATCTCTGATGCTTTGGCCATTTAAATACTTTTTCCTGCTTTCCAGACATTGAATACTGTTTCTGTGAATAAATATAAAGGAATAAACATGAAACATGGATGTTGGGGACATTAAGAACACATCAGCCGAAAGAATAGAAGTCGAGGAAATGAAAACCTAACTCTCTGGCTGTCTCCCACTTCCTGATACATGGACTTGGCCTAGCCAAGGGGTGTTGCCCTGACGTATGATGATAAATCAGACCACCACAAGGACAGGCTAGTGGCTGTTCCACAAATGTGACCTTTCTGCTGATTGGCCCATGTCTTCTACAAAGACCATCCAACTTCCTCAATAAATGAGCTCCTGCCTTGACCGGTCTCCTCGATATGTCTGATTGTCCTCCGAAAGGAGGGCTGGGTGTGGGCGATCAGTCGGCTCTTACCTTTCCCGATTCATCCTTGTTGGGGCATGCTCCCCCTTCTCTTGCAGGTCGAGAGGAGTTGGGGGCTAAAACCCCAACACATGGATGTAAAAGTCACTAGGGAGATGACTTCATGAGACTTTAATAGATTTAGAGTTGAGGTAGATCATAGATTATAAAGTGATTCTGAGATTTTTTTTCAGCCAAAAAACTAAACAATTAGTATTTATGAGAAAGACAATCTCTTGGGAAGTCCGTCCTCACATTGGAATTCTGAAGTTCACTGAAAATATTTTATTCTTTAGCCACCTTGGAACTTATTACAAGTGCTCAAAATTTTGATTCTTCAGAAATATCACAGAAAAATTTAAAGAGGCTATATATCACATATCACATCTTAGGTTTATAGTCAGTGAATGATTTAGTACAGGGATCTACACAAAAATTATGTTTCATAAATGGTTATTAAGATTATATACGGTTTCAACAGATTTATTCAGACTCTATAGTAGAATAACATGAAATAATGAAAGAGAGAGACATTGCTAAAGGCAGGCTGAGAAAAGCCATAATAACAAAAATAAAAAGAAACAGGACAGCTATGAAAAGGCAGAAATTAATACTTAATCAAAGCAGTTCTATGGTCTTAAGTGTGGAAAGCAAGCATTCATCCTAATAGCCTATTGCTCATAAGGCAATACTGTATGCCAATACAGAACATGGTGGATAGTGATGGAAATCAACACAACCTAAAGTCCTTCCCCTTTATTTGAGTTTTAGTGAAGTCCTTCATAATACAACACATTACAAGTATTTCTAACAAACTTCAGTGTTTACTCAGAGCTGAAGGAGACTGGAATGGGGACTGAGAGTGACAATACTGGCAAGAATTATACAGACATGCACATATTATGTGGTCATAATCATTTATTATAATGACTTATTTTATCAAAGATTTTTTTGTTCTTCTGAAGAGAAAAGGATTAGCTTACTAGCTAATTCCTAGGACTGGACCTTGGTAATAATTTTCCTTTATGATCTTATTTTTGTCTGAATCTCAACACCTCAGCAGGGACAGCAACAAATCCTTTAGACTAAAGCAAGAATGTGGTAATATATTTATGATATTCACACTAAATGAACACACACTCACACCCAAGGACACACACACACACACACCCCACACAAATTTTGGCCTTAACTACAAAATTTATTTACTGAGAATACTGCATTTCCAACTATAGTAGACAAATAAGATCTTAGATCTTCATAGTAGATAAATAAGATCTTAGATCTTCACATAGCATTACTATATCTTCACCAATTTTGTGCTTTAAAGTGGTGTGATCTTTTAAAAATCAGAACTAGTTAAAATGTCTTCCTAAAGCATCACTGTAGCTGCTATTATATGCTATTTATGATGTGTACATAGAACACATTGTGTAATACATTGTAAATACTGACAAATAGCTATAACAAAACTACCCTCTTTTTTATCATTACTAAGAACACTCAGAGTCTAGTTGGGTTAAAAGTATATAAGCATTTGAACATTGTTTTTCTGCTCTCAAAGAATCACATGATTCATAAATATGAATCTTATCCATCATTTCAGGTATCCTCCTCCACTTTATGGTTCTTTCCTTAACATCTACCAAAAGCTACAATTTTTATCCCTTCTTTCTTTATTACATTTTTTATTTGTTTATAAAATGGTTAATATTTATTTTGAATTACAGGATAAAAATGTAAATCCTGATTACAGAAAAATTGTGAAGTCATAAAGGAAGGATTCTTTGAGAAACATATGTATGACCTAGATCCAAAGTTTACTCCATAAAGGAATGTGCCCACATCCTTGTTCTCTGTTAACATTGCATTGCTATAAAAAGTCAGACTAGCGAAATCCCAACAGAATATGTACATTGCAGCAGTTGCTAAGGTAACCCCTTTAAAATCCTCTAAATAGAAAAAAAAATTAAAAATATATTCTTTGAGGGCAGCTAAGGTAAAGCTGTCCCAAGGCCTTATAAATGTACTGTTGCAGCAGCAATAAATGACTCTAAGGAAACTACTTAGTGCTGAAACAGAAACAGAGGCACAGGCAAGTAATTAATTGACCAATATAAATGAAATTAAAACAGCATAGGATGAAGCCTCTTCAGAAGTTTCCTTTAGGTCCCCTGAAGGAAGAGTAGCCTCAAGGAGAACTAAAAATGAGGAAATTAAACCATATTGTCACATTCATCCCTTAGGGTGTTCACCATTGAGACAGAAAGAATCTGGGAATAATTTGTTCAGTATACACCTCCTCCAATTCAAACTTTAACTTTCCTCTGGGGTGACTGTTGCAACTATAGATTGCTTATATAAGAGCATGGAAATGTACAGAGAACAAGTTTCAGACCAAGATTAAATTACCTTTTATTTGAGAAGCTACCTTAATAAACATTGTTTAAAGAGGCAGCCACTGGATATCATTGTAATGCCATGAAAACAAAAGTTTCATAAACAAAACATTTATTCCATAAATTTGATAGCATTAAGCATAGTTATGCCTATATTATCTAAAACATCATCAAAGATACACTTTGGAGAATTGTTTTGTTTGATGATAACAGTGATCAGATATTCACTAAAGGATTTAGATTCCTTATTGAAATTGCCTTTTCTTGTTTCATGAATCAATTGATAGAATGAAAATACTTTGTGATTTTCCTGATACTACACTTTGGGTATTTAGGTCAAACTAGTTTGTGTTTTGTTGACAAATGAATGAACTGATGAACTAACACATCATTACAATGTAGCAGAACCAGATAATGAGGATTTAGGGTCCACCCTATAGAATGTTTTGGTTTTGCTGGATCTACTGAAAACAAATGACTGAAGGACGGGGCCTGCATGCATGCTGGGCACTCACGGAGACCTGGGGCACCAATTTTGCCAATGAAGTTCAGGAGCTTCTCTGAGTAGTTGGTACCTGAACAAAGTGCTCCTGATGACGACGAGTTTCCATGGTTTAAACACACACTAAAAAAATCAAAGGGAATCAGTTTTTTCCATCCAGTTAAAAATCCCATCTCTGAAAAAATAATCCATAAAAGAAGAAATGGATGACATTGTTCATGTCATCCATTTGAAGTCAGATCAAAAACTGACTTATTTAAGAAGATGCCTTAACCCTATCTCTGGTATTCATATTTCCCTTGTAGAACCCATAATAAATCTACTATTAGTTTATTTAAAAACTTCCAAAAATAAATAAAATGAAACCAGGGTGCTACCAAAATTTCCTATGAGCCAATAAACCCAGTATTCAGTAGTTTAAAATTTTTAAATGAAACATACTATATAAATCTTTTGGAAATTTATAATGAGCTTTATAATATCAAAGATTCTGAGAAGTCCTGCAGTGAACGACCCCATCTATATGTATTTAATGCAGACTTGCTGCATTTTAACTCCTATCATAATTTATCAGTTCTAATCTGTTCCCTATTTTGGAATATTTTTAATTTATTAATAGGTTTTCAAAATTACCCTATTAAGTGTACATGCACAATTCACCACCAAAATGCTTAATTATTCTTAAATTTAAACATGACTCTTTCATCTACAGAAAAATCTAATTTGTAGTCTATTCTTTCTTCACATTCTGAATTAAAATTTCTGCAGTCATTGTGTGAACTGTAATGTTTTCTTTTTTCATACAAGGTGATGTTCTTTCATTCAGTTCTGATGCACATTTTAAAACTTCTTCTTTTTTTTTTTTTTTTTTTTTTTTTGTGGGGTGGTGTATTCTTTCTACCAAGATATCATTCTTAAAATTTTAAAGAATGCTGGTCCTTTTAATCTTACCATTTTCTTTTCTCCTCATGTCGTAAGGCATGATAAAAAAAATGCAGATCATTATGAGCTTCACACTCTTTCTTGAATAACCGGCCCTCAAATTTCAGCAACATCAGATACACATGGAGAACAGATTGCAGAGCCCCAACCTTTGTGTTTCTGAGTCATAAGACCTGACAGGGATGGACCTTCAGACTTGGCATTCTACCAGGCCCCAGGTGAGGCGGATGCTGTGGTGTAGGGATCACACTTGGAGATCCACAACTTAGCTCTCTCTAAATAATTTGTTCCAATATGAATGGTTAGAATCTAGCTAGCAGTATTTTACCAGGGATAATGACTATGTCATAATATTTTCTGACCTGTAAAGGTCAAAGCAAAGGTAACAACACACCTTCTCTTTTGTCTACTGATCTTGATACTTTGAACTGATCAGATGAGTTGACTGTTCCTGGAAGCCATTAAAATTTATGAACTAGCTGTGTTAACTAGAAATGTATGAATACAGAGATTTTGTGAATATTGAAGAAAAACATTACCAGTCCAATATCAGTGAAAAAATAATCTTAAATTCACTTCATACAAGTATACTTACATAGGTTAGAAAGAAATTGCATACTTTTTAAAAATCTAACTTATGTTTTTTAAATAATACAAGGGGTAACAAGAACAATAACTGGTAACAAAGGGAGGCATGCATTTTTTTTCAAAACAGGTGCTTTTGAAATTAATACCTTTAAAAGCTTTAGTATTGATAGTATAATTTTAGGATATATTTCAGTATTATCTGGTTAAATTTGAAGTCTTTTTCTCCCCTTCAATGAATGTCTTTATTGAATAACTGGAAGTCATACAATTCCTCCTGAAAGTCAAACTTTAAAAGATGGAAATTTGTCACCTGATCGATATTCCTTCATGATGCACAAAGTGGATAAGTCCTGTTAGCTTTAAGAATACTGTGGGGGCTGGGATTGTGGCTCAGGGGTAGAGCGCTCGCCTAGCACGTGCGCAGCCCAGGTTCGATCCTCAGCACCACATAAAAATAAATGCATCATGTACAACTAAAGCAAATAAATAAATATTTTTAAAAAAGGAGAATACTGTGGTCTAGTTATGGAGATTTGCCTCATAGGTGATGATCAATTATTTTGCCTCTTATGCCTCCTAGGTGATGATATTTTGGATATATCTCAACAAAAAAAATGAAACATGCCTTTATTTATTTGTGAATATCTTGCTTCTTGAAGTTCTGAACATCTCTTGCTTATCTCTTCACAGGAAATTGTAGAAATAGTCTTTCCTTCAGTGATGGGTGTTTAAATCTCATGACTGTATTGCACCTGAACCTGCAGAGGTGCAAGGCAAGGCAACAGCACACCTTTCTCTTTGGTCAAAATGTGTCTGTAAAGACATGAGAACATGTATATGTATATGTATGGAATCAAGAAAAATATGGCACTTAGCAGGGCGCAGTGGCGCATGAATGTAATCCCTGCACTTGTGAGGCTGAGACAGGAGGATCATGAGTTCAAAGCCAGCCTCAGCCATGGCGAGGCACTTAGCAACTCAGTGAGACCCTGTCTCTAATAAAATACAAAAAAGGGCTGGGGATGTGGCCCAATGGTTGAATTCCCCTGAGTTCAATCCCCTGGTACCACAAAAAAAAAAAAAAAAAAAAAAAAGAAAGAAAGAAAGAAAGAAAAAAGAAAAAGAAAAAAAATATGGCACTTAAAAACCAGAGAAATAGTGATTTAATTGATATAAATCATTCATAAAATTTTAGGGACTGTCACGCAGGTTTCTGTGTATACTCTGTGACTATTTTGCTTGAGTTTTCTATAGAAAACAGGTTATGGTGGTGCATCTGTGATTGCCAAGACTGCTCATTGGAGAGATCCTCTTTGAATATAAAATTCCTTCATCTTTGTCCCTAACCTGGGTCTAAAATTATCCAAAGGCAATTGGTTTAGAAATACAAGTGATAATAAAATAATTCAGTATCCAAGAAATGTGCAGTATTACTTATACCATATCATGCAAATGTTTTATGCTCATTCATTTCTATAGTATAAAGTTTGTGCCTAGATTAAGAGGACAAGAGAGAACTGAAGAAAGTGAACAACTTGGTGTAACTAAATTTGAAGCTTACTAACAGGAAGGTTTGTAGAGAGCTTTTGTCTAAGCTCAGTTTTACAGAAGAGAAATTTCAAATCCAGAGAGATTAACTGATTTTTCCAGTGGATGATTAGTAGTTAATCATCACAAATATCATAAAACTAGTAACAAACCAGCCTAGAATGAAAAGCTTTTCTGCTAAATATTCTAAAGGAATGTATATTTGAAGATATGATAAGCCTCCATAATGTTTTCTTCTCATAAATGATCACAGATTCCAAATATATTCTTTCCTGAAGTCTTTTCCCCAAAAGTACATTTTCCTTTTGTTCCTTTCAGTATAACACTCATTTCATTTCTTTTTTTTTTTTAATGTATCAATTATGGAAGAAGAGATAGATCCTCAAGCAAGGAGTGGCCAGGTAGATGTGCAGAGCTGGTAACAGAATGTTATGCAATGAATAGATAAGAAGAGGATGCTTTTGGGAAAACAGACTGGGAGGAGAGTCATGGGAACACAATTTGACATTGTAGGTCTTAAATGATAAAATTAATCAGTAAACAGGAGTTATCCACTGCCCTCCAGGAGAAATCTCAAAAGACTTTTGCCCTTTTGTTATTCATCTTTTATGTGTGCAGCTGATATTTGCTTCAATATGCAAAAGCATACATTTCTTAGAGCTGTGAAAGGACTGGGGTCACATATCATGGTAATGAACATACAGCAGAGATTCTATAAATTACTTATTGATTGGTTGACAAAAATTTTATGTATTTCTTGGCTTTGGAATTGTAATTATAAATTTATGCTAATTAACTTTCTGCAGGGAAAATTTTTTTATTATTTAATTTGTTCAATAGACACTAGTTGAGTGCCTGTCACATACTAGATGCCTGTTAAGTGTTGGGCTAGACTCAGTAGTTACAAAGATTTGACTGTATCTACTATGGCCTCCCCCATCATCCTTCACAAAATGTTGCTGCTGCTGCTGCTTCTGCTGCTGCTGCTGCTTAAACAAAAACAGAAATAATGATCACTAACATTTGTGAGTGCTAACTTTCTCCCATTGCTCTGTGTGCTTTACTTACATAATCCTTACAACAAATGTCGGGATGGCTACTATTATTCTCTTCATTTCACAGTTGAGGACATGGGAACTTCTTGATAGCACTATACTGCAAGAATTAAGTGAAATAACTTAGATTAAAAGAGTCTAGGGTCTGGAACCCAGAGGTCCAGCTACAGAACTACTTCTGGAAGAACCTGTATCCTACAAAGAGTGCCTCTGCCCTCCAGAAGCCCACACTCTGGAAGAATAGAACTCATGACTGGACGTGGTAAGTGCAACTAACTGTAAATCAAATGCAGCGAATGCAAGAAAAACTGATGTGCTCAGGTCTCCCTGGAGAGGTTGTGGAGGATATGCAGAGCTGGTAACATATGATATAGATCTAACAAGAGATTTTAGCTTATTATTCATACCCTTGGTTAGTCTGATGAAACTTGCACAGAGAACATTTTTGAAAGTATAAAATATATAGATATGAAACAGAAACTAACTATATAGAAGCATAGTTATCTATAAAATAAAGATTTAATACAATTTTATGTGTTTTATTAATGTATTAAATAACAAGATGTATTGAACTTTTTAAAAAAAATATTTATTTGCTTTAGTTGTACACAATGTGTTTATTTTTACATGGTGCTGAGGATCGAACCCGGCCGTGCATGTACTAGGCGAGCACTCTACCGCTGAGCCAAAACCCCAGCCCCTGTATTGATCTTTTAATGATTATTCAAACTTAACAAGTAAAGAATCTAAATGTATTTGAGCTATCTGCAAAACCTGAAACCTGTTATGAAAATACCTGTGATTTCTGTTGTGACAAAGTGACAATTTCTGTTGATAATACTAAAGTTTTCAGCCTACATCAAATTTTGAAAGATATGTTAAACTTCAGCTAAGAGGTGGTAAAATTAAAGTTTTATTTCCCATTCACACCCACAACTATAGTGAATTCTACCTATGGTCTATGTGGAACCAGGAACACCATATTAAGACCCTTACCCAACAACAACAAAAAAATGTCGTCCTCAAAGCACACAAGCAACAGATTATTATTTTCACACCATGGACTGCAAGAATAGCCTGCTGAGAAGCATCATTAATTAACTGAACAGAAAGCAGGTTGCTTTCTATAAACTTTATTCCTTTCTCACTAGAACCAACTTAAAATTTATATGTTCTTGCCAGAACTCTCTCACAGATTTCAGTGTCTAAGTAATCTTCTTTTCCAGGTAAATGCTTGATCCCAGTGAAAGTACAGTTTCTACATAAATGGTATCCAGAGTATGGGAAGGAAGACCCAACATGTGCAAGTAAATTGGCACCTAGTCACACTGGGAACAGTTTTTCAGCCAACAAAGTGCAGGGATTTAGTCAATGTCCAACGTGGGACCTGAAGCCATTTTGGAAAGGCTGATAATGAAAAGGAAGGTAAGAAAAGAGGGGAAGGGATTCTTGGTAACTCTTTAGAAGGTAAGGTGGCCACTGAAATGTAGTGGGCATCACTGAGTTGCAGTATTTGTTTACCCTCTACACCCCTGCTGTTAGGGTTTGGTGTGTGCTGGGAAGGTTTCCACAGCACATGTAAAAGCTCCAAGCAGTTCATTAAAGCTTCTCACCTCTTCCCTGCTCACCCTTATCTTTGGAGGTGTAAATTAGAGAGGCAGATGTACGATCTGGGAAGTTTTCCAGCTACATATTTAGAATGTGGAATGTTCAGCACCGTGGGCGTTGAGCAGAGTGTTTCAGTCTGTCACACATCCAGAATCAGTGCCAAGGAAACCCCCCAAATGGCCCTTGAACACTTGGTTCTAGAAGAAAATAGCAACCTCTATCAGGACAGGCCACAGTTTGCTTATTAATTTTTGTTGCATAGTGAATAACCATAGAACATAGTGGAAGAAAAAGAGGATTCTTACTGTAGTATGGAAAGCTCTGAGTTATCTGGCAAAATGGTATCTATTAGCTGAGAGATTTAAAGTACTACTTTATTGCAATTGGGAAAAAAAAAATTCTGTGCACCAAGAACACTGGATAATAGGAGGCTGAAATGGCACATGAACATATTTACTTATATTGGAAAAGTGTTTTTGAATTTGAAAAGTACTTTCATATATTTTAATTTCATATTATTCTTATAAATTCTCAAATTTACACAGTAGGTAGATTTTATTTTTCCAAAACTTGCTAGGTAACCAGACTCAGATTGAATTGTTCAGCCAATGTCATGAAGCTGTGTCATGGTGCAAGTTAGGTCTTAATCTCTTCTTTATTCAAACTATTCACGTCATTTGTTAGGAAAATATAGAGCGAAATAAAATAGTAGAAAACTCTACACTTACCTGATTTCCCCCACTGTTTCCTAAGTACCTAATATGGAGAGGAATCATCTGAGGAAGACAAATAGCCAAGTCTGGAGATTAAGGAAAACTTCATCAAAAACATGAGAGATGGAAAATTGTTCTCATATTTTAGTGCATTCAGATATTTCTACCTCACAGTTCTTTCAGCATAATTGAGTTGCTCCAGGCTTCCCTAGTTTAAATTTCCCTGGTCTTCCTTTACTCTAAATTGTAAAATCAGGTTCCATTGACAGAGAAAATGTTCTTTTTAGTTGTTACTGTTTGTCTTTCTGGCAGGTGGATGGTTCTGAGTGCGTTGATTCTGCATCATGCTAAAAACTCTTAAAACACTAGAGGCCAGTTGCCCATCATGGAGACCTTCTCAAAATGCTCCTTTCAAAGTAACCTTGCCCTCTTACCTTTGTCATTCTCTCTCACCTCTTACTCCTATTCTCTGGGTATAAGAACTTGTTTCAAATTCTGCTTTCTGGGGAAAGCCCAGGCTAGAACACAGGAAACTATAGTATTTGATTTTATGTAACCTACATTCCTCAGCAAACTCTGTTAGAAAAGAATTCTGTTACTTATAGTATCAGTGCCATACGTTAATGGTGGTTGAACCAAAACACCTTAAAAAGGGAAGTGAATGCCATATGCTTCCAGCTCTGGAGGAAAGCGGAATCAATGGAGCCCAAGTTTCAATTGCTCACAATCCATAACAGCGTTTCAAGACCATATTCATACATAAGGTTCTTTCCATCTCCCATAATTAGAGCTCTCAGTACAAAAAAATGAAAACACCTTCTGCCCTGCGAGTTTTACCCAGTGCAGATTCAGCCTAAAGGCAGATTCTCTTTCAATTATGTAGGCCCCCAGCTGAGGACTCCACTAATGTGCTCCATTCTATTTTTATCATAAAATTCAGTTTGCCTTTCATAGCCCGATCTATTCCAAGTGAATGTGCTAGGAATTCCCAGTCTCCTTTGCAGCAGAGTGCATGAAGCATTGTTCCCAACAGTCACGTGGCCACAAATGCCTTCTCCCACACATTCCCTGTCTTCATGAGGAAGCAAGGCCTTCTGGCTGCCTGGCTGGTACTTTACACACTGGCTTTGGGAATGCTGACCATGGTGCTCCCTAAGAGCTGAACACGTGTGACTAAATTTACCTAGGAAAGAAATGAATCCCTAAACTTCTATTTAAGTAGTAGAAGTTAATTTATATTTAAAAAAAAATATAAAGACAAGCCATATGATTAATCTGCTTTATGACATCACTCACAAAAATATGGAGATCTGGTCATTTAGGTACTGTCATAGTTCATGTGTTCCAGAGAAAGTTGCTGTGGCAAAAACCATGGTCTTAATCTGGGAAAAGAGCATAATAACTTTGTTGTTTTGTTGTCCATTGGAAGAATTTACTGAGACTCCATTTAATTTTGTTTTTTAATTCAGAATAAGGACATCCCATTTTAATGCAATGGCTGAACTCAAGAACAACAACAACAAAAAAAATACCTGACAAAATTAGTGAGCAGCTATAAAATCATGTATTTGATACCTTAAAATTTAGACAAGTATGAAATTATAATTTATGGTAGTGTATGCATGTCAGAAAGAAACAAAATCACTCCTCACCTTATTTTCTAAACATGTGAAATGACAGATTATTTTCATTATATTTATGTAAGTATACAATATATACTACACCCATTTAAACAAAACTATTTTGTAAAAAAATATTGCTATTTTTTAAAACTACCACTAGGTGGTATGCAAATACTCTTTCTTCAGTTCTGGTTCTAGTATTTTATGCTTTTATAATATAATATGCACCATGTTTATGTTATGTTCTGTTTGACTTTATTCTTACCTTTTCAATTGGGCATATGAAAAAAGGATGCTGCTTGAATCTGGTTTTTCAGTTATTGTAGACAATTCCACAGGACCAATTTCTTACACATTGAAGATGATATTTTGATGTTCTAAACTTCAAATTTTTCCATTTGCACAGTATACCCAAGAATCAATTGTCAATAATATTTAAAGATTTCCACAATTAGCAAATGTACTTCATATCTTGAAGTTCCTTAGAATTGAATAATTAATTTTACATTAAAGGTTTAAGAATACTTATAGGTTTAAAAAAACTACAAAAATATCAAATTTAAATATGATCTCATGGTCTGTAAAAAGGGAAAAATAAATGTTCTTCATATAAATTATCTAACTTATTTTCTGAACAGGGGATTAAATCAAGGGTCTAGTGCATGCTAAGCAAGTGTTCCAGCACTGAGGATGCCTCTAGCCTCTGTAATATTCTTAATAGTTAAATGTAATTTTTAATTGGGCTTATTGAAATATGTATTTTGCATTGTATGTGAAAATTCTTAATGTTTCTCTGCTTAATTGAGATTCAATTTTGTTTTCCCCCTAAGCCATGAATGACATCAATGGTCTACTATTCTAAATGAGATAATCTCATCTACCATTGCATAACAAAGCTATGGTGAGAACAGTTCTTTCCAGTTCAAATTAGTATCTGAAGTATCAATCAACTCTAGTCCTCCATATTAGACAGTATGTTCACCATTCCACTTTGCTACTTCAGTTGCAATGAAGAAGTTCTTTGCAGAAGTAACCTAGCAGGAGTCTCAGTCCTCCACCTGGTCCCCAGCTGGCAGCACTGATGTTCCTGCCATTCTCAATGAGAAGTTAATAAAAGAACAGATAAGAGTTGGAAGGCATTGGAGATGAAGTGGGTGGACATTACGAATCCTTGACTTAACTTTCATGCTTAAAATTAATGATCTCTTTGAACATGCAGTATGGTCCAAAGTATTAGTGCAATTTCAGAGACAAAGAACATAATACCTAGTTATGTCATTTAAGTGTTCATATAACCATAATAATTACATACCCAAATACAACTATATGTGCATGCACACTATTAAAGTAAAAATCCACCTACAAGCACAAATACACAAATAGTAAGGCATAGGCTTCTATTTCAAATTGTCTAACCTTTTCTGATTACCTAGTCTCACATAATTCAGACTTCATCATTCTGAACTTTGTGTCAAACTGTTTTATTTCTCTTCTCACCACATTTTTTTTTCTAACTCCTTCATTTTGTAATCTCATATTTCCTTTCTTCATTCTTGTCCAGGGTCATAAAATAATTCTAGAGAAAGACAAATAGTCAGGCAACTTTCTCACAATACAGACACCAATCAGGAGTGGCTCTTCTCCTTGCTAATCAATTACAGAAGCCTCCCAAATAAGTCCATCCTTTGTTTTCCTTCCAGGTTCATGGATTCCACATACATACAATGTGTAGATGAGCTCACCTTTGGCTTCTTTGTAGGATGGAATCTTTGGATTTATTCAGCTTAAACTAATTTCATATGTTCTGAAAAATTACTATGGGAGAAGGTCTCCTGATCTTTGTAATTCATAATCAAGTTGCCTTTGATCCCACCACTTACTGACAAATGAAGACTTTGCTTCTATACCCAACACTACATGCTTTGTCATGAGTCACTCCTCCAAATTTAATACATGATATGTTTTCCTATTTTAAAAATCAAATGAGCTTTAAGCAAACCCAAATGAGTCCTTCCTTTGCTTCTCCATACTTGTCCTCAGTAATCAACTTTTTATCTTTGATCTCATGAAAAACATGTCACTATTCCAGCATTTTATTATTTTCTCTGTAACTACAATTTTACATCTGATCACAGTCTTCCAAAATTTTGAATTTCCAAAATTCCATTAGTGACATCTTTAATGACATTTCTTATTTGCATTAACCTCTTCAGTTTCTTGACCAAATTTACTTTGTAATTTCCCCTTCAGCTTGGAGTGTATGGATGGCTAATTTGATGCTTCTCCAATCATTCTGACTTTTTTGTGCTTCCTCTTTCTTCTTAATTCAGTATTACTACATTCTTTAACCTTGGCTCTTCTACTGATTTCTATATATCAACTTTAATTCACTTATTACTTTTCTGTAGTTAGTATACCAGTCTATCCATACTATGACTAAATCTGCCATTATCATCTTGAGATGTGGCTCTACAAGGAAAAGCAATGATCACTATAGAAGAACTCACTGGCAAATATGGAAAGAACACTTAAGTTAGAAAATCACCATTTCACAATTGTATGCATAAACCATATAATCAAAGTAAAGATTAATTTAGGCAAAAATTGTCAGTGAGCACTAAGTATAGAAGGGAGTTTGAGTGAGGTGCAAGATATTGCATTGTACAGAGTGTCCCCATATATTAATAGTTGCAAAGGAAATTATACAGTGGAGAAATTAAACATCTTTTTGAGTGATAAAATTAGCTTCAGAATGTGTAAGAATGATGGACATTGTCTGATTCTGAATATTTCCCTTTGATGCAATATTACTTAAGATATTTGGGCCTAAGCTTCCTTATCAATGAATTGAAGACACATCTTATAAATCCAAGTACTCAACATTGTGACTGAATGATAGTAAATATTCAATAAATGTTTATTTCTCCTTTCAAAATCTTCCACACTATCTCTTAAGACAATACTCCTTACCTTTTATGACATTGCTCTTCAGTATGCTTTCTTCATTCAGATCTTGTGTATGTTTCCTTTCTCTAGCTAGATTGGCAGCTAGCATTTAGTATTGTCTCCTATATACAACAGATGTTAACACGTATTTGTTGTTGCCATTGGTGCTCGATTACTGTATGTACCATGTTTTGTCTGACCAATTGGAGGAGAAAAGACTTCTAATTTAAACTAAGTCTGTTGCCATAGATACCACATTTTCCTCTAGGTTTTCCTTTTCATATGCATCTCCTTGGTACTAGAAAATTCTCTTGATCACATCTCTCTTTTAACTGGATTGAGATAGCTACAAAAAATCAAGAATATAGTGATTTACTTTTTAAACAATCTAAATTCAAAGCTTATAAACAACCTCTCTTATATTAAAGTGTATTTTCCAAAACTAATTTTGGAAGTAATATTTGTGAATTTTTCTGTGCAGCAGAGTATAACCAAATTTAAAAGAGTTCTTATCTAATTGTGACTAATAGAACAAGTTGTTAAGCATGAATACATGATACAATTTAACTAAATTGTTTAAAATCTCACTTGTCAAATTAAAATTACTTTGATACCTTATGTTTATTGATTAAACCAAAAAATATAATGTAAATGTAGTGTTTAAAATTATTTTCCAATTGGGACTAAATGTAATTAAATTATTAAATTTGAGTGCATGGCTCATTTTAATTTTTATCTTTTCAGAACATACTTCATTACAGTAACATTCATTTTTTCAAAGTTAGATTTTTGTTTCAGGGATCAAAAATATCTGATTTCCATTTTTGTTATTTATTATATTTAGCATAGAATTTGTGTTTGTGAAAGCATATTATATTTTGTTTATGTCATAGTATGAAATGAGGAAAATAAATATCTACTAAATACAAATGAAATGGCTAAGAGTCAATTTAGTATTTGGAGTAATTTCCACAATCATTGCTTAGTAATTTAAGGGTCTTTTATATAGTGATTTAACTTTGTAGCTCAGAATAAGATTTTAAGAGTTTTCTTATTAGACAATGTCAATGAACATATTGAAGTAGTAAATGTCTCAGAAATTAATTAATAGTTCTTCAATTTGGAAATCAAATGCTTGCTATAGAATGTTAATTCTCTCTGCATATACAATATCAAAGCAATCTTACCTTATTTGCTAAAACAAAATTAGGAAAAGAGACAAGCTTTGCAACCTCCTAATCCATAGTATTTTTGAAGCTTTTTCCTAAATTAAGGTGGTGTAGAAATCTTGATAACTAAGTATTAAATACAATAAGCATTAAATCACAAATAGAATACTTTTCTTTTTCCTTTTATTCTAAAATAATTTAAAGAGACAAGGCTATTAGAGAACATGTAATTATGTAATGCTATTTTTTGTCTAACTTATTAGTAAATAATTTTCAATGCCAATCAAACAATAAATGAATTAAAATGAAAGGTATATAAATAGTATGTTCACCAATATTAGAGAATTAAGAAAATGTTCTGTACCCAACTTCTATAACAATAATATTTGTAACCTCTATTTATCAAATTTTAGTATGAGAAAATAGACCCATTTAAATAGAAAAATTAAACTGAACAGAATTTACCTGAGCAAAGAATAGCTTATGAATCTGGTGGCACTCAGGACCAAGGGACATTGAGAGTGCTCCACCAAGCAATGGTGGACAGGCATTATTTATATAAAGAAAAAGAAAGTGACCTACAGAAACAGCTTGTTAATTACAAATTTGCATTTGTTTTATTTGAACACCATGTAGTAAGGCATTTTCCTTATACAGACATGGTCTGATTGGTTGGCAGCCTATGACTATTGGAAGTTTCACTGCTGGGATCAAATGGGCCTCACACACAATTGAAAAAAAATTTACTCTTCAGTTAGGTTGAAGTTTATTTATATACTAAATTAAGTTGCAGTGTTTTTTTATGGGAAATCAAAATACTAAAGTAGGTTTATGTCAAATTTAATTTAACAGTCTGTAGTTAACAATTGAGAAAATAAAAATGTTCAAAGGTTGAGGAAGCTGACCAGGTTATGAGACAAGTAGAGGAAGAATTAGAATTCAAAAGTAGGTCAGTCTAGATTTAGAGTCCCCTCTTTTAGCCACGACATATACTGCCATCATAGACATGCTTATATTTTAAGTGTGAAGATCTAGCAAGTTTTAATTTCTTCTGATCTCTTTTCACAATGGCTATATTTTTTTCTTCACACGAGAAAACTGTTCAAGAAAAATATATAACTTTTCACATTATGTAATTTTTAACCTTTCATTGCATAGAAACTATTTGGATGTCAAGCTCTAAAATGTCAATCACTGCATTTGGATCCTCATTTTCCCTTTTTGAAAGAGGGAACAGTAATGTCTATCATCAAAGATTACTCTAAGGATTAAAGGAGATAAAAACTCACAAAATTTATGTGTAAGAAATTATGAAGAGTGATCTACAAATGTGATCATATTTTTATCTTTCTCAGTCTATGAGTATTCATCATTGTGGTATAGTTAGATTTGAAAAAGAAGCTTCAACTTTTGGCTAAGTAGTGCAATAAATAAGTACACGTAAGTATAGTGCACTAAAAAAATTCTGTTTTGCCCCAAGAATATGGGACAGACATAATTAATTTAAAGAATTCAAACTGGTACTCTGATACATTGGTTTTTTTAGACTCTTTGGGGAAAACTTGTGTTTCATAATTTATTGAAGCTGGGTATGTGTGTGCCACTGTTTTAAAGTTAAAAATAAACATAAAACATACATTACTCTGTATATGTGACTGTTTGTTTTTGTATATGGATTAGGTGTATTGGCTGCATGCCACCTGCCAAAATAAATAAGAACTTGAATGATAACTGTATCATACATATTTTTTTCTAAAAATAAAAAAATATATATATAATGAATATACATATTTAGTCTGTCATTCTGTGTGGAGTGGCCCTTTTAGGCAAGAATATAAGATACAGTTTAACATTTTTTCAACAAAGAACAACTTTACCACCTGCACAGATATGTGTATCATATGGATCTTTCTCTAATTAAATGAAATATAAGCACTTCAGACATTTGTAGAAGAATTCAATCATGAATTGATTATTATGCCAAATGTCCACTTGAGACAGTTAATGTTGAAGAGGTAACATAAGGATTCAATTGTGAAACATCTGAGTTCTCTAATGTCCCTAGTTTTCCTCTCCTGAATTAGGCCAAAAGGAAGAACTAGTGGACTACCTTAGCTTCTCATAAAAGACTTTCAAAATCAGGAAGGGGTCACATCCTACATATAGTTATTTTTGGAAAATCATTTCGTGGTTTTTTTTTTTTTTTTTTTTTTTTTTTTTTTCATTAAAACAGAGTTTCCAACCCTGACATGCAAAGAGCTTGATTGTCATACTCTCATCTCACATTAAGAAAAAAAAGCTTACAAAAAGAAAGAAGCCAGGCGCGGTGGCGCACACCTGTAATCCCAGCACTTTGGGAGGCTGAGGCAGGAGGATCGTGAGTTCAAAGCCAGCCTCAGCAATGGTGAGGCACTTAGCAACTCAGTGAGAACCTGTCTCCAAATAAAATACAAAAAAGGGCTGGGGATATGGCCCAGTGGTCAAGTGCCCCTGAGTTCAATCCCTGGTACCCACACACACAAAATAAATAAATAAATAAAAAAAAAGAAAGAAAGAAAGAAAGAAAGAAAACAACTATTTGATTTATCTCATAATTGGGCTCACCAAACTAGAACCCCAAACTGAAGAGGTAGGTGAATAGAGAATCCATTATCCAGCAATTAAAAACTCCTGCAGCCTGTAGCTGGCAAAAAGACTTAAACAGTAGCTGAGCAAATGTAGGAGTTTGATTGTGAGCTGGCTTCAAAGTTAAACTCCTGGTGGTCCACTCATAAAGTTCCCCACACTTTCATTATTTGTACAAAAGGAAATCCACTGGGTTTTCATGGTGAATATTGAAGAAGAATTCTTACATGATTTAAGTTGGAGAAAGGGAGTAGATTTTTTGAAACATGATCAGAGCATTTTGTTTTATTTAACAAAGGCTTGCCCTCAAGGAAAATGATTTTTACCAAAGCCTCGTCTGACTTGGAAGAAGGACAATAAACAAACTACAGGAACACTAGCTTTTCTATTTCACATTGGTCAACTAATGAAAAAGCAAAAAGACCCTTCTGAAGGTCGCATTACAGGACTAATATCCCAGCCTCCCCAAATGCAGATTTTATAATAGGACTAGAAAATTTTTTCCTCCTCAATACCTCATACCACTCCATCAAGTTCTAGTAAAAAATCAGTGGATTGTTTCCAAGAAAGTTGTAAGACACTAATTCTATTTAAGAAGGAGTTTCTAGGAAGGCAATGCATGATGTAATAAAAAAACATAAGGACATTAGACAAGATTGATATCTCTGACACATACAGTCACAGCAAATATTAAACACAGTCTAAATCCTAGCCATATAAACATAAATCTACTCACTAAAATTTTATTTCCCTCGGTATCAGTTCCCCAATACATTATATCCAGCATTTAACAATGACAAAATATTACAAGATATCCAATAGGCATGGCAAAGCTAACAGTGAAGAAGCAAATCAACCATTAGAACAATTCCCAGGCATGGCAGGGATTTTAGCATTACCAGAATAGGAATTTAAAATGACTATCTACTAAGGGCTTTAGTGGAGAAAGTGGGCAACATGCAAGGAAAGATGAGTAATGTAAGAAGAGAGATGAAAACTCTAAGAATCAAAACTAAACATTAGAATTAAAATAAACTCAACAGAAAGGAACACTGTTTTTGATGATTTTACCAATATCCTGGACATAGACACAAAAAGAGATGCAATAAGTTTGAAGATATGCTATTTTAGTCAGCTTTTTCATCACTGTGATTAAAAGACCTGACAAAGAACAACATAGAGGAGGGAAAGTTTATTTGAGGCTCTCAGAGGTCTCAGTCCATATATAGCTAACTCACTAGCTCTGGGTCTGGGGTGATGTATAAAGAATATCATAGCAGAAGGGCATGCTGGAGGAAAGCATCTCAGGAATGGCAACCAGGAAGCAGAGAGAGAGAGAGAGAGAGAGAGAGAGAGAGAGAGAGAGGTCTACTCAACAAAGACAAAATATAACACCTAAGACACACCCCTGTGACCTACTTACTTACTTCCTCCAGCCACACTCTACCTGTCTGTAGTCACCACCAAGTTAATCCACATCACTGGATCAATCCACAGATTAGATTTACAACCTTTAGAATCTAACCATTTCACCTATGAACATTCTTGCATTGTCTCACATATGAGATTTCAGGGGACACCTTATATATAAACCATAATGTGTCAACAGAATCCTCTCACACTGAAATATATGCAGAAAAAAAGAATTAAGATAAAAAGGAATGAAATGTCTAAAAAATGGGGCAATAACCAAAAGCACAATGGAAAACAGAAGATCAAAAGGAGATGAAAGAAAAACTCAAGAGAAACATGTTATGAACTTAGATGCAAAAATTCTTAATTAAATACTGGCAAACTGAATACAAAAATATATTAAAGATATATGCACCATGATCAAGTGGGGTTCATCCCAGGGATGCAAGGTTGGTTCAACATATGGAAATCAATAAATGTAATTCATCACATCAATAGACTTAAAGACAAGAATCACATGATTATATCAATAGATTCAGAAAAAGCATTTGGCAAAATACAGCATCCGTTCATTCTCAAAACAGCATAAAATATAGGATTGGTAGGAACACACTTTAACATTCTCAATGGAGAAAAATTGAAACCATTCCCTTTAAAAATTGGAAGAAGATAGGGATGCCCTCTTTCACCACTTCTATTAAACATAGTCCTTGAAACCCTAGCCAGAGCAATTAGGCAAAAGAAAGAAATTAAAGGGATACAAGTAAGAAAAAAAAAAAGAGCTCAAACTATCACTATTTGATGATGACATGATTATATATTTAGAAGACCCCAAAAAATTCTACTAGAAAACTTCTAGAAGTCATAAATGAATTCAGAAATATAGCAGGATATAAAATTAACACCCATAAATCCATTGTGTTCCTACACTTCAGTGATGAAACAACTGAAAGGGAAATTAGAAAAACTATCCCATTCACAACAGCCTCAAAAAATTTAAATAAAATACTTTAGGAATCAATCTAACAAAAGAAGGGAAAGGCCTCTACAATGAAAACTACAGAACAATAAAAAAAGAAATTGAAGAAGAACTTAGAAGATGGAAAGATCTCCCATGCTCTTAGTCAGGCAGAATTAATATAATCAAAAGGGCTGCACTACCAAAAGTGATATACAGATTTAATGTAACTCCTATTAAAATTCCAATGACATTCTTCATTGAAATAGAAAAAGGAGTCATGAAATTCATTTGGAAGAAGAAGAAGCCTAAAATAGCCAAAGCAATCCTTAGCAAGAAAAATGAAGCAGGAGGCATCACAATACCCAAGCTTAAATTATACTATAAAACAGCACAATATTGGCACAAAAGCAGACATGTAGACCAATGGAACAGAGTAGAAGGCATAGAGACAAATCCACATAAATACAGTTATGTCATGTTTGACAAAGGTGCCATAAACATACAGTGGAGAAAAAATGCAGCCTTTTCAATAAATCATGCTGGGAAAACTATAAAATCCATATGCAGCAAAATAAAATTTAATCCCTATCTCTCACCCTTGGCCAAACTCAATTCAGATGGATCAAGGACCTAGGCATTAGACCAGAGATTCTAGACCTACTGGAAGAAAATGTAGGCCCAACTCTCCATCAGTTTAGGAACTGACTTCCTCAACAAGACTCCTAAAGCACAAGAAGTAAAATCAAGAATCAATAAATGGGATAGTATCAAACTAAAAACCTTCTTGACAGCAAAGGAAAAAATCAAGGGTGTAACAGAGAGCCTACAGAATGTGAGAAAATCTTTGCCACCTGCACCTCAGATAGAGTACTAATATCCACCATATACAAAGAACTCAAAAAACTTAAAACCAAAAAAATAAATAATAACAAAAAACCAATCAATAAATGGGCAAAAGAACTGGGCAGGCACTTCACAGAAAAAGAAATATGAATGGCCAACAAATATATGAAAAAAAGCTCAACATCTCTATCAATTATAGAAATGCAAATTAAAATGATACTGAGATTCCATCTCACTCTAGTCAGAATGGCAACTCTGAAGAATATAAGTAACAATACATTTGGAAAGGAGGTGGGGAAGAAGGTTCACTCCTACATTGTTGGTTGGAATGCAAACTGGTGCAATCACTATGGAAAGTAGTATGTAGATTCCTCAGGAAACTTGGAATAGAATCACCATTTGACCCAGTTATTGCAGCCTTTGCCCTTGGTATATCCCAAAGAACTTAATCAACTCATCATACTACAGGGACACAACCACACGAAAGTTTATAGCAGCACAATTCACAATAGCTAAGCTATGGAACCAAGCTAGATGCCCTTCAGCAGAAGAATGGATTAAGAAAATGTTTTTATATATATATATATATATATACACACACACACACACACACACACACACACACACACACACACACACAATGGGATATTACTCAGCCATAAAGAAAAATGAAATTATGGCTTTTGCCAGTAAATGGATGGAACTTGAGACTATCATGCCAAGAGAAATAAGTCAATTCTCAAAATCAAAGGCCAAATGTTTTCTCTGATATGTGGATGCTGACATTTCTCTGATATGTGGATGCTGACATTTCTCTGATATGTGGATGCTGACACATAGTAAGGGGAAAGGGGGAAAATAGAAGTTCATTGGAGTAGACAAAGGAGAATGAAGGGAATGGAGGGGAGATGGGGATAGGAAATATAATAGAATGAATAGGACAGGACTCACCTTTGTGCATATATGGATACACAACCAGTGAAACTCCTTATCATGTACAACCACAAGAATAGGATCCTAATTAGAATAAGGTATATCATATGTATGTATAATATGTCAAAATATACTCTACTACATGTATATCTAAAAAGAGCAAAAAGAAAAAAGCAAGGAAAAAAAACTAACTGAAGTCACAGTGTGCTAAGATAATGCATACAGAGATTACTATAACTTTGTGAAAATATTATAACTATTGTTGGGAGTATCTACATTTTCTTACAAATTAACACTATATATGAAAAAAAAAAGAGAAACATTTGAAGTAAAAGTAACTAAATTTTTTTCAAAATCCCAGGAGTTTAGAGAATCTTAATAATATATTTTAAAAAATTATATATAGCTATATAATGCTCAAACTGCAGACAACCAAATATAAATAGAGAATATGGAGAGAAGTGGGCACCTTACCCATAGAGGAATGAAGGAAAAGGTTACATTGAATTCCTCTTTAGAAACAATGTAAGTGAAAAGAAAATGGAGTAAAATATTTAATATCTTGAAAGAAAATAATCTCACCTGTTTAGATTTCTATATCCACTGAAATCATTCTTTGAAATTACATAAAAATAAAGACATCTTCAGACAAAAATTGAGAATTTGTCACTAGTAGATCTGTCTTAGAAGAAATACTTTTCTTTTCCCTCCCTCCTTTCCTTTCCCTTCCCTTCCCTTCCCTCCCCGCCCCTCCCCTCACCTCCCCCCCCTCCCCTCCCTTTCCTTCCTTCCTTCCTTCCTTCCTTCCTTCCTTCCTTCCTTCCTTCCTTCCTTCCTTCCTTCCTTTATTCCTTCCTTTTTTTGTACCAGGGATTAAACTCAGGGGTCAGAAGCACTTAATAACTGAGCCATATCCCCAGATGTCCCCCTTTTATATTTTATTTAGAGACAATGTTGTTGCTTAAGCCCTGAATTGCTTGGGGTCATGCTAAGTTGCTAAGGCTGGTTTTGAACTTGAGATGCTCCTGCCTCAGCCTCCTAAATTACAGGAATTACAGGCAAGTGCCACTATGTCTGGCTTAAAATATATTAAAAGAAAAAAGAAAAGTGACATAGGTCTAAAATTAGAGAGAAGAACTTTCTCACCTTGATGATGGACATTATAAAAGTCTTAATGTTGAGAAATTATATAATTTTTCCACTAATAATAAGTTAAAGCAAGAATGTACTATCTGACCTTTCCCAATCAATGTTATACTGAATATCCTGGAAATATAACAAGGAATGAAGAGAACATGAACAATATACAGACTGTAAATGATAAAATAAAATAATCTTTGTTCATAGATTATATGATTCTCCAAAGATAAAAACAAACAAACAAAAACCCTTCTGAAACTAATAAAGCAATTATAGCAAGGATGCAGGAAACAATGCAAATATACAAAAGGCATTTTCTTTCCTATATATTAGCAATGAAAATTGAAATTTCATTTTCAAAACACATATTCCTAGTAAGATTGAATCAAAAAGAGAAAAATAAATGGAATAAAATAAAATAAAATGCATATATATCTTAAATATATTTTATTTTATATACACACAGGTATATATAAAATACAAATGTATTTTATTATATATATAATATACATATATACACATACACAAACTATAAAACATAAAAAAATTAAAGACTTACTTAAATGAAGACATATTCCATGTCCATTGATAGGAAGACTCAATATTGCTAAAATATCAGGTCCTTCCAATTTGATCCGCATATTCAGTATAATTTCAATCAATACACCAACAAGCTGTTTTGTGGATATTGACAAAACAGTTCTGAAGCTTACATGGAAAAACAAAAAAAAGACCTTGATTAGTCAACACAGCACTGAGGGTTGGAGGACCGACATGATCTGACTTCAAGACATATTGTAAAAGCTGCAATAAATAAGATGGAGATGTTTATGAATGGATGAACAAATAGACCAATGGAACAGAGTACAGAGCCTAGAATAAACCCATACAAATATAAGAAGCTGATAATTGATCAAGGAGCAGAGGCTACACAAAGGGAAAAGATAGTCTTTTTTCAAGAGAGTGCTGAACAAATGAACAAGTGAATCTAGAGACAAGGATCTTAAACACTTCACAAGAAATAAATCAAAATATATCAGATTTTAAGGTAAAACACAGAAGTGTAATACTGCTAGAAGATAACTTAGAAGAAAAGTTAGATAAATGTGGCTTATGCATGACTTCTTATGAACATGAAAGGTGCAATTTATGAAAGAAACAATTTATAAATCAGACTTCATTAAAATTAAATTACCTCTTTTGCAAAAGTGGTTTTAAAAAGGTGACATGCGAGACTACAGAATGGTAGATAAATATTTGTAAAAGACATACTGATAGGTAAAAAAGCTGTTATAAAAAATATAAAGAACTCTTAAAACTCAACATTAAGAAAACAATCCAATTAAATCAGTGGGCAATAGGTCTTTAAAGACACTTCACCAGAAAAGGTGTAAAGATGAAAAAAAAACATACAAATAGGTGCTCAATTTCATACCTCATCAGAGAAATGCAAATTAAAGCAACTACATGATGCCACTAAACACTTATTAGAAAGTAAAAAATCCAAAACACTGACAATACCAGATTCTAGCAAGGAATTACTACCATAGAAAAGCTCATTTATTGCTGGTACAAATGCAAATTTGAACATACACTTCAGAACAGAATATAGAAATCTCTTAGAAGACTGAAGATACTATCATACATAATAAAGCAATCATGTTCCTAAGTGTTTTTTAAAACTGATTTAAAACATATATGAGTATCTGCATATGAATAATTATAGCACCTTTATACAAACTGTCTATTTCTGGAAGCAAACTCCTATTTAACTTCTGTTTAAAAAGGAAAGTGCATATACTCTACTACATCTACATTATGGAGCATTAATCACTAATTGTTATGGTTTGAATCCAGAATGGTGTCCCCAAAGCTCATGTTTTAAGCAACATAGCAATGTTCATAGGTGAAAAGATCGGGTCATGAGTTCTCTTCATCAGTGTATTAATCTATTTGATGGATTAATAATTTGAATAGACTTACTTCAAAGTGGTGAAACCATTAGACAGGTAGGGTGTGGCTGAAGGAATTAAGCAAAATGAACTTACAAAAAGTGTGGAGGAAGACTAAACACATTTCACCAAAAGAAAGAAACTGATCATAAAGAGAGCTACATTACTTTATGATTCCAAGAATATCATGTTCTGGAAAAGGCAAAACCATAGAGACAACATAAAGTTGAATATTTGCCAGGATTTCAGGGTGGGGAAAGGCCACAAAGATAGAAATCATGATTAGGTAAAACAGAGATATTTTGGAACATGTGAAAGTATAGTTTGATACTGTAAAAGTGGATATATAACACCATTCATTTGGCAAAACCTGTAGTTCTATATAACACAAACAGTGAACGTTAATATATCTTACGTCTTGGTGTATTTTCTGTTGCTATAAATGAATACTACAAAACAGGTTGTTTACAAACAATAGAGATTTATGTAGCTCACACTTCTGGAGGTCATAGAGCACAAGGTGAGCATGATGCCCTCGTCTGCTCAGCATCTGGTGAGGGCCTCCTTACTGCATCATAACTTGGTGGAGGGCAACATGGCAAGATAGAGCAAACATTGAGCAAGTGGTTTATAATGAAACCATTCCCTCAATAACCATTTAGTCCATAAATGGATAAATCCTTTGCCCTCAGGACTCAATCGCCTCCCAAATATAATTAACATATGAATATAATGTAAACTATGGGTTTTAGTTAATAAAAGAAAACCAAAAATTCATAAACAAAATTACTTGTTCCCTGAGCTGGGACACTTCTGGCTTCCTTATGTAACAGGACCCTTAGCATTACGGAGAAACCTTTTTGTGTTTCCCAATTCTGTTTCTATTCCCATTCTTCAGAATTGCCATTTTACTCTCCTCAAATATCAAGTATTGCATCTTACCTTCATTTTCAATATTGACATCAAGATTTCATAAAGCAAACAGAGGCCTTCACAAAATCACTTGACTTCCTCAAAGGACATTATTAAGAGCATATGTCAGGGTGTCAGTCTGTATATAGATCTCAGACAGTGTATGACCTTAAACAGGTAACAAACTTTCTGAATGAGATTTTTCCTCTATAAAAATAATGATAATAAAAGGAATTTCATCATTGAATCATTGTGCAGATTAAATTAAATGGTGAACTTTTAAGTATTCCAAATAGTTCCTGGTGGGTAGGTGTTCATCAAATAATGTAAATTAAGACTGGGATTGTGACTGCTCTTGTTGTTTCTGCCACCTACCTTTCATAAATGCAGCTCCTTCAATATTCATCATTCCCTCCTATTTTGAAATGGAAACAGATGTATCCTCCCTGGAAAATCGTGGGAACCTCATCTTTTCACATATGACCCTCCTGACTTTTCAGATCCTCTTTTCTATTTTCATGTCTTTTTCAATTTTGTTATCCTGCATATTTATTGGTTGTGTTCTTTCTTTTTAATTATCTTTTAAATATGCTTAATTCTCTATTATCAATTAAATAAAAATAAATCAACAAAATTAAACAAAATAAGTCATTTTATTTTCTCTAATGTTATGTAGTTCACATCAGACTAAGTCCTCCTAGAGATAACAACTATATACTGTGAAAACAAAAACTGACTACATGATGGCCTGGATAATTGACAGAAATCAGGGAGAAAAGGAAAGTCCTCGATCCTTGAAAGAAGGAAAACAGGCTGGCAAGACCCACACTTCTATGATTTTTTCCATTACTTGAGAAGTACAGGGTCAGAAGACAGGAGGGAGCCATCAAATATAAAGTATTATATATGTATATAATCTTCCCCTAGTATGGTTTCTTCTAGAATTACAAAGAGCCCACCTAAAAAATATGAAACCAAAACAACTAGAAGTTTTAAAACCAAACAGAAAACTTCCCTGTTGCTCAGGTCAGGGAGGAAAGTTGTAATTCTTAGGAAACACTGGGTCTTTGGAACAGCTACAGGGTAGCAGTAAAAACTGCATCCGTGGAGTAAGACATTCTCTCTAGGACAGAAAACAAACAATCCTGCAAAGTTTAAAATCAAGCCTGTAGGTTCCCTGTCTGCTGATTGCTGAGTGGCTTCTAGTTGATCAAAGTTTTTGAGGATAACAATACATTCAAAACAAACTAAAACAAAAAGCTCCACCTGAAGGCACTGCACTTGTCTAGGCTGAAGGCAGAGGGAGTAGACCCTTGAAGGAAGGAAACACACTGTGTAGCTTTCTTGTTTTTCACATCTTGACTCCTGGAGACAACTTGAACTTGACACTACAGGGTGGCTAAAGATGGATAAAAAAAAATTTAGTCATACTTGTTCAAAGAAACAGAGAGTAAAGATATCACAGTCACAACAGCTGAGGTGAGAAAGTGGCAGCCCCACTCTGATAAGCTCTCCAGCTGGCCAACAAGCAACACACTGACAGTACACACTGTAAGGGGACCATCCATAATGAAAAGAACTGTGCAGGGTTGTCAGCTGTCATCCAGGTTAGAAAAGACAGCTTGAAATTTAAACCCAGCGAAGTTAATTATTAAAGTTAATTGCTAAATAAAAATCAGTACTCTGAAAGGAAGAGAGAAGGATACAGAAGTTATCCAATATATATTTTTTATACCCAGAGTACAATCCAAGATTATTAGGTATGTTAATAGATATGAATAACTTGACCCATGCCAGAGAGGAAAGGCAATGACCAGAGGCCCAAGGGAAGATGTTCCAGATGTTATAATTATCAATAAGGATTAAAAATATGTGTTATAATCAACCTTAAGCAAATAAGTCATGCTTTTAATGAATGAATAGGAAATTACATGAGATATGGAAAATATTTTTAAAAATTATAACTCAATAATAAGGGAAATATCTCAGTAAAAGTAACAAAAGCTTTAAGTCCTTTATAAGAAGATATACGAATGGCAAACACATGTAAAAAATGTTCATCATCACTAGTTGAAAGTCTAGCTACATTGAGATACTACTTCACCTTCAACAGAAGGAATAAAATAAAACCTGACTACACAAAGTGTCAGGATTTGAAGCAATCAGAACTTTCATACAAGGTAAAAATGTTACAATCACTGAAAAAGATTAGCATTATCTTACAAACTTAAACACATGTCTCATTTTTATTTGGTAGCTACTATTCTAGGTATTTACTCAAGACAAAAGAAAAATTGGTGCAAGGATGTTTATAAAAATATTTCCCCATAGTACACAAATATTGAAGGCAGTGTAACTATTCATCAACAAGAGAATCAATAAATGATTTGTGCGTAGAAGGGTGAGGGGATGGTGCTGTGGATTGAATCCAGGAGTGCTTTACCACTGAGCTACATCCTAACCCTTTTCATATTTATTCAGAGACAATCTTGCTAAGTTGGCGAGGCTGGCCTCAAACATGTAATCCTGCTGCCTCATCATCCAAGTCTCTGGGATTACAGGTTTGTGCCACCATGCCTGGTGTGTATAAACAAATTGTGATGAATGAATGTCACCCAGGATGGAAGAGCACTGATAAATTTATGTGGCTAATCCTCAAAAGCATTTTTCTGAGTGAAAGAAGACAGACACAAAGATTTACATAATATATTATTCATTTTTATTAAATTCAAGAATAAGAAAAACTAAACTGTATAAAATCAGAAGAGTATTCTCCTTTGGGAGATTAGGTTTGACTAGAAATTAATATGAAGAAATTTAGTGAATTGGTAGAAATATTCTGTAAGTCAATGGGTGGTGACCTGGGTGGTACACATCTGTCATAACTCTTCAACCTCTGCACTTAAAATGAATTCCTTTGTTTCACATGAAAATGATACTTCAATTAGAGAAAAAAATTAAAATTCTTTGTCCTCTTATATAAGTACTCTTTACAAATTCTATCCTATCCTGGTCATTGCCACATCCAGTCTACAATGTCAGCATTATCACCTTGTCCCTTTCATCTTCACTGCTGCCACATTTAGGTAGGCTATAATTCCCCTGTGGAAGTCGAATTATCCTTCAATTAAGAACTTTTTACACAAGTTAGCTGAAGTGATCCTTTTAAAATGCAAAACTGATGATAACATATTACTTAGTATCCTTCAGTGGTTATCAACTGATCAGCATATAATTCTCAAGCCCCTTTCTGTGTTTTACCAGGGTCTTTGTGAACTGGACCTATGTACCACTTCAGTGTTTTTACAACTTAGCTACTAGAATATTCAGTTCCAGACATAAGAAATGCTTTTCGTTTAATGTCAGTGCTTTCTCTGCTTCTGGTTCTTCAAACATGTTTAATCTTTGACATATAACAATCCTATTTTCCTTTTACATGACTAGTTCCTACTCAATTCATCTGGTCTCCACTTTCTTAATCTTTTATTCTTGGAAGATGTCCTGGCAACATACTCTGTTAAAGACATAAATGTTCCCATAACACCCACCCCTCTCCTACTATATTTAATTACCCATGTATTTATCAATATTTCTTACTAGACTTTAGACAGGTGATTTGGAAGATCAGGTCTGTCTATTTTACAATTTCATTCAAAGCACTTACAGCACTTCCTTGACCATGGTACATCTTCAATAAATGTCTGATTATTAATAAGTGATTGAATAGTTGAATGAATAACTGAAATAAAAAGTCAATTTATGCTACTATGTTCTTGGCCTTTGTAAAAGAGAAACTATATAAAGTAGCCATTCAGAGACTAAATTGGATATCATTTATGAAACAATAGTCATAGGTTTTATTCTTAAAACCTCATTGCTACCTAAGCTTGCCACCATCATGTCAGCTTTTTTTTTTTTTTTTTTTTTTTTTTCTTTTTTCTTTCCTTCTTGCTTGCTTTCTTCCTGTTTCTTCCCCAGTGCTGGAGATCACACCCAGGGCCTTACGCGATAGGCAAGTGCTCTACCGTGGAACAGTACTGCAGTCTTGGGTCAGCTCTTTGACCCATGGAGGGCAAGATTGTTAGTTTTGACCAGCAATTTCTGGTATGTTAAATAAGACTGTGGGTAGGTTAAATAATTCTGTCCTTTTATTAATAAGTCACAGATTTCCTATAACAATAGCTTCTAGGTAGTTAAAAATATAAATAAATAGTTTATAAGTCAACTTCCTAAAGGAAACTCAAGAGGAAGCAACGGAGCTAATAACCTTCTGCAAAGTATGGCAATTTCTAATTAGAATAAAATTCCCAGTAGGAACTTGGGGACTTAAATCATGGCACTTTTCAACTAACACAAGAAAGCACAAACATCTAATGATTACTGTATAAATTATTTCTCTTAATTTTATTGTCCTGTTTTGCTGTTTCTATTTTTGTTAAATCTTCATTTTCCCCTGATAATGCTTTGTAAATATGTTCAGATATTTTAAAAAAATTGAGTGATGAATTAAAAATTTAAATCATAAATGATGATTTGCTATACCAACTAGATTGTTTTAAATTTATATTTCTTAATAATATATGATAGTGATATTAATTAGCATTTACCAAGTGGTTACTGTTTGTCAAACAATATGTAGTTACTGATCATTAAAAGGTTTTGTTTCAGCTTATTTAAAATTATCGATGAACAAATAATCATGACCTAATATTAAGGAAAATAATGGATTATAAGAAAGCTTATTGAGTATAATTCTGATTATTTAAAATTATAGATATACAGTAAAAACACTAGATAAACCTGACAGAAATGTTCACAAAGATAATGTTTGCATTATGAGATTTGAGTGGTTTTTACCTAAAAAAATTAATTTCAAGAATTTAATAATGAACACACATCATTTTATTTATCAGCTACCATTTTTCCCTCCCCATGCATATTTTCACTTTAGAGAAATTTAAAAAATACCCGTTGTATTTTTGTAATATTTATTAATCTTCCCTCTATCTTCATATCCATAAACAGAAGACTCCTATTTCAAGCTTTATAAATTCAGGGATTTTCCCACTGTATCTCCTATGCCTGAATCATAATATTTTACAAGAATCAGAGTGGGTGGGAATGACTCACTGAAAGATAAACGAATCATTTAAAATGGAATAAATTATAATTGTGTCTTGGTTTCTTTACCGTCTTCTTAGTATATAGCTCACAAATTTATTTAGTTTTTAAGTATATTAACCCCACTAGAGACTCAAGAACACAATCATGAATCACATGTATTTGCTGTTAAAAGTTGGAATTAAATAAGTACATTCAGAAAGAATAATTTACATCAACTACACCAACAACTCAGTGTTTTGGGACTTAAAATTTTCCCACTGTTTGTACAAACAAGATAAACTCATCCCAACCAATGTCCACTCAATTATTTATAAAGTTCCATATTGAGACTGTAACCAGCGGCCAACTCTAATGGTCTCAACAAAATCTGTGAACTTCAATATCAGACTTTGTATTAGAACCATCTAGCGATTGCCTTATTATTTATACTTGCACTTAAAATTTTATAAGTTTCTACTTCTGTAGGTGTTGGCTCAGCTTTAAAGAATATTTTGAAAAAAATATTTGGAACTCATTCCTTCAGTCCATCTTCTCGCAATGCTATAATGGCACTGTAACTTAAAATAAGGTAATGTGACAATTATTAAGTGACATGTTATTTAAAACAAATGGGTATCTGTTCAACCACTTGTATAATTTTCAAACTTTAGACACTGACCAGAGAACTGTGTCCTATATTGGCTCTTACAATTCTTGTCAAACAAATATTTGAAACAAGTGTTTGTTAAGAAAGAACATCCAGGACATATTTGACTCATTTTCAGTAAATAATTAGATCCAATTTATCAGGAAAAGCCCCTCTCTTTAAATAAATCATTGGATCTAATTCTCTGGTTATGATAGTACCTTTAGTCTGGTGAAGAACTGGTCCAAGATTTATATAACAAAAGCAAGTGAAAACTGAAAAACTCATCCTGGTTATTCTCTTGATTGTGTTTTTTTTTTTTTTTTTTTTTTTTTTTTTTTTTTTTTTTTTTTTTTTTGTTGTTGTTTTGTTTTGTTTTTGAGACCTGTTTGTTTCTCCACTCTTCAATTATAAATAATTGAGTGGACATTGGTTGGGATGAGTTTATCTTGTTTGTACAAACAGTGTGAATTAGAAACTAATGCTGAAGACCATGAAATATCATTGGTTGTGTTCTACCCATGTTTGGAACATCTTGTCTCAAGACTAAGGTTGTCCACCAGCCCGAGGTGGTGCCAAGGTGGGGCTGGTAGTTGGCGAGTAGCTGGGCTCCCGACTGGGCCCCACTGCGCTTTGTCTGTTGGCTGGGCTAGGGCCCTGGGTGTGGGCAAGTGTGGTCTGTGTGGCTGCAGACTGAGGCCCAGGTGACCAGCCAGAGGGTATTCATAGCACAGGGATGTCCTCTCGACCTTCTAAAGATCTCAGTCTCCAGAGCAAGAGAGTATGGAAAACAGGGGTGCATTGGGGTATCGTTTCTTTCTTGAAATAATGAATTCTATTTATAACCCTGGATCTTCTGGGATTCCCTATGCAAATGCCAAAGGAATTGGTTATCCATTTGGTTTCCCCCCATGGGCTATGCAGCCACAGCTCCTGACAATTCTCCTAACGTGCCCTGGAGCGAATCCTACCTTCCAAACAGGTTACACTCACCAGCACACCTTACAAAGTGTTCTGTTCCCTCACCAGCTGGGCCGTGCGGCCATACTCTTCTTTCCCCAACCCCTACCAGACTGCCTTGTATCTGGTGCTAATGCCTATCCCCAGCAGAGCCCTTACTCACAACAAGGCATGTATTACACACACAACAACTGTATGCAGCACCTCCTCACGTCATCTATCACATCACAGTGGTGCAACCCAATGGCATGCCAGTGTGCCCTGCTCCCATCCCTCCTCCTAGAGGCAATGGGGTCACCATGGGTATGATTGCTGAGACCATGATGGCCATGTCAGCAGGTACCCTGTTGACTGCCCATTCTCCAACTCTGTTGCCCCTCACCCAGTCACTGTTCCCACATATCGGCCCCCATGAACACCCATCTACAGCTATGTGCCCTCTCAGTGGTGATCACCCTGCAAATAAATGTTTGCAGATGGAGCTGTGGAGTAACATCATTGAGGTTCAGCAGCTGGTACTGCAGGCCTTGTGCCTCCAACCAGGACTTCTTCTTCTTCTTTTTTTTCATTTTGCATATTTGATTTTTTTATTTATTATCCTAATTTGTTATACATGTTTGCAAAGTACATTTTATTTTATATTACATATAAAGAGCACAATTTTTCAAGTTGCCGGTTTTATATAAAGTACTTTTTACAACAATTGTGTCTTCATACATGTATTTAGGGTAATCATGGATAACTCAGTCTACTATTACTCCTATCCCCTTGCCCCCTCTCCCACCCCCCTCTTTCCCTCTTCGTTCTATTGAAAGTTCTTTCATTCCTCTCATCCCCACTCCCTTGTCTTTATAATTTAGTATCTTCATATCAACCTTTGTTTTTTTGGGATTGGCTAACTTCACTTAACATTATTTTCTCCAACTCCATCCATTTACCTGCAAATGCCATGATTTTATTCTCTTTTAGTGCTGAGCAGTGTTCCATTGTGTATATATACCAAAGTTTCCCTATCCATTCATCTGCTGATGGGCATCAGGGTTGGTTCCACAATCTAGCCATTGTGAATTGTGCTGCTATAAACATTGATGTGGCTGAGTCCTTGTAGTAAGCTGTTTTTAAGTCCTTTGGGAATAGACCAAGGAGTGGGATAGCTGGGTCAAACGGTGGTTCCCTTCCAAGTTTTCCTAGGAATCGCCATACTGCTTTCCAGATTGGCTTCACCAATTTGCAGTTCCACCAGCAATGTAAAAATGTGCCTTTTTCCCCACATCCTCAACAGCATTTATTGTTGTCTGTTTTGTTGATAGCTGCCATTCTGACTGGAGTAAGATGAAATCTTAGAGTAGTTTTGATTTGCATTTCTCTAATTGCTAGAGATGTTGAAACATTCACTGGAGAAAAGATGGCCTCTTCAACAAATGGTGCTGGGAAAACTGGAAATCCTCATGTAATAAAATGAAATTAAATCTCTTTCTCTCATTATGCACAAAACTTAACTCAAAGTGGATCAAGGACCTAGGAATTAAACTGGAGACCTTGAACCTAATAGAAGGAAAAGTAGACCCAAATCTCCATCATGTTGGGTTAGGCCCCAACTTCCTCAATAAGACACCTATAGCGCAAGAACTAAAACCAAGAATCAATAAATGGGATGGATTCAAACTAAAAAGCTTCTTCTCAGCAAAAGAAACAATCAGTGAGGTGAACAGAGAACCTACAGAATGGGAGCAAATCTTTACCACAAGCACATCAGATGAACACTAACCTCAAGGATTTATAAAGCTCTCAAAAGCCTTAACACCAAAAAACCAAATAACCCAATCAATAAATGGGCTAAGGAACTAAATAGACACTTCTCAGAAGATGATATGCAAACAATCAACAAATATAGGACTTTCTTCTTAATGCTCTTCACACTTAGCTAAACAGGACTGTCCAGGCCCAGAGGGTCCCAGTGCCCTAAGTCTCCAGCTAACTCCATGGGTTGATCTTAAAGCAAATCCCATTTTGTGGACTTGCCTGGCAATTTTTTAGCTAACAGTAATGATAAAAAGGGAGTATTAATCTATTCTGAATCATGTCTAGTTGAATGCATGTTAAAACACCCACCCATACACACACACACAAACTTGCTCAATCTACCTATAGTGACTGATACAAAACCATCTTATGCTAACCACCCAAAGGAATGGAAAAACATTTTACAACTTTATCACTAATGCACTGTTGTATGCAGAGTCTTAAAGTTAAAAAAATAAAAAAAGACTAAGGTTGTGAAAACAATATCCTGCCTTAAAAGTGGAGGTAAGAAATGAAGGGATTTGATGTGTTGGGACCACTTCTGCTCTCTCTATATATATATATATATATATAAATTCAATAAGTTCTTATTTTATCATTAGAATTTACTATTTAAAATTCATAATAAACTAATTCAAAATGTTTTCCCAAATGATACACTAAAGAAGATTGGGAAGATTTTTTGTACTAACATAGAAAGCCTTATTCAGAAATATTTATTGATAGGAAGAAAGCTTTCTTTGATTTTGACAAGAATCAAAACAATAAAAAACTTTTCTCATTTTTCTTTTACATATAAGTATTTAAAGTTCCTTAAATTGTGATTCTTTCTAGAAGGAATAAGATATGGAGCAATGATAGATTTCCTTTATAATTTGGGGCAAGAAAATATTCTTGCTTGAAAATATTTCTTCAATTTGCTCTGAGGATTATAGTATGCATCCTTTACTATACCTTGAGTTATAATTAAATTAAGAGCCTCGTTACAGTATACTATTTGTATCTATTTATATCACCATATTCTTTGTGCTATTTTTGTCACAGATTTTATTTCTGTATACATTTTAATGTATTTTAAAACAAAATTTTGTTTTAGTTGTTAATAGACCTTCATTTACTATTTATTTATACTCAGTGCTGAAAATCGAACCCAGTGCCTCACACATGTCAGACAAGTACACTACCATTGAGCCATAGCCTCAGCCCCTCTGTATGCATTTTAAATATGATATATTTGTTATTATTGGTGATTAGTGATTTTCATGATATTAGAAAAGTTAAAAATATTATTTTGTACTTATCTATTTCTTTGCCATTTCCAATGTTCATTATTTCTTCCTAAATAAAGGAATTTTTGTCTTAGCAACTTCTTTTAGCTATATTTTAGTGTTTGTCTGGTGTGAAAAATTCTATTAATGTTTATCTGAGAATTTATTCTGTTTACCTTAATTTTTTTTAGTGTAGATTTTGCCTTCAGAAATCTAAGTGTTGTTCCATTGTCTCCCTATTTACATTGTTTCTGAAGAGTAACAATAAACTGTGGTTTTGATACATACAAAATTTTTTTTTTTCCTATAGAGGCTTTTAGAATTTTTTTTTTTCTTTGTGGCTATCAGCAGTTTTACCATGGTGTTCTTGGGTTCATATATCTGCTACTTAAAAAAAAAAAAAAAAAAAAAAAAAAAAAAAAAAAAGATGCTTGGAGTTCACTGAATATTCTGAAACTGTAGGTTACTGCTTTTAAATCTGGAAAATTTTCAACCATTATTTCTTTGACTTATTTTATCCCTATCTCCCTCTTTCTTGTCTTTCTCAAGACTCTAATTACATGTATACTACTTGCTGTTGTGACTTTAGTCATTTATATTCCATTCTTATTTCTCAGATTTTTCTTTGAACTTTAGTTCACATAATTTCTTTTCACTTTACTTATCCCTTCTTTCCTTTTGGACAGGCTATTGTTAACCACATCCAACAAATTTTTATTTCAGATACTGTGCTTTACTTTTCAAAACATTTTCCATTTGTTTCTTCTCTAAAGTTTTCTGAAATTCTCCATTGTTCATTTATTTTACTTGTCCTATAATTTCTTTAACATATTTATAATAATTATTGTTACAACTTAGGTATTACGTATCCCTCAAAACTTCCTGTGTAAAACAATGCAGGTTTAGGGATGAAATGATTAGGTTATTAGAGTTTTAACGTAATCAGTGAATTAATGCCCAGTAGGGATTAACTGAGTGGTAACTGTAGTGCCACGTATGGTGTGGCTGGAGGGTGGATCATTGAGAGTGTGACTTTGAGGTATATATTTTGTGAACTGAGTTCTCTTACTACTTCCTGGTGCCTATTCCCAGCTTCTTTTCTCTGCTAAACACTTCCACCATGATGTTCTTTTTTTTTTTTAATCTCAGACCCTGAGGAATGGAGTCAGGCATCTATGGACAGAGATCTCTGAAACTGTGAGCCCCTATTATGGTTTGGATGTAAAGTTTCCCCCAAAAGCTCACGTGTGAGACAATGCAAGAAGTTTCTGAGGAGAAATGATTGGGTTGTAAAAGTCTTAACCCAATCAGTGAACTAATCCCCGATAAAAATTAACTGAGTGGTAACCAAAGTGGCAGGGTGTGGCTGGAGGTGGTGGGAAGGGGGCGTGGCTTTGAGTATATATTTGTATATGGTGAGTGGAGTCTCTCTCTCTGCTTTCTGATCATCATGTGAGCTGCTTCTTTCTGCCACTCTCTCCCACCATGATGTTCAGCATCACCTTGAGCCCTGAGGCATGGAGCCTGTCTTCAATGGACTAAGAGCTCTGAAACTGTGAGCCCTCAAATAAACTCTTCCTCCTCTATAATTGTGCTGGTTGGGTCCTTTAATCAAAGCAGCAAAAAAACTGACTAAAACAGCCCCCAGACAATTTTTTCCTCCTTAAAATTGTTCTTGTTATGTCATTTGGTCACATCAGGAAAAAAAATTTTAAAAACTGACTAAAACATTTATGTTCTGACTGTTAAGTCCAACATCTGAATTATACATGGGTTTGTTTCTAGTTTGTTCCTGTTTCTTCGTATTTCTGGGAAGTTTTTAAATTGTTTGGTATTATGTGTTGTGGAGACTCTGGAATCTGTTACCTTGTGAAGCATGCTGCATTTTGTACAAGCGTGCTCCTAAAACACTGGCAACTGATCATGGTGGGTTAGAATGAAACAGTTTTTCTCATAGCTTGACTACCTGGGAATCAAGCAGGAGGAATACTGCTTCTCCCCAAGGTGGGTGAAAAAGGAATTTCACTAATATTCAATATTGGACAGAGGGCTTTAGAAAATTAGAAAGTTTGAGTACCTTAAAGAAGGAAAAGAGAAAAAAATTAGAAATAAGCAGGAGCAATAGAATTAGCATATAGAACGAAAAAAGCTGAGAAATATTACCAATAGGCTTAGTGCAGAAAATGCTGAAACTGGAAGGGCAGTCTACACCAGCCCACCCAGAGGCTATTTGACTCATTAAGTAGGTCTACAAAAAATGCCCTGAGTTTATCAATCATCTGATGGGAGTCCAGCCAGTAGCCATCTTAGAACTACCATAACAGAAGCACCAACTGGACTGGGAACTCAGATCCGGGAGTTCAAGGCTGGGTTTCTGTGATCTTATCTGAACCGAGGAAAGACTTAATGGAGCCTAGCAAACCTGGAAAAAAATCATAAACTGAGAACATTTTGTTGGAGAGGCTGGGGGAAAACCTATGTTCCTCCAATCCTTTAAGTCTAACAGTTCACAGGGGCTCCCAAGACCAGCTATAGTAGGTCAGGAATTTGAATGGGTGGATGTAACTGTACTTGGCACGTGCCAGCCCAATCAGCCCTGGCCCTCCCACCTTACCCAGTTTACACAGTCCCAGCCCATTTCAAGACTGGCCTGCCCAATCTTGGCCCACCCAGCCTGTTGCTTGGCTACCCAGCCTGCCTCTTAACACAATTGGTTAAGCTGATCTATGAGGCAAAAGATGACTTAAGGACTGAAATCAGAGAGACAATACAAGAATTGAGAGATCACTTCAATAAGGAGATAGAGGATTCTGAAGAAGAATTGATTGGAAATCTGCAAAGAGAAGGAATCAATAAACCAAATTAAAAATTCAATGTAAAGCATCACAAACAGACTAGACCATTGGATAGAGTTTCAAGCAATGAAGACAGAATATATAATCTTGAAAACAAAGCTGAACATGGTAAAAAGATGTTAAGAGACCATGAACAGAATTTTCAAGAAATATGGGATAACATGAAAAGTCCAAATTTATGAGTCATAAAGGTAGATGAAGGCTCTGAAATACAGGCTAAAAGAATGCACAATCTTTTTGATGAAATAACATCAGAAAATTTCCCAACCCTTAAGAATTAAGTGGAAAAATCAAATACAGGAGGCATCCAAAACTCTAATACACAAAATTAAACAGACCCACTCCAAGACACATTATTATGAAAATGCCCAACATAAAAAAAAAAAAAAAAAAAAAAAAAAAGGATAACATTTTTCAAGCAGCTAGAGAAAAATGACTGGTCACATTTAGAGATAAACTAATCTGGGTTTCAGTTATTTTTCAACCCAGACCCTAAGAACTAGGAGGTCTTGGAATAATATATACCAAGTTGTGAAATAAAATGGAAGCCAGCCAAGAATTCTATATCCAACAAACTAAAGTTTCATATTTGAAGATGAAGCAAAAACCTTCCATGATAAAAAAAACTCTACCAATAAACTTCTAGAACTCATAAATGAATTCAGCAAAATAGCAGGATACAAAAATTAATACCATAAATCAATTGCATTCTATTGCATTCTTACATTCCAACGATGAATTGCTGAGAAATTAGGAAAACCATTTCATTCACAATAGCCTAAAAAAAAAAAAACAACAAACCTTAGGAATCTAATCAAAATAACAAAAGAGTTGAAGGACCTCAACAATGAAAATTACAATACACTAGAGAAAGAAAGAGAAGATGGAAAGACCACCTATGTTCTTGGATAGAAATTATTAATATTGTCAAAATTGCCATAGTACCAAAAGCATTATACAGATTTATTGTAATTCCCATCCAAGAGCCAATAATATTCTTTATAGAAATAGAAAAAGCTGCCATGAAATTAATTTATAAAAATAAGAGGCCCAGAAAAAACAAAAGAAATCCTTAGCGAGATAAACAAAGCAGGAAGCATCACAATAGCAGAACTTAAACTACAGAGCTATACTAACCAAAACAACATGGTATTGGCACCTAAACAGTCAAGAAGACCAATAGAACAGAATAGAAGACATAGAGACTAACTCACATAAATATTGTCATCTCATACTAGACAAAAGTGCCAATACTTTTGGCGAAAAGATAGCCTCTTCAAAAAATGGTGGTGGGAAACCAGAAACCCATATGTAATAGAATGAAAGTTAAATCCTATTTCTCACCCAGCATAAAACTCAACTTAAAGTGGATCAAAGACCTAGCAATTATACCAGAAACCCAGCACATAATAGAAGAAAAGTTGGGCCCAACACTTCAATATATTGGCTTTGGAACTGACTTCCTCAATAACACTACTAATGTGCAAGAAATAAAATTTAAAAAATCAGTAGATAGGATGGCATCAAACTAGAAAGCTTCTTCACAGCAAAGGAAAAAATCAAGAGTGTGAAGAGAGAGCCTACAGAATGGGAGAAAATTTTTGCCACCTGCACCTCAGATACGACATTAATATCTAGGATATACAAAAGAACTCAAAAAACTTAACACCAGAAAAAAAAATAACCAATAAGTGGGCAAAGGATCTGAATAGACATTTCTCAGGAAAGGAAATACAATCAATCAACAAATATATTAACACAATATTCAACATCTCTAGCTATTAAAAAAATGCAAATTAAAACTATACTGAAATTTCATCTCACTCCAGTAAGAATGGTAATTATCAAGACTACTAGTAACATTAAATGTTGGTGAAGATATGGGGAAAAAGGTACACTCATATACTGATAGTGGAACTGAAAATTGGTGCAACCACTGTGGATAACAGTATGGAGATTCCTCAAAAACTAGTAATGAAACCACACTTTGACCCTGTTATCCCACTTGTCAGCACATATACCCAAAGACTACTACAGTGATGCAGACACATCAATGTTTACAGAATCACAATTCACAATAGCTAAGCTATAGAGCCAACCTAGATAAATGTATAAAGAAATTGTGGCATATATATAAAATTAGCCATAAATAAAAATGAAATTGCAACACTTGCCAATAATGAATAGATCTGTAGACTATCACACTAAATGAAATAAGCCAATCTCCCCAAATTAAATGTTGGTTGTTTTCTCTGATATGTAGAAGTTAAATCACAATAAAGGTGTGGGGGAGAATAAAATTTCTGTGGATTAGACAAAGAGGAATAAAGGGAAGGGAGGGGAAATTGGAATAGGAAAGATAGTAGAATGAATCTAACATAATTTTCCTATGTACACATATGAAAATACTTTAGTGAATCCCATCATCATGTATACTCACAAGAATGGGTCTATTTAGAATAAGATATATTCCATGCTTGTATAATTATACCATAATGGAATCTACTGTATTGCAAAACTAAAAAAGAGTTAATAGAAGTAAGCAAAAAACACTGGTAGTTTATTTGATCTTTTAAAATGTTATTTTTAGCTTTCTTGAGTGCTTAGTTTGAAGATTTTGGGTTCGTATGTTTGTTTTTCAGTCTTATGGCAAATTTCTTAGTGCTTGGATGAATGCTTTATTCCTAAATTGTAATTCCCATTGTTTAATTACAGACCTTGAGATCTTTACCAATTTCCTTAAAATGATAAGAACCATACTCCAAATCTATCTCTGCACCAATGGGCATCTGCTAATACCTCAGTACAACTCTTTCAACTCTTCCTCATAGATGTTGTTTTCCCCACATGGGCTCATTGATGACTTGCTTCATGCATAGGCAGCTCTGAGCCAAATATTTGAGGGGGATTTATATTATACTTTACTTCTCTCCATTCTTGGTGTCTACCCTCTAATTCTACCCACTCTTTCTTCCAAGCATCCCACTGTCTCACTCCTTGAGGCCAATAAAACAGTGGAGTTTCTTTTGAATTCTCTCAAGGGCATGTCATGTAGACTTGGGATTTCACTATGGGAAAAACATGGAAATAGTGATCTTACCCAGAGTGATTTTATCCTTTCAAGGTTAAACCTCCTGTAATTTGTGTTATTTTAGTTATTCTTTAGTTCCTTTAAATATTTGTCTTTTATATATTTTCCATAGTTGCAATGATTACCAGGTAGGTTGTTGTTTCATAAATCATTCTATAAGTACAAGAAGCTAAAAAGACCTATCAATTATGTTTATGCATGATTGGCTAATAATTAGTGAACCAGGTGCTTTTGAAATATTTTACTAAAGTTAGATTCATTTAAATGCAAAGTACCTCTTAATCATGTGAATGTTGGTACAACAAATACATAAGAAAGATAGAAATTAGATGTCATCATATTAAAGTATATCAGTCATTATTTGCAATGAGGATACTAAAATTAACATGAACAGACACTTGGAATCAGGAATTTCAAATCAACCTAATTGAGTTATTTACTGAAGTTGCTAATATGTTTTCTAGTGCTTGTTACTATCACTCTTGCATTTTAGTTCTATAATTTAAATTGTTTGCATTGTGTCATGTTTGGCACAGTTAAAGAAATAAATTCATCTCATTGTTGTTCCCATCCCATGTTTATATGTTTATATATTGATTAACTTCAAGCTTTAAAAATAATTCTTTTCCACTTGAATAGCATAAATTCTGTGGGAAAAATACATGTTCAGGTTTTAAAGTAAATGGTAGACACAAATCTATCTTGTTAGCTTACAATTTTTTATGTAAGCAATGAGAACATGTTACAAAAATTTACTTGCCAGTGCTATTTTCTCCACAACTCAGCACTAAACTACTGCTTATCTTCTGGGGGAAAAAAAAAGGAAGATGAATAACATTCAATTTTTTATCCATGAATCTTATTTATAAACTTTTTTGAAATTCAATTAATCTTTTTATCCATCTAGCTCTGTAATAGGATATCAAACCTTCAATCTTATATAATGTGTGACATTTTAGTAATTATAAATAATAAATAAATATCAGTCATGACTACTATAGGAGTCTTTTTCCATGTGTATTTTTTTTTTTTTTTGAGCTGAATCAGACCTAAAGAAAAATGCCAGCTGAAGTGTCTGTTTGGTTTATACATCAACTTTACTGAAAATGCACCATTACTTTGATCATTAGATATTCTGCACAAAATTCAAAGCTGTTTCTTAAGAGTTCTTCTCTTGCTAATAAGCCGAAGGAATAAGATTGTAGAGAGGGTGCTTCTTGAAGTTATATGTGATTCTTGTTACTAGGAAACCATATGCCTAGTTTTAAAGTCTCTTTCATACAGACACAGCTCAATATAGACACATATAGATGTTATATATACTTATGTATATGCATATCTGAAACTTTGCACATACATAACAACCAAGTTAAAATAAGAAATAGCCTTACAGAGATATGATTTCTACATAGTTGTACTAAAAGCCAGCTCACTTTTGATATGTCAGACAGCATATGATTAATCCTAGATCTCATATTCTTCACCTTAAAAATATGCAGAATGAAGAGTTAAAGAATAAAGCAGCTAAAAGTGAAATTTTCCTTGTTTGGGGGTCTTCTGTATTGAAAATGTGTGTAGGGTAGTGAAGGGAGGCATCTGGTTACATTATCAGTACTGAATTTAGATATATTACAGGATTCATGAGTTTGCTTTCTTTTTAAGAGAGCAAGAAAGTCACATGCATATCAATGTAGTCAGTTTCTATGGACTTAAAAAGCATTAGAGACCATCCAGTTAAATTGTCCTTCTGTCACTACTGTGTTTTCTAATTGGTTAAATGATAAAGCACATTCACTCAAGCATTATTGATCAAAATTTCCCATTGGTAGATCTTTCTCAAAGATTAATGACAAGTATAAAAGAATACAAAAAGGAAGATCACCTTTACCTGGCAGCCAGAATGACCATAAAACTTCTTGGGACAAAGGAAGATTCCACTAATGAGAGTTATCTTACAAAGCAGAATGATGATAACTTGCTCCACTATTTTGAAGGAAGCATATTTGACTGGTGGTAATTTTTTTACGTTTTCAGATTTAGTGGGTCAGGTTGCATATACTCTCTCTCTGCCCTGAATGTGGTTGAGAGACTTCATCATATTTCTGTGTCATGAAGTTTCAAAATGATGTATGCCTTCACACACACACACACACACACACACACACACACACACACCACACACATGCACACACAAACAGAAATGCCAAAGTTTGGGTAGGTGACTTAGAACTAAGTTAGTTCTATAAAAGCCATTATGCAATTTATCTGGTTTAAATGTTTGTGTCCCCTCCAATTCATATGTTGGGATCCCAACCTTGAAGGCAATGGTTTTAGGAGGGAGGCCCTTTGGGGAATGTGTAGGTCATGAGGGCAGAGCCCTCATCAATAAGATTAGTGTCCTTGTGGAAGAGCCCCCTGGAGATTGTCTTGCCTCTTCCAGTGGGCCTCACAAGACACTGAACATGATGCAGCCCTGATCTTATTCTACATTGTTCCTATTATATCCAGTATATTATATTGTATCCATACATGTGTTCCCATTGGCTGTCACACACTGCATTATTATTTCTCATATTACTGGAAAGAAAATAACCCCTTTAATTGAAGGTCTAGGCACATAAAAATTGAAGAGTCCAGATCCAGAGTTAAAAGACTTTCCTGAAGAGGATGAATATTTTGAGAGATGCTGGGGACAGAACTTCCAATTTCAAAATTGTAGGGTTAAACACATCTTCAAAATTATATGATATTGAGAGAAAAAAAATTAAGTAATTTAACATTTGAACTATAAGTTACCTGCTTATTTTTCTTTTTCAGGTTGAGAAGTAAATTAAAAGAATTGAGACATGGACAAAAATGACAAAACTAAATTTAAATCAATTTATAAAATTAAGACATGTGAAAGCATTTCTGAAAACTTCTTAAGTAAAAATGACCTCATAGGACTGAACATTATTGAAATATTGATTGCAGAGATATACAAAATAAAATTGCCCTCATAATACTATTTTTGCCTGGGGATATATTTCAGGAAATATAGTTGCTTTTATCATGGATTGTGGTTGGCTTGCTTCTGCCTCCATCATGGGTGACTGGTAGGCAATGAGGATATTGTCACTTTTAGGAAAAAAGAAAAAAAAACTGTATTTTCCAAATATTGATCAAGAAAAGTTTATTTGGCTTAAATGGCCATTAATTTTTTTTTTTTTTTTAAGTAGCACTTATAGTAAGACGATTCATTATGTGGATCTTACCCTCTTAAATTTTTTTTTTTTTTTTGTAAATAAATTATGACTTGGTTTTGAGAAAGAAGAAAAATATTCTCAAATTCATTTAAATAAAATTGTGTAACATAAAATTCATCCTGAACAAAATCAAACAGATAAATTTTCCAAAAATAGGAGAAAATATTTGCATCAAAAAAGACAAAGCAATGTAATTTGTATGGTAACCAATTTTTTTATCCTTTATACATAAAAGACCTTACTAAAATGAGTATAAAAGATTAGACATTTAGGGCTGGGGTTGTGCTCAGGAGTCAGCAGTCGGGGCGCTTGCCTAGCACGTGTGAGGCACTGGGTTTGATCCTAGGCACCACCACATAAAAATAAACAAATAAGATAAAGGTATTGTGTCCAACTACAACTAAAAAATAAATATAAAAAAATTAGACATTTAGAAAAATTTTAAATAACATGAATAAAGATTTCCCATAGGAATTCTACAAATGGCCTTTAAATTTATGAAAAGATATTCAACTTCAGTCATAATAAGATAATTGAAAGGGGTTGGTGAAACTCATTGGTATAATGCTTGCTTCATTAGGCAAATTGTGTTTTTGGCCCTAAATTAAATCCCCAAAATCTCAAAAAAAAAAGAAAAAAAGAGACATATACAAAATATAATCACCCTCATAATACCATTTCTTATCTGTCAGGCAACAACTCCAGAGCTTGCCATGTCTTCTGTTGCTGAGGTATGTAGCCCAGCCTTTCTCACAGATTGTTGATGGTACAAAAAGACCATTGGTAAGAACTTGCCAATAGCTAAAGAAAGAAATTATGCATGAAACTACCCTTAAACCTATTAACTCAATTTTTTTTTGTGGGAGGGGGGTCATCGGGGATTGAACTCAGGGGCTCTCCACCACTGAGCCACATCGCCAGCCATATTTTGTACTTTATTTAGAGATAAGGTCTTACTGAGTTGCTTAGCACCTCACTTTTGCTGAGGCTGGCTTTGAACTCAAAGTCCTGCCTTAGCTCCCTGAGCCACTGGAATTACAGGCATGTGCCACCAAGCCCTGCTATTAATCCCATTTCTAAAGACTGATATTTAAAATCCATCTCCAAGAAAAATAAAGATTACAACTCTGAAATATTTATTTCAGCAATATTTCTAATAACAAAATAATGGAAACAAGATTATCAACAGAAAAATGGTTGAATGTTATGTTAAGCACATAAAATGTGTTAAGCACTTAAAAATGACAACTATGCAATCAAGTAATAAAAATGAGGATGAACTTTGTGAATTAATATGGCATGATTTATATGATATATCGTGAAGTGGGAAAGAAAGGCAGAAATTTTTTTTTTACTCTATATCCTTTGTTTAGGCATAAAGAGGGCACAAAATATATATTTATATATAGTTTTTGAAATTTTTTATTTTTTGAAAAAAAGAAGTTAATGAAAGACTAACCAGATTCTAAAGAAAATGGTTACACTGAGAAATGAGTTGGAATTGGGTGAGAAAGAAGGGGTTGAGAGACTTCCATTTATATATTTTTACTTTAGAAAAATATATAATTTTCAATATCAATTATTTATATATTTTTTAAATTAATAAAATAAAATGGGTGCAAAAGTAGCAAACACCAGCCGGGCGTGGTGGCGCACGCCTGTAATCCCAGCACTTTGGGAGGCTGAGGCAGGAGGATCGCGAGTTCAAAGCCAGCCTCAGCAATGGCGAGGCACTTAGCAACTCAGTGAGACCCTGTCTCTAAATAAAATACAAAAAAGGGCTGGGGATGTGACCCAGTGGTCAAGTGCCCCTGAGTTCAATCCCCGGTACCAAAAAAAAAAAAAAAAAAAAAAAAAAAAAAAAAGTAGCAAACACCAACAAGAAAACAAGTAGAAAGAAATTTAGCATTGTAATATTAATGTTTTATAATCATACAGAAGGATTAATCATATTAAAAGTAGAGGACACTTTTGAACATGGTGTTTTGATGAAGCAACCTAGAGAGGATATACTAGAAAGAGGAAGAAGGAGAGAAGGAAGAAAGAAAGAAAGGAAGGGGAAGGGAGGAGGGAGGAAAGAGAGAGAAAAAGAAAGAAAGAAAGAAAGAAAGAAAGAAAGAAAGAAAAAGGAAGGAGATTGGGAGGGAGGGAGGGAGGAAGGAAAGATTGCAGAGAAATCATGAACATTATATATTAGGTCTGATATTGGTAGTAATAAGTTTAGATTTTTTTCTCTCCCATTACTGGGGTATGAACCCATGTTCTTGGACTTGCTAGACAAGCACTCTATCACTGAGCTATCCCCAGTCCTTGTTAATGGTAGTAATAAGAGTATAGCAATCTTAATACTATTTTAGTGTATTACAGGATTGAGCAGGAATCAATCTTGGAAGGAATGAAAATAAAGCTCCCATTGGGAACTAGGTTCTTACTTTGGGAGAAGTAAGAATGTAAATATGCAATAGAAAAGGAAAAGAAAAGAACTTTATGGGGTGGGATTAACATTAGGGGGTGAGCACAGCTTCTTGATTAAAATAAAATATCTCTATCATCATCTATTACCTATCTATGTATCTATCCTTCTATCCATCATCTCTCCACCTATCTAATCAATGTATTTATACAGTTCTCCTTAGTATCCACTGACAGAACTCAGACTTCCAAGTATCTAGCAAGGACCCACGTTTTAGTCCGCTTTTTTGCTGCTGTGACTAAATGACTGGACCAGAACAATAGTAAAGGAGAAAAGGTTTATTTAGGGGCTCACAGTTTTAGAGGTCTTAGTCCATAGAAGACCAGCTGTATTCCTTGGGGCTCATGGCTCAGAAGAGTATGGCAGAGGGAAGCAGCTTACACGACAAGCAGGATCTCCACTTGCCAGATATAAATATATACTCCAAAGCCATGCCCCTAATTCCCACCTCCTCCAGTCACACCCTGCCACTTCAGCTACCACTCAGTTATTCTGTATCAGGGGATTAATTCATTGATTGGGTTAAGACTTTCACAACCCAATCATTTCTTCTCTGTACCTTCTTGCATTGTTTCACACCACACGTGAGCTTTTGGGGAACACCACATCTAAACCACAATACCACATATCTTATTTTTATGTTATTTTTCCTGTAAAAATAACTAAGGCTCTGAGAAAAATGACCAGAGGTGGGACAGGGGAAGGGGAAGTTGGGAAGATGCCTGAAAGAAAGGTAAACATGTACTCCAAAACAGATGAAGATGGGAACAGGACATGGGAGTCAGTTTAAAGGGTGTTCATTGGATCATTTGTCTTGCTTTGATTAATAACATGAATAATTTTATGAGACATTGACAAAAAAAGGATTCATAAGTTGATAAAGACAATGCTAAAATGTTTTTAGGGGATTAGGAGAGGGAAAAGTTTTCTTTACAGTTTGCTAGTCTGCAAATATAGGCTTGGTAGAATTATGACATCATCATCACCACAATGATGTTTGATTCAGGCAAGAACAACTAATGGATAGAAAACTACTGTTAAGAAAAACTGCTGTGCAATAGGATTTCAATAGTCTCAAAGTATTGCTCCACTGGCAATACTGTGGAATTTCATACAGAAAAATATTCCTTAAAATGAAGAAATCTGATGGATGCCACCTTGAACGAGACATCATTTTTGGAATTGACAAAAATAAGCCCCACTCATCCATCAGTCCCCAATGGGATATAATTAGGAGGTAGAATCATATTCAGTATTTCTGCCACCAAGGTTAACCTGAAACTAATCAAGAGAAAATAACAACAAAATTGAAATAATCTGACATCCTATGAAAGATAAAAAGTCACAGGAAGCTAAAGATGTGATTGCTATGAAAGATTTCCAAGAAATATCTATACATGGTCTAAATTACACATTACTATAGAACTATAACAAGTATATGTAATGTATTACCCTTGATTGTATCAAAAATTGAACAAATAAAACAGGAATTATTGAAAAAATTGAAAATTTTTGAATATTGGTTTTTTTTTCAACTTTGGCAGAATTAAGTTTCCATAAATTAAGATAAATGAATTATCTAGGAACATAAATTTCTTATGGAAGGAAATTTACTCACCTTACTGAAAATAGTAATATTTTATGTGAAATTCATAAAACATAACTAGTTATTTTGCTGAAATTTTTGCTGAAATGGAAGTTCAAAATAGCTTTTATGGAATAAAAGTAGGCTGTTCATAAATAATAAACTCTCACTTTGGAAAGTTCAAAAGAATACACAAAATGAAAACCAACATCAATCTTTGTCTTAGGAGAACTCTTCTTAATATTTCATAGTATTTTTTTTATAATTTTTTCTATTATTTTACATCTTTTGGATTTTTTTTTTCACTTAACAAACTTTAACTTAACAAAATTCCATTTCCAAACATCCTTGAATATTATGGTATAAGACACAACATCTTCCTATGATTTGGATCTAAATCAATATGGTTTTAACTCTTTTCTAAATTGGTTTAGTAAGGCTTAAGTTCAGTTTGTCAGGAGCTATTTTCTCAATGAGTTCTGGTGTGTGTGTTTGTAAACAAAAGGGAATTCTAGTAAGACAAAATCATCTAGCCAACAACCATATCACACTGACAATTTTACATTTGACTAACTTGTTTTACTTTGCAAATTATTAAGTCTTAAACTCGTTAACTAAAGACACATGATATTGAAAGGAAATACCATTTGATTGATATGAGAAGGATGTCATCACTGGACTTTTTCTTGCTAATTTCTAGCCTTCCTTTATTAGAAAAGTATGAGGAAAGCCCTTAATCTAGTTGCAGACATGGTCTAGGGAGACACCATAAGCAAGGTAACTGGCAAAGACAAGATCTTTGGCTCTCCATTGGACTGGGCTCATGCACTGAAGATCCTCCTGCTCCAAGAGATGGCTGACAGATTCCTCCCTTGTACAGCTGGTTCCTCTGCACTACAGCTTGTTGCCCAATTTCTGAAATGAGGTTCTTTCTCTTCACACCCCAAGAACACAGTGCTCATGTACCCCCACATTTAGGAGATTTTATTTTTCCACAAACCAGATAATCATCACTTTTGTATCATATATACAAATCAATCCTACTCCATACTTATAATTTGCAAAAACAAAAAGAAAGATTAAAAACTCAACCTCTTTAAAATATTCAACAGATATCTTGAAGTAAAAGTTTACCTATATTATAATATATTAACTTTTAAAACATTTGGGTATTAAAACTCACCCTCTTCTGTATGTGTATGAAAACAGTATGCATTCTTTGCAGAATACAGGAAATGTAGAGCAAGGCGAGGCTATTTGTGTTCAGGCAGCCATTAAAACAGAATTCAAGCTACATACACATACACACACACACACACACACACACACACACACACACACGTATGCCCCACACCCCTATAGCACAATGATAACCAGTTCTGCCCCGTAAAATTGACCCCATTAATAATTACTGCATCACTTTTGGCAGCTACAGAGGCTCACTGCAGTGAGGGATGGCTGTTTGCCAAAGGACAGTCTTCCTTCTCCTTAGCCTTTTTCATTCTCTCATTAGCTGTATGTGATATTGTCATATATATTTTTGTAAATGTTTCTTCATGCGAACCCAATTCATTCAATATTATGCCTATTTTGAAATTCTCAGAATCACATGCTTCTAGGTATTTCAAGAAAGTTTATTTTTAGCTTGTCTCTTTTTTTGTGCCCTGTTAGCATTTATGGTTTTGCTCCCTCTGTAACAATGCATTGGGAAAGAAAGGCTAAAAATGAAAGCCATTTAGAGAGGAGAACCTATGAATCCTTGGGATGACTATTATTTCTGCTATGCCAAATATTTATATAACAGCCTATATAGAGGAACATTTTTCAGTTGGTGTCATTCCCACTGGTACCAAAGGTCAACACCTCCTTTAATAGATTCTGTTTAAATATATGTCTACACTCACAATACCTTGATTTTGATTTCTGTTCATTTACCAAGTAAAACGATCCAACAACAATATAGCTTTTGACAATCTGAATAAAATTCTAACCAGATTCTAACCATAATGTGGTTCATAAATTGGCAGATAATTCTCCTGAGTTGGTTGAAAAAAATTGTGTAATTGATCCATACACCCAAGAAATATAAATTATTTTTATTCTTTTATAGGGTGAGATGATAAGGAAAATGATTTATCAAGTTCAGTGAAAAATACTGTTGTCACTACTTGTTTGTAATGGATTTGATTTAAGCCTATTTCTTAAAAATTAAATAGAAGCCAGATTCTCACACTTCCTTTTTCTCTAAGTTCCTGAGTCTAAAGAACAAATGTCATCAACAAATGTCAGAGATTAGAAAATTTGAGATCAGAAGATTAGGGATATTCATGCTCAACTGCTCTTTGGTGAAAAAAAAATCAAGAGGAAATGGATGGATATTCTCATTGGTTTAATAACTCCAACCTAGCACAAATCATGATAAAGAACCAAATATTTAAGTCTAAAAATAATTCTCCTCTGATAACTTGAGTTGGTTATTATACAAGATAATCAAAGGTAGCTAAATATTCTCTACCCCAGTTTTCTATAGCTATACTCTACGTGTAATTGAATTTTCCACCAAAATAATGCACCATAGGATTCTGTTATTTAATAAATGAATTATATTTATCATAACAGAGATCATATCCCACCTTTTGCAAACTATAGAAACCATTTTCCTTTTCCTATATCTTGTGTGTGTGCTTCACAAGCAAGCACTGGTTGCATACATGTGTTAACAATCTAGACTTGTCTTAATGGTGTGAATCTCCTTTCCTCAATTAGTCAGTAAATGCCTTAAAATTCTTGTGGGTGTTGCCTGTTTCTTTAAATGTAGAGTTCAGGTGAGGAGTGAAAATAACTGGAGGAGATTCATAAACCTGTTTCTCATCAAGTATGAAATATAAGAACTCTGATTCTTTATTCAGCATAACTCAATTAACTTCAAGTACATATTTATACCATTCAAAGAGTATTAAAGTTAAAAGAATATGGATTTGGTAGAATTCAAATAAATCCATTATTTAGACAATTTTTTACTTGCTTTTTCACAACTTTGAAATACAGAGGCATGATCTTCACTGCTCCCTCATCTGATTAAAAAGAAATAGAGAAAAGGTTTTGTCTGAGAACAATGCTAAGTATTTAGTCTGAGTATTTGTCTGCAGATAGGACTTAGATATACAATCATTGCCTGTTCTGCCAATATTTAAGAACTTCCCAGTTCTATTGTTTTCTGTAGTTTCACTGCAGCACAAGAAATCACCACCTTGTAAAATTTACCTTCCATTATCCAACAACAATAAAAAATACATAAATAAATAATCTATGCTAAGGTTTACTTTCCATGTTAGTCATGTGGGGTCTGTTTATTCAGTGCTTCTTTTGGAGGAGGAAGTTTTAAAACAAAAACTTCAGGAGTGTTCACATGGCTGGTTTGGGGTTCAAATATAGTGAGAGAACATCTATTAAGAGCCTTACAATTTCCTTGTTGGATATTATATGAGCATGTTTTGGTCTATGGTGATTCTTTCATATTAGCATTATTTCTAACTGGCCATATGAATATATTTTACTTCCAGAACATCACAGATGAACAATCTCAATAAAAATGTTTAATACAAATATGTAAGAATGTAAGTCAGGTGAAACCCATAGAAACCCACCTAAAACCACTCTCTGGTGTTTTTCAGGGGATCATTGTGTCAATTGTCCCTGTTATTAGTGGCTTATTCTGCTCTCTAAAACTAAGTTATTCTCCCTGAGCCTCTGTTTTATCATCTGCAAAATAAATAAAATGGAGATAATATTTATATAGTTGTTATGGAGACTGGTTATTATAGTGGTCATTAGGTTCTTGGAGTTCACTCATAGAAGCATCTCTTACTTTTGGAAGATAAGTTTAGATTAGAAACAAACCTTAATTTAATTTATTAATTTTAGCACTATCAAAACACATTAGTTCAGGCTACTCAAATCCAAATATTTTAAATTTCAAACTGTGAAAAAAAAGGTTGAAAATGAAAAAAAAAAAAAAAAAAACTCTTAACCATCTAAGACTCTGATATTTTGTTTGATTTGTTTTAGGCAGTGACTTGAGATCATGTTAGTAAAACAGCCACAATTTTACCAGGCTAATATTGTGAAGTAACATTTATAAGATCCTTGCAATTCTCTTGTTCAGTATTACATGAGAAGATTTTAATCAATGGTGACTATTTCATCTTACTACATTTTTTTCAAATTGGCCATTTGAATATACTTTAGATTAAGAGCATCACAGATGAATAATCTCCTCAAATGTAAATGAAGGCAAATGTCATCATTTTGAAATGAACAACATTTTGAGAGGGCATTAAAAGGATACAGGATGGCTACTGAGGGAAATGCATCATCTGGGGATGGGAATATCACAAAGTTACATATGATGGCAATTCAATGCTGTCTTCATATTTGTCAAATGTCATGAATTCATCTTAAAATATTGATTTAGAATATTGCTCGATATTCATAAATTGCTCTTAGAAGTATGCGAAAGTTACTCTTCTACAACATTTGACTTGAACCTATTTTCAAGACATCATTAAATGTTCTTGAGATATTTTTAAAGAATCCATTGAAAAAATTTAATAAAAGTCTTTCAAACTGAATAAAAGAATACAGGTACCACCAACAAAAGCAGCAATAAATCTGAATACTACACTTGTACTGATGTCAGGAATTTATTTGTGTAGAAATCCTCTAGTTGTCATTTTGTAAGGACTCAAAGCTATGAGGAAATCTTCTCTTACAACTAATTCTCATACAATTACTGGTCATTAATAACTTCCAAATACTCTTTAATGTATATTGTTGAGGCAAGAAAAAATAAAATATCTGCATTGGTTTATGTTTGCACATAGGCAGAAATGAGAATCTTTGTACATAATAACAGAAAAAATATATTGTAGAAATTTTGATAGCTTTAGAGTCTTGGATTACATATTAAACACCAGAAGCAGGTGAACTGTGTAGAAGAAAATTAGACAAGATATTAAAAAGTAGTATCAATGTGCAGGAAAACGGTGAAAGTTCTCTTACTTTACTGAATGGGCATGAGACCTAGATGGTGGTTGTTATGGTTTGGATGTGAGGTGTCACCCAAAAGCTCACATGTGAGACAATGCAAGAAAGTTTGGAGGAGAATGATTGGGCCATAGCCTTAATCTAATCATTGAATTAATTCCTGATGGGATTAATCTAATCATTTATTGATCCCTGATGGGATTACCCTAAGTGGTAACTGGAGGTAGGTGGGGTGTGGCTGGAGGAAGTGGTTCATTGGGGACTTGGCTATGAGATATATATTTTATATCTGGAGAGTGGAGTCTGTCTCCCTCTGCTTTCTGATCATCATGTGAGCTGTTTCCCTTTGCCACACTCTTATGCCATGATGTACTGCCTCACCTCGAGCCCCGTCTGTAGATCGAGACCTCTGAAACTGTGAGTCCACAAGTAAACTTTTTCTCCTCAACAGTTGTGCTGGTTGGGTCATTTAGTTACAGCTGTGAAAAAGCTGACTAATACAGAAATTAGTACTGTGAACTGGGGTCCTTGCTGTGACTAACCTGACCATGTGGTTGAGAAGCTTTTGGAGCTTTTTGGAATTGGTGGGAGTAATTTTGAGATGGTTAGCAATGAATGCAAGCTGGAGACGCTTTAGGTTGTTGTAAGCAGAGCTTAATGGCTGATTCTGGTGGGAACTCAGAAGACCAGAAAGCCAATAGGAACATGCTCAGTGAAGACAAGGCTCAAGAGGGTTTAGAGGAAAAGGAGGACACTATTGGTGATGAACTAAAGGCCATTTATGTTGTGTTCTGACTAGGTTGTCTGCATTTTTCCCATGTTCTGAGACTTTCTGTGAGGCTGATTTTAAAAGCAACGGACTTCTTAATATGGTGGAAGATTAGCATTCAGGTGCTGGCATAGATATTGCTGGTGGCTTTCAGTCAAATTTACTGTAATAATCAGGAACAGAAAGGTTTGAAAAATGTCGACTTGAAAGGCAGGAGTAAAACTAGGGCTAAGGAAGCTCAGGCATTTTTTCCTCCTCGTGACCCTGAAATAGGCAACACTCTCATGCCCTGAGTGCTGCAGGCAGGTCCCACGTATAGGCCAAGGTGAACCATGTATTAAATCTTAATCCCCCTTGACTTTTGGCTACTGGTCTTATACCAGTCAGTGAGACTGAGGGTGAGTTACTGCCTGTTAATCCTGGTTACTGAGCTTCCAGACTGTCCCAGCTAAAGTTTGATGCTACATTGTCAGTTATTTGTGTGGCTAGGTGCCAATAATGCTGTTTGGTTCCAGTTATGAAAGAAGGTTCTCTGAGCCTTTAAATAAACTTTTCCTCCCTACAGTTGTTCTGGTTGTGTCTTTTAGTCACAGCAGGAAAAAAAAAAAAAAAAAAAAAAACGCAGACTAAAACAGTGGTTCTCTAATAACCATTAAGAAATCATGCATAACACTGGAAAGGAGACATACTGCCAAAACTGTCCAGGTAACCCAGGCTTAAGATCAGGGGATAACTCATTACTGCTTTGAAACCTACAAGTTTATAGGTCGAAGAGGACAACTTGAAACATCAGCCTTCCCTTGGGTCCCAATGCCATCAAAAAGTTAGTCTAAGACCCCATTTAGTACTCTCACTCTCTCTCCTTAAATGTATAGTGTGTGTGTGTGTGTGTGTGTGTGTGTGCAATCATGCATAAATAAACTTTTTTAAAATAGAGTTTAAACATAAAAAATGAACAGTGTTAAGAATAAAAATAATTATTCAAGGACAGACAGGAAGAGGACTTGGTGATCAAGGGAATGGAAATGAAAAATAAAAAACCCAATGACATTCCTCATAGAAATACAAAAAGCAGTCATGAAATCCATCTGTAAAAATAAGAGGCCCAGAATAGCTAAAGCAATCCTTAGCAAGAAGAGTGAAGCAGGTGGTATCACTATACCAGACCTTAAACTATACTACAGAGCCACAGGAACAAAAACAGCATGGTATTGGCACCAAAATAGACTTGTATACCAATGGTACAAAATAAAGGACAGAGACTAACCCACATAATTTCAGTTATCTATTTCAGTTATATTAGACAAAGGTGCCAAGAACGTACATTTGAGAAAAGATAGCCTCTTCAACAAATGGTGTTAGGGAAGAGTGTAAATCCATATGCAACAAAATGAGATGCTCATTCTTAATTTGATTTCTAGCATTCTCTCTTCTCTGACCCCTGCCTGGGAAACCCACACACAAATGCTGTTCTTTTCTACAGAGGTTCTGTGTCTGCCTCATTCAGGAGTTTTCACTGAAAATTAAACACAAGAGCAACTGAAGAGCTTCAGACAAAACCTGACTGGCTTATTACCTTTTTAAAGGAATTTGATAAGAGCTGTTTTTATTCTCAAGTTCATGACTCAACTGTTTCACATACTCTGACTATAGGAATTTAAACACCTTTTAGAACCAGATAAATTAGTCTGTCTACCTCTACCTCTTTCTGTCTGAATCTATCTTTTCCTTCTAAGCACTTTTCCCTTGCTTTCCAGTCTTCAAAATTTCTATCTTTCTCAACCCCTCTTCTTGAAATATTTATCTTTTTCTGTTACATTTTATCTTACCAACGTCCTTCCCAAAAGAAATGTAATGCAAATATACAATTTTAGTATAGTTAAAATATCATTGCATTAATTGAAACAATGTTAGATGGTCTGTTTTAAAAATCTTAAACATTTTATTTACCTTTTAACCTTCAAGAAGATTTTACTCATTTACATGGGTTTATCTTGGAACACCATTTGCTCAATCTCATCTCCTTTTTCAGTGTATTTCAATTTCTTACAAAGAAAACACACACACACACACACACACACACACACACTTTACTTCTACCTCTCTCTTCTATGTAAATTATCTTTGGGAATTTTTAGGTAAATAAATGCATGGGTACCAAAAGTAGTATCATTTTCCCTCCGAACATACTCTAAATGTTGATCTTTATCTTCTACCCCTATTTTGAAAGATTAGAAAACACTTTCTATATATTTTCCTCTAAATGATTTGACCTTTATTTTCTTCCCAAGTTTCAGTCAATGATTTCATCTCACACTGTACACATATTCACTGATACAGTTTGAATTTTAAATGTTCCCCAAAGACCTATGTATTAACAGTTTAATCCCAAGATTGGAGCTGTTGGGAAGTGGTGGAATCTTTAAGATGTAGGACCTGGTGGAGGACTTCCTGTCCCTAGGGACATGCCCTTGAAGGAGATTGTAGAACTGCTGGATTGTGTCTGTCTGACCCTCATACTCCCATCGTGCTTTTTGACTATATCGCTCCATGCTTCTGATATGATTTGATTCCTTGCCACAAATTCCAAAGCAATGAAGCCAACAAAACATGGACTGAAACCTCCAGAACTGTGAACCAAAATAAATTGTTCCTATTTTCAAGTTGATTATCTTCAGTACTTTATTATATTAACAGAAAACTGTCTAACATACTCACAAAGCAGTCAGTAATTTGTGATGTAATTATAAGCAATTAGTGAATAAAGGGCAAGATTGATTAATTGGAAGACTATTAAAGCACTATCAGAAAAGAAAACATATTGAATCCAGTATTGATATCCTGGTGTGACTAGAAATAACTTGGAGAATCTATTCTAGGTTACATGGTCCCTTGGTTCTTACATTAAGAGTTAGAATATAGATTTGAGTTATAAACAGAGCTGACACACTAACAAAAAATAGATCTTAAAATGGTCCATACCTATTTTTTTCAAGACACCTTGAAAGAAAATATTACTTGGCAAAGATTTTGAGTTTTCAATTTAGAGATGAAAAGCATTAACACAGAGCTATTAATAACTTAAGTGTCTGACTAAAGTATTATAGTTATCTTTAAGGCACCTGATGTTTCTTTTCCCCAAATGGAGCTAAAATTTGACAGCTATGTGTTCTCAGTGTAAACGCAGATATGCAATAATATACTGGAGGGTTTATAACAAGATTGCTTTAGTATGTTTTACTAACAGGAAACAAAAATTTTTGAAATTGATAAGGTAAGTTGAAAACCTAGGCAAATAAAGTTAAATATTTTTGTAATCCCTAAACTGCAATAATAAAATAATGTTTAATTTTAAGTGCTCTGTTTGGGTGTATGGGTAATTTTACTCATCTTCTAAAGAAAATTATTATTTTCCAGCTATATACTCAGTTTTTATATTTGCTGAGATTTTTTAAAAAAATAAACACACCATATTAAAATTTGTTTTATTCCAAATCAATTTAAACTTCTCCTTAAAATTGGGGGTGTGCTTATAGCTTCCCATCTTTGGATTGTCAATCTACATTAAGACACACCCTTGACATAACCAATTAAGACATCTTAACCATCAGAAAGAAACATTAAACACAGTAAATGTTAGTATGTCAACATTATTTTTTCAAACTTTCAACAGCACCAGTGACATTTGTAATTAACACACCATCAAGATACCATAAAAGGGCTTAAAAAGGGCATGATGGTAAAATCCACAAGGACATTCTAAGGTGGGAATTAGAAAATTAATAGAGGTGACCATGGGTTCAATAAACTATATTTCTGTTTCATTTTTTTTTCTCCTTTCCCAGATCCTACTGGGAAATCCCACATAGAGTTGTTAATCAAAATTCCACTGGAACTTGTCTCAATCTTTTCGTGATGACTTATAAATGAAAGCTGAATATGGCATATAGTTTGAAGACTAAATAAAAATTAAAATAGCTACCTTAAAACTAGAGCAAAATGTAAAAACTTTCCTTAATTTTTTAAAGCATTTTACACAGACACTTTGGATTTATATCACAGTGTTATATCTATGGAGTATGATATGTTTCAATTGTTTTAGTTCCTTTTGCTCCCTTCTTCACAAAGTCATTTCAATAGAGGCATACAGTATTACTTCTGTTGTAAGAGAGGTCACCTTGCACCCAGGAGTTTGGAGAGCAGTTGGTCCTGTGCCATTCCAAATTTAGTAAGAAGATCCCACTGTGCACAGACATTTGGTCCACATAATTGACAGAGGCTCCTTCTTTGTCATAGAAGTTTATGAAAACAAGTGTCAGTCTCCACCACAGAAATGGTCAAATACCCTTGAGCATCTTTGGGTCCTGTGTATAATTGTAACTCTTCCTGGAAAAGCACCTGCTTCTTCAACATGCAAAATTCCAGCTGTTTCTACATGCAGTAGTCAGGCTGCAGTGAGAGACAGTCTAAAGCAGTTCAACTTCAGCACAGAACCAAAAAATGTCACTTTCTCCTCAAGCCATATCTACAGGATACCTTTGACATATCAACTAGGAATAACTGCTTGAAGAGACTTTCTCAAAATATGCTTCATATTTACCTTCAACAGAAAGAAATATATGATGTTAATAAGCATCAAATGATAAAGAGCATTGTGTAAAAAGTATAAAGACTGTACTGTAAAAGTATGATTTAGAGTTTATGAATCAAGAGACTACATACTGAAGAACAAAAGTAGAAATATTCTGTTCAGCCAGCTTGTCTTGTTTTAATTTAAGCTAGATTTTGACATTTAAAACCTGGGAAAGATTCAGTCAAAGATTTAATTCTTACCACGTTTAAAAAAATCAGACATGATAATAGTAGACCCACTTTCTTTAATATACAAAATGAGCTGAAGATTACCTCATGATCCCTTTTCTGGTCTGTTTTGTATATCTCTTGGGCAGTTGAGTTGCAAATCCTGCTTTAAGGGAAACTTGAGATGTAAATACTGCTCCTGGATATCATTTGGAGGCTCCAAATGGAATACGGCAACTTCTAGGAGATGGCTTCTAGAACATCTGCTCTTAGGTCATTGTGCTTTATCATTCTGTCTGTATAGAATGAGCCCAGAAATAGGTGGCATAAGAAAATTGACCTCTCTGTATGAAAGATTTTACAAAGCCCACACTCAAGAAGGATTGAAACCCCCCCCCTCCATGAATCTGCAGGTCTCACCATGAATACTTAAGTTTTCCACATACTTTTATTTGCTCTTATTTTCTGTAAAGATTCTGAATGTCAAGGAAGGCCTCTGGGTTTGGTGCACAGTATACTCATCTGTCTGCATTGTAGTTTTATCTCCTCCAACAAGCAGACATTTTTTTCTTTATTGCTTAGAAAAGCTTCAGTGCCATATTTTCAATCTATAGGTTCACTTAATATATGCAAATCGCATACAATAATTTTTCATAACACTTTACAACTTTTAACATGCTCTCACATGTAATGAATTCCTTCATCTCCTATAACTCTAATCTGAAGAGTAGGCAAAGTACATATTGAACCTTTAATTGTCTCTAAAAATAAAAGAACTTTTCTCCAAAAAACAAATAAATGATCTGAAACGCCATGAGGAGAACTCTGGTCTATTTTCTACGAGTAATACAATTCTAAAATGTGTTTTTTAAATATCTAAGTTATCAGCAATTGAGTAATTGCTGTTATAAAGAGGCACTGCTGTTAACAGCCAATGTCCTGGAATTAGTATATCTCTGGTTTTGCTGTTTAATAGCACTGAGACCTTGAGCAATTTAAAAATTTTTGCAAGTTTTATTTTTTTTACTGATCAAATGAAATTAATTGTAGTTATTTTACAGTATTACTGTGAAAATAGGTGACATAGTATCTGGTAAGTACTTACAATGGGCTGGCATATGATAGGAATTCAATAAATAATACTTAATAGAATTGCATTAAGATTCACAGGAAAAGTGATGGAGTACTTGGATTTACCTACTAGGTTCAAAGAATTATTTAGCCCATTTTAATATAATTTTATTTTTATGAATTCAGTAGCTTGTAAGGAAAAAAAAATAACCAGTGTGGAATATAAATTGATAACTTAGATGATTGAATGTACTTGAGGAAAGGATCCTACAAGGTTCCAGAATGATACTTGAAAAAAAAAATTATGTTAGATTCTATTACACTTCTTTGTGCTGGAAGAGTTTTAAAAAGCATTATGTTTGTTTGTTTATTGATGAAACATTTTTAATACTTGATATGCTGTCAGGCAGAATGCTTTTAAAAGTTCATTTCACATTTGCATTGACAAATGGAAACATTTTAAACTGACGTTTTCTCCATTACTAACATTTTGCAATGTTGTTGGACAGTAGCAAATTCCTTTGAGTTTTTGGCAAAGCTGACTTCATTTTCCCCCTCCTTTCTGTCCTTCAAAGTTGCTACAATTCTCCTAGTGGGTAATGAGAAACAGGTGTACACGAGTCAAATCTCATTAAGAAAAAGACCAACCCAGGCTCTTATTTCCCTGTATCATGTAACAGATTCAATGATCTCACATTAAAATGAGTATGAATGCATAAATTGTTGCCCGATTATTGTTAATTAGAAATGAATCCTGATAATAACAAAGTTTTCACGCTATTCATTTTAATCTATATACTATGCCTTTTTCAAAAGAAGATAGTCTGCATACTCTTCATTACTGAATCACTCACTCCTATTTATTTTGGGTAAATGCTTTCATAAATATATGAATATGTTTATATATATATTGCAATAAGAATAAATACCTCTAACTTATGAAAATTTTCATAAAATTGCTAAGATTGAAGATTTTTAAGAATTTGTTTAATTTCCTATTTATTTTATGGTTTGTTTACTAAGGATATAGATTCAGCATAAACTTTTATAAGATCATAACAGGTACCTATCCAAGAGACCAAAATATGAATTTATGCAAAAAATTTCCACATGTCATTAGAAACAGAAAATCAAATTGATAGCTTCAATTATAGCTATAAAATAGCAATTAAAAGCTTATATAAAATTTTGTCATATGAAAAAATATATACGATGAAGGATATGCTAATAAGCTAAGTTTAAAGAAAATTCTAAAAAATTAGCATTGTTGAAAGATTTTGTGGTACACCCTATTTATGCATTGTAATCTCTGAATCTGAGAGACATTCACATAAAGCTCTATTTCTTACTTAAATGAATATTTTTAAAGGATCAGTATATATTGACTTAATCTTTATAAGTAATTCTTAAAACCTATTAATTTTTAAAGGACATTTGCTTTATTTTGGAAAATATACTGACCATCTCTAAGAAAACTAACAACAAAACCTTGCAAATCAGGTGGGTTTGCCTAAACCTTCAGTGCTCTAATTAAGCCAAGACCAAAAGTTACTATCAATTTTATCTAGATGTTTCAAATATTGAATATGGAATGATAGAATTTTACAAGAAATTCAATAATATTAAAGGTAGTAAACAAGACATGATATTTAACAAATACTGTAGATAAAGAATGATTTAGAGTCACTTGAATTATTACCATTATAACTTGGAAAGTATACATGAAATGAAACTCTGTCTGCTAACACAGTACTTTTTCAAAGTCATTATATCCATTCAATGAGAGACTTTCATGATTATTGTAAAGTGCACTTGAAAAATCTAGTTTTTCAGTGACTAATAAATATTCAATTTAAAATGTCTATGCACTGTTTTTTAATAATAAAATCCACTTCCTCTTAAATACATGAATAATGTATATTATATAATCATGCATTTGAAGTATTGACAATTTTATATTAATTTATTTTTAAAGAAAAATTTTCATTATTATTTTAAAATACTCAATGATAAAAATAAATATAGCAAAAATCTGCAGGGTCTCTGCATATCACTTACTTTAAGGATTCCATCTCTCTCCTCAGAGTTGATTTGTTATATTCCTTTTCAGATATTTTTCTATTGCATCTGTGTTTTTGTTTATATGTTGTAGAGATTTAGGTAGATTGGATGTCCTAGATACAAATTTAGATGTGGAATTAGAAATGGATATTTGTAGCAGATATAAATCTATGTGTTTCAAAGTTTTCTTTTGCATCAAAAGAAGCGTTTTGTCTACTCTTATGCCTGAACTCTGCATATATTCCCATCCCCGCCCCACCAATAATAGATTAATTTTTTTCAATTTGTGGAATATTTAGTTATCTAAGGAATTCTTACATGGACTCAATGATATCTTTAAGTGCCAAGGGCTTACATAGAGTTAGGAAATAAGCAGGAGGACTCTGGTCCTTGGTCATTGTCTGCGCATATAATATCTATGGAGATGCTCTTGGACATCAGATCATACCCAGAACTGCTGGCTGTTATTTATTGCTATTTGCAGCTAACCCAGCCACTGTGGAACATACTTGTTTGCTCCTGTTTCTCCTTTGGCATCCATGGGAACTTTGAGATTAATAGCTTCATTTACCTCAGCACCACTAGGCAGCCATTTTTACTTTATCTCCTGTGCTATGATAAAAGGGAAAACATGAGGGCCCTATACTCTGGCCAGATCTGCCCGCAAGAGGTTGGGCACAAGCCTTTTCTTCTTTCAAATCTCCAATCCTAACTAAGGATTTTTGCCAATAATTTTTGCTCTTACTATAAAAGACAATAATAGGAATCTTCCACAGCAGACTCTATCAGTGTCTAACATTCTTGGTACTTTATTTATTGCCGCAAATTGAAACTCAGTTCCAATAGGTATTTTCCTTTTGATTTTTTTACAGGATTAGTTGAGCTCTTTCATATAATGTAATAGTATGCAACTTCACTTTCATCATTTAGTGTATAGACCCCTCTAATTTTCTGTAAGATAGCATTTTTTCAAGTTAAGAAAGTTTCTTCATATTTCTAATTATCTATTCATTTTTAAAAATATCTCAACTTCCTTATTCTGATTTTCTCCTTGAAACAATTTAATTACTTTCAGTTTCCATAACATTAAGTTATCTTTGCATTCATAGGACAAATTGTGTTTGGTTACAACACATTCTATTAGGATTTTCTTGGACTCAATTTATAATATTTATTATAGGAGGAATTTATATTCATGTTCATGAGTAATATAAGTCTAATTTTCTCTCTTTTATTAAGAGTATATTTTTATTTTAGCTTATTATTGTTATCAATATCCTTTATATAAGCAATCCATGTCACTACTAAAGAAAAAATAAACCATTGTTTTATGTGATATTTTGATTAACTAACTACACCAAATACACATTCACTGTGTGTGTGTGTATGTATATACAATGGATAAATGTATAAACATATATATGTGTATATATATATATATGTATACACACACACACACACACACACACACACATGCATGTAGAGTATTAATCCCTTGAATTCAAATGCCATATTATTTTCCTAACAGGTAATGCTACCAGTATCACTTCTTTTTAAAACACTTTGTATATTATTGCTCAAGTAATCATCCTAAATATGCTCACTGGCACATTTTCTTTCCTTTTTGAAAATTTCATTTCTATACTCATTTTTGAATATTGTTTTTTCATCAGGCATTGATTGGGTAAATGCTTTCTGAAGTTAATGATTACAATGAAATATGCTGAAACTAAAACATATTTTAATCTTTAATTATGAATGTACTTTGGAATCTGTTAGAAAAATGTAAGACTTCACTAACTGATAAATCTTTGTATGGTACAATATAAATAGGGTGGGAGGAATCTTGTGGTTGGCATCTGTTTGGGTTTTGATATGAGGTGTTGCCCAAAAGCTCATATAATGCAAGAATATTCAGAGGTAAAATGATTGAATTATGAAAACCATAATCTAATAAGTCCATCATAGTTTGAACAGACTAACTGAATGCTAATTGGAGGCATGTGAGGCATGGTTGGAGGAGTGAGGTCACTGGGAGCATGTCCTGGAAGAGTGCATCTTCCCTGTAGCTCCTCCCAACACTCTTTACTTTCTGAAAAAAGAAGAAAAAAAAAAAAATCTGAGCAGCTTTTCTCCACTGGGCCCTTCACTCATGATGTGCTACTTCTCCTTGGGCCCAGAACAATGGAGTTGGTCTTCTATGGACTGAGACCCAAATAACGTTCTCCTCCCTCAGGTTGTCTTTTCACCACAGTGATGCAAATTCTGACTGAAATTTACCAAGTAAATTTGCTGAGACTAACTTGACCATGTAGTTCAGAAGCTTTTGGACCTGGTTTTCAGGAAGAATTTTTAAAAGTTTTGATATGAAGCTATAAAAGTTTTGAAAGTTGTAGCATAGCTTAATGGACAATGCTGGTGGGAAATCAAAAGACCAGAATGCTGATAGGAATATGGACTGAGCTCATGAGGTTTTAGATAGAAATGAGGATTAATGGGGATTGGGCTAGATAACTTGGCTACATTTTGCCTATACCCTGATAATTTGAATGAAGATAAATTCTAAAGTGTGGACTAATTAATTTGGTGGAGGAAATTTCAGTACAGCACAACATTCAATATGGCATAGTTATTGCTAGTATCTTTTATCCAGGTTTACTATGAGAATCAGGAGCAGAAAGCAGAGCTAAAGAATTCTTTTTAAATTTCAGTTTGACCAGAAAAGTGCAGGTAAAGCTGGGGCCAAGGAAGTTGTTGCTTGTTGAAGAGATTACAACACATAAAGATATGCTAAGTACTTTGCATAGAGACAATAGGAAAGATGCCACAAGAGCAACTCAGGAATTTTCAAGATCATACCCATGGCAGACTCAAGGATTTAGAAGGGAAAATTCCTTTGAAAAGAGATTGTAGGGGCATCCTGCTGCAGTGGGAGAGTTGAGAAAGTTGTTTCACCATGCTCAGCCATGCAGGCACTCAGAGGTCACTGCAGCTGTGATTTCAGGGGTCCCAGGTATTTTGTAAACTGAAAACAGACCTTGGCATCATCCACATAATGCATGTTCTTCAGGAATGCAGGGCACTCAATGTAAGACTTCCACCAAGATTTATTATAAAGAAGACTTGGGAGTGCATACAAAGTGTAGTTGGGTTGGAGTCCCTCTGGGTTGCCCTAAGAAGTTAATGCATGAGGCTATGAAGGTGAAATTGAAGCTGGAATGGAAACTGAAGGAATTAGTAAATGACAGTTGCAGAAGCCCTGATTAAAGTGTTGACTGAGACCACGTTTGTTTACATGGAATTGCCCTGGAGAACTGCTGCCTTCAGGGATCTCTCTCGCGGGACTTGACCTGAGACCTTGCGGGACTTAACAGGAGACCTAGAGAGATTCAGACCAGAGGAAAAAGCCTGCCCCCGCCATTCTCCTGCCAGACAGCGTGAGAGTGGGACCTTGCTCGGGAGAAAACTTATAGAGTGTTTGCTTTGTAAAAGCCTTTGTGTGTGTGTGTGTGTGTGTGAATGACTGTAAAAGAGAAAATTAAAACAATCTTTTCTTTTCTATCTTGTCTCTGACTTTTTTCCCACAGCTCCTCAGCTCCACAGCAGCTTGCCTGCCGGCGGTAACAGACAGTAATATGAACTATCTTCTGAGGAAAGCCACAGGAATTGAGCAGAAAAGTCAAGAGTGATGCCACAGTGGCAGAGCTATGCAAGCTCTTTGGAGATCACATCATAGTGCCACATGCTCCAGGTGCTGGACATGATGGTACAGGACTTGTTTGCCTAGCTGGATTTTGGTCTTGTTTTGATCATATCCCTTTTTCCTATGTATGCATTTCTTTTTTTTTAATATTTATTTATTTGCTTTAGTTGTACACAATGCCTTTTTATTTTTATGTGGTGCTGAGGATCAAACCCGGGCTGCACACATTCTAGGCGAGCACTCCACTGCTGAGCCACAACCTCAGCCCTGTATGCATTTCTTTTGGAATGGACATGTTTACGTTGTACCATCATATATTGAATATGTGTAACTTCCTTTTGATTTTTACAGAGGGTTACAACCAAATTTGGCCTTGCCTCTCAGAGGAGACCTCAAACTTGGACTTTTGGGCAATACTGGAAGTGTTCAGACCATGAAATTTTTGAAAATGTATCAAAATCATTTTGCATTTTGAGAAAGAAATGACATTTTGGGGGTCAGAGGCAGAATGCTATGCTTTGGATACGAGGTGTCCCCTAAAATCTCCTATTAATGCAGGAATATTCAGAGGTAAAATGATTGGATTATGAAAGTTGTAGCTTATTTAACTCAAACCAGTTTGATTGGACTTATGGGCTGGTAACTCTTGGTAGGTTGGTCATGGCTAGAGGAGGTGGGTCAGTGGCAGTGTGTCCTGGAAGAGTAGATCTTCCCTGTGGTCCCTTCCCCTCTTTCTTTCTCTGATTTCTGACCTCTTTATAAGCTGAAAAGCTTTTCTCTACTGGGCCCTTCCCGCATTATGTGCTGCTCTTATTGGGTATTTTGATCACAATGGTGAAATAAGTGACCAAAAACCATTCTAGATAAAAAAAGATTTATCTCAGAGTTTAAGGGAAAAGTTGACTATAATGTATGAAGCATCAATAATGTTTTTAATCCTATATGATACATGTTAGATTTGCATTTAAGGATTTTCAAAAGTAAATATTGTCAGTTGCAATTTATAAAAGAGAATGTGTATATTTGTCATTCATCAAAAATCTGGTGTGTCTTAGTTTGTATGACATCTTGAAAAAATTAAATGAATATTGGCTAAATATAGAACTCAAGTTCCTTTGATTTTACTGAGCTCATCTGTCTTTGCAGAATGCACAGCTTTCGTTCATCTTGAGAAAAGGTGTCTGTGATTACATACATACTCATATATAATCATATATAAATTATATATGCAAATTAATGTAAATATACATATAAGTTAACATGAAAAATAATTAAATACCTTATATTAAGGTCAGGCATCAGAAATCAAACAAATGCAAAGAGTGACTGAAACACAAGGCAATTCAACTTTCCAAAAAAATATACTGGACAGTGTAACCTGAAGTATGAAACAATTTATTTCCAGCATCAGAAAAATATACACAAAGTTCCTGCATGAATGTATTTCAGGCTGTGGCCTCCATTTTTATTTACATGACAAAGTAGCTAAGTTTAGTAATTCTCTCCTCTCTGTTATCAGCAGACCAACACTCTTGGAATAAAAATGAGCTTCTCATTGTAACCTGTTTAATGTTCATATTTAAGTTCATTTTATCATATTATTTAGGTTTTCCTTAGTTTTCTATTGTCAGTAACTAGATTGTCAATCTCATCTCTTCCCTTATGCCTTTTAGCTATGCACTAACTACAAGAATTGGCACTCAGCCTCAGGTATGGGTGTGGGACACAAAGGAACTATTGGATTAAATTTTCTAGCAGATTGTTGGGTTAGAAGCTTGAAGTCAAAATTTCAAAATTAAGTTAGTAATAGAAATAAAATATGGTTCTTACAACATAAATATGTAGACTGACATTCATACCCTAAATAGTCACACAATTTATTGTTGTATTGGAAAAAGACATTGTAAGCAAGAATAGCATAAGGAAAGGCATAAAAATTGAAATGAGTATTTTCACACTGTGCCCAGAGACTGGTATTGCCTTAACCCAAAGTAGGTGTAAGATAAAATATTTGTTAAATGCTCTGAATTGGAACCAAATCCAATAGTGATCTTCATTTCTCTATAAAGATTATGTAGCACTAGTAAATCCAGTGTATATAAAGTGTTCAAGAGACCTAACTGTTGAATTTGCAAATGTTTTAATAAATTCCTGCTTCTAGTTCCCACCCCAAAATTAGAATATATAAGTCCCAAATGAATGAGCCTGTTTTACTTCACCTGTCCTAAGTTTATTGTTATGCATGACTCCTTCTGCATACCCTCAGTTATAGCACACCAAACATCTAATACCCTGGTTGGGTTATATTTGCAACCTCTTGAGTCTTAAAATCCAAGTGTACCTTATTTTCCTTAGCCATCTGCCAAGAACAGATCTTTCATTAGCTTGTAGGCACATACTTATGATTCCATACAGCTGATTTTCTTGTTCTTAGGCTTATTCCAATCTGGTGCATCTACAATATTTATTCTGTACAGTGCATATATTTCTTAAGAATATTGTTAGTAACTTAAATCTGTGCAAGATTTAAAAGAGTATTCAGTATTCAAACTCCACTCTCTTGTACTTCCTACAATATAATTTTAAATTTTTTTTTTAATAATTTAAAAAATTTTGTAACAAAATTTTGACATACTTAGGCATAAATGTAGCCATACCTACATAGGAGCTACATAAATTAAACTGTAAAATTCTGATAAAATAAGCAAAAGATAAACTAAATAAATGAAGAGATAGTTAATGTTCATGGATAGGAAAACCCAATATTGTAAGTTCTTCCCAAGTTGGTCTACAGATTCAAAGCAATCCAAGGCAAATTCTCAGCAAGTTATTTCATGTATACTAACAAGCTCATTTTAAATTTTATATGGAGAGGCAAAAGACCCAGAATAACCAAAAATTATTAAAGGATAAAGTTAGTGGACTAAGACTACTTGGTTTTAAGGCTTACTATAAAGTTGAAGCAATGAAGACAGGGAAGTATTGGCAAAATACTTGACAAAGAGATCAATGAAACAAAATAATTCCAAAATCAAACCATATATGCTTAGTTAACTGATCTTTTACCCAAAAAAGAAAAAGTAATACAATGGAGTAATGATAGTTTCTTTCAAACAATGGTACGGTCAAAACTGGATATGCATATGCAAAAAAAAAACCCACAAAGACTTTATACATATTATTGAAAACAGATTATAGGCCTAAATGTAAAACACAAAATTATAAAACTCCTAAAAGATAATATAGAAAATATCTAGATGACATTTTGCTTGTTACTTTTTAGATACAAGATCAAAGGCATTATTCACAAAGAAATAATTGATAACTATACTTCACTGAATTGAAAAATTTCTGCTCTGCAAAAGTACTGTCAAGAGAATGAAAAGGTAAACCACAGATGGAAGTGTTTACATATTTGATAAAAGCTATTATCCAAAATGTACAAAGAACACTTAAAACTCAATATCATGAACATGAACAACCCCATTAAAAATTGGCCTAAGAGCTTAATAGGCAATTCACCAAAAAAAAAAAAAAAATGTACAAATGGGCAATAAGCATATGGAAAAGATGCTCCAGATTACATGTCATCAAGCAAATGCAAATTAAAACACAATGAGGTCACACTACCCACCTGTTGGAATGGACAAAATCCAGCATTGATTATACCAAATGCTGGCAGATACGTGGAACTAGAAGAACTCATTAATTATTGTTGGGAATGAAAAATGTCATTGTCACTTTGGAAGATCATTTGGAAGATCTTTTTTACTAAGCTAAACATACTCTTACCTTATAATCTAGCAGTTTTATTTTTTGTTACCCAAATAATTTGAAAACATGTCCACACAAAATGCTGCCCATTAATAATTTTAGCATTTTTATTCATAAATTCCCATACTTGAAGATACCAAGATGTCCTTCATTAGGTTAATGGATAAAAAATCATGGTATATCTGGACAAAGAAATATTATCAGTGCTAAAAAATAAATAAGGTTCCATAGGGGAACCTTAAATATATGTTACTCGGTGAAATAGACCAATGGAAAAGGGCGATATAGTATGTGATTCTAACTGTGTGACTTTCTGGAAGAAGCAAAAGTATGGAGACAGGAAAAGGTCAGTGTTTTCCAGCTCTACAAATGGGTAGAGCACAGGGGAATTTTAGGGCAATGAAACTACATAGTATGATATTATAATGGTGGGTAAACATCATTATAAATTCGTCTAAAACCATGAAATATAAGTGAATCCTAAAGTAAATTCTAATATATGGACTCTGAATGATAATTATGTGTCACAGTAGGTTCTTCAATTTTAACAAATGCACTTCTCTGCTTGAAGGATATTGATAATGGGTAATGCTATGCACATGTGGGGAAGGAATTGTATGGGAATTTCTGTAGCTTCCACTCTTTTACTGTGAACATAATTCTCTAAAGGATAGTCTATTTTTTATAAGACAAATGAAAACTAACTAGATATTTGATTTTCGATATTACTAAAAATAGGAAAATATCATTTAAAAACAAATTTCCATCATACAGGCCTAAAGTTGGTAACCTTCCCTATTTTCTACAAACTTAACGCATATTGAACATTATCTCTTTGACTTTATAAAGTATGTCAGGATTTCTCCTGTATTTGAGCTTCACTGACCTTTTTTAAAATTTTTATTTTGTACCAATGACTGAAACTTAGTTACCTACAAAGCTTCATAATCATCCTTATAAAAGTAAATGGCTTTTCTCAATTCATGATTGTGTGTCCTAACTAAGTGATTGTTTTATGATAGTCAAGATAACTTTGATCTTTACATTTCACTTTTTTATGGCTTCAACTTTAAACAAACTACTTCAATAAAAGTTCAAAAGTATAGTAGATATATTTTTGGTACTTATGACATTATGTAAGGAAACACAGCAGGAACCACCTCCATCTTAAATGAAGGAAAGTAAGGCTTAGCAAAGTTGGCAATTTATTAAGGTCCATTTAATTAATGCAATATTCAAAATAATACATAGTTTACTCTGAACATTTGTTGGCCAAGCTTCTGTTTCTCAACTACAACAATATCACACCACATGAATAGCAATTTAATCATAAATTCAGATTGTAGAGGATTTAAATCTTAAAATAACCCAAGTAGAATTCTACTTAAGTAGCATCTGTTCCCACCCACCTCCTCTTCTGGTTTTCTTTTCCCATGGTGCAAGGAAGTGGTGAATGAGGACAGTCAGCAATGTTATAAGCTCTACCTTCAGACTTGAGGTTTAAATCAAACTTTTCACGTGAACTATGTTGGCTATAAAGAACTTACTTAATATCCTATAGTTAAAAACTCCTTAAATAAATAAAAAAAAGAGCTTATGCTAACATTTAAAAGACAATGTGAAGCACAGCTAATAATTTCTTATGGTGACCCATTTAATAAGGTTTTACTGAATGCCTTTAGATATTTTTATTTTAATTACAAGTGTGGTTTACTTGCCGAATATATGAGATGCTCATTTATATTTTTTGCTGCAGGTATTCTCTTAGTCACACTTTGTGTAGCATGATGATCTGAACTCATCCATATTTAGCACTTCATAACCTACAAAACAATGACTAGCAAAGTCTTTAGCTTGTAATATCACACATGATCTCAATTTTTAAAATATTTATTACACCAGTCACCAACCAGTCCTTAATGTCTACAGCACTGCCATGAATGTTAGGAAGAATCTGCAGAAGTATGATCTGTTGTCAGTGCCATAACTAATGAAAGAGGTCTCCATGTGCAGTCCAAAGTGCTTCTCTATCATACAGCTCTATACTTTCACCAGATGGCAAAAGGAGAAGGTTTGTCTATTCATGGATGTGTTCTACCAGGTTCCACGAAAGCAGCCAGGGAAGGATGATGTCATTTTATTTTTTCATTGGTAAGAACAAGCTTGAGTATCAAGTCCATAAAGTCTGTACTTCCATACCAAAGATAACATTGTTATTCTTGGTACTTCTTCAGGGGTTTACAAATATTCTTGTGTAAGCTAATGTTCCCTGCCAGTGCCATGCCAGACAGAAATACAGACTGGTGTCCAAATCCAGATTCTGGCTCATAGAAACATCTCCTTATTTATCTTTCTGCTACTTATTTTTATTTCTACCACTATTTCTGTTATCTTTTCTTGGAACTTTAAAAAAGTAATAAGATCTTCTCAAGTATATATAAATGTGATGGGTCTTTATCTAATTGAAATATGCTGAACTCTGCCCAAAGGACTTAAATCTTGAACACAAATTCTGGGTATCTCAGATCTGATAGTTTCTGAATCTGTCCACTTATTTCATTTGACTGTATCAGACTCTATTCTACTTAATGCCTTTTAAGAGACATTGAAGGACAAGGCCATTTATTCCTTTTGGCTTATCAGGTAGAAAGTGAGAGGAAAAAGAAAGAATATTTAATATCAAAGTTCTTCTTTCCTAATTTATCACATATCACATTCTTCTTAAGATGGTATCAGATTCACTAAGCCAGTCCTAATAAATATCTAACAGCCCAAGATTCAGATTGTTTATTGTACCTGGCCCCTTCCCCCCAAAAATAAATAATTAAGTGTGGGTATGTGTATATGCCACACAAGAGGCTTTTGTTTGTTTTGGGCTGTTTAGTTATTTTTCAGGTGCTAGGGATCAAACCCGGGGCCTTGTCTCACACATGCAAAACAAGCACTGAGCTACATCCCCAAACACACACAGATTTTAACCAAGCACTAAATGAAGGGCACAAATGATTCAGGATGGAGCCATTTAAGTCATCTTGAATCTGTAACTGCCAAGTCCAGTAACCACCCCAAAACCTTTTTGTCTTCATGCTTGCATCACACTAGACAAAAAAAAAAAAAAAAAAAAAAAAAAAAAAAGAAAAAGAAAAAAAAAAAAAAAAAAAAAGAAAAGAAAAGGAAAAAGAAAAAAATAATTAATTTACTGAGTTAAGAAACATGCCACCATGAAACTTGAGTAAGGAATTGTTACCAAAAGACATAGGATTTAGGAAGGTTTGCATGTTCATCTTTTGTACTGAATACTTGTGTTTTTTTTTTTTTTTTTTATCATAATCTATGTTCATAACAACAGTCCTTGCTTTTTAAAAAGCATGAATGTCTCAGGGAACTTCTTTTAGTTTTTGACTTTAGATTCTAAAAATGGAAAGGTTTCTAGAGATATTTTTGGTATTATTGACCACAGGCAAATGGAAATGACCTATAAAAATATCTCTCTTTTTTGCCATTTCTGCTATAAACTGTTTTTTAAAAAAGAGGTAGATGTACAACAAAATAAATATTGCAGTTCATATCCACAAAGTAGCTAATATTTATTGAGCAGCTACAATGTTATGAAACTATTCCAAATATTTTATGCTTATCAATTTTGCAATATTCAGAATAACTTAAGTAGACTATTCCAGTTTTTCCAAATGATTTATATTGGTTTCAGTTTACATCAAACCCTGTTCAATTTAAACCTGTTCATTTTTCAGTTGCAAAACTCAACCACGCCTTATACCTTAACTTACAAACAAGAAATAAAATAACTCTATTAACTAAATTAAATTAATTAACCAAAACCCAAAAATACGCATGCTAAAATGAAAATAGCAAAAGAAAATTTGCATTAGTGAATTAAATGACAATGACATTAACAATCTTTTATTCTTAAAAAAAATTATTGATTCTTTTTAGTTCTATATGACAGCAGAATCCATTTTGTTATGGTTGTATAAGCATGGTATATATAGCTTATTTTAGTTCAAGTCCCATTCTTATGGATGGATGTACATGATGGTGGGATTAACTGTGATGTTTTCATATATGTACATGGAAAAATTATGTCAGATTCATTCCACTGTTTTTCCTTTGCCTATTCCCCCCTCTCTTCCCTCTATTCCCCATTGTCTAATCTATTGAACTTCTATTCTTCCCCTCACGCTCTCCCGCTTATTGTGGGTTAGCTTCCACCTATCAGAAAAAATATTCGACCTTTTATTTTTTGGGAGTACTTACTTCACTTAGCATGATAGACTCCAGATCCATTCATTTGATGGCAAATATAATAAAGTCATTCTTCTTTATGGATGAGTAATACTCCATTGTGTATATATACCACATTTTCTTTATCCTTTCATCTATGGAGGAGCACAATCTTACAAATCATTCAGTAGTGCTTCTTTAGCATTTCCATGAAGGGCAGTGGTCATTGATATCTTTTTTGCTCACTGGTAGGAGTCTACCCTAATCCATGAACTGATTATTTTGCTCTCAATGAATAGAAAATATTTAAACTGTAAGTAATGATTATTTTAATTAGAGACCTGTATTACTTAAGAATTGACTGCTAACCCTTATCATTTTGGATGCAATTTGAATCCATCCCCCTTTTTGCTTCTTTCTGATTGTGAGCCACCTCCCTAACCTGAGAAATTATGGCTGCATTCCTAATTCTACTCTTTCAATCTTTCAGTTGAGTGTCCATTTACCTTCTAAAACTGCATATCCTTGCTGAAAACTTTATGTCAGCAATTGTTCAGGTATGGAGGATAATGATGCCCACCTGAGTCTTAATCTGCCCACAAAATCTTCTAATAAACTACAATATCCACCATGAACACAAGTAAATAAAATCAAAATTGGTCATGCGTTAGGCAGTACTAGGCAATGGTAGATACAATGAACATGTAATTATTTTAAGTAGAGAAATTAAAACCAATTCCAATCAAACTCTCATGGTTGGAAAAAGTCTGTTGATATGGAGCATGCAGGAAAAGAAACTGCAGTGTCTTTGAGAAAGGACTGGAACAGAAAATGTAGGTAAAGGACAGAATGAATCCCTTCCAAGAAGAGAAATTATAAGGGTAAGTACAAGATATTAAACAAGTCAAGGAAACTTCAGTTTCAAGGATAAGCTGCTGGAATGGGGCATAAAAGTAAGCAGATCTGGAGGTGTAAGACTTGTAAATGTTGCTTTTGCAGGAAAAAATCTGATGGCTAAAACAGGGGTGGCAGGGAAAAGAAAAAAGCAAAGGGAAGAATTAAAAATTAAGACCTGGGCTGGAGATGTATCTCAGTGGTAGAGCACTTGCCTAGCATGTGGAAGGTCCTGGGTTCTATCTCCAGCACCATATAAAATTTAAAAATAAATGATCCCACAGAAACAAAAGACAGACCTGTCATACTGTCCCTTCTCTCTTCTGTCTACCATCACTGCCATTACCAATGTAATTTTTTAAAATTAATTACTTTTTTAATTAAGTGTATATGACAGCAGAATGCATTTTGATTCATTAAACACAAGTGCAGCACAACTTTTCATTTCTATCATTGTACATGGTGTAGTGCCACACCATATGTGCAGTCATACACATACCTAGGGTTATAATGGCCACCTCATTCCACCATCTTTCCTGACCCCATGTACCCTCCCTCCCCTCCCTCCCCTTTGCCCAAAGTTGCTCCATTTTTCCCATGCCTCCCCCCTCCCTGTTATAGATCAGCATCCACTTATCAGTGAGAACATTCGGCCTTTGGTTTTTGGGGATTGGCTTACTTGGCTTAGAATGATATTCTCCAACTCCATCCATTTACCTGCAAATGCCAGAATTTTATTCTCTTTTAATGACGAGTAATATTCCATTGTGCATATATACCATAGTTTCTTTAACCATTCATTTATTGAAAGGCATCTAGATTGCTTCCACAGTTTAGCTATTGTGAATTGAGCTGCTATAAACATTGATGTGGCTGTGCTACTATAGCATGCTGATTTTAAATCCTTTGTGTATAGACCAAGGAGTGGGATAGCTGGATCAAATGGTGGTTGCATTCCAAGTTTTCTAAGGAATCTCCATACCGCTTTTCAGATTAGTTGCACCAATTTGCAGTCCCACCAGCAATGTATGAGTGTGCCTTTTCTCCCACATCCTTGCCAAAGTAGCAGGATATAAAATCAATACCCATAAATCAAAGGCATTTCTATATATCAATGATGAATCCTCTGAAAGAGAAATTAGAAAAACTACCCCATTCACAATAGCCTCAAAAAAAATAATACTTGGCAATCGACTTAACAAATGAGGTGGGAGACTTCTACAATAAAAGCTGAGCACTAAAGACAAAAATTGAAGAAGACGTCAGAAGATGGAAAATTTCTCATGCTCTTGGATAGGCAAAATTAATATTGTCAAAATGTCCATACTACCCAAAGCACTATAGAGATTTAATGAAATTCCAATTCAAATCCCAATATCATTCCTTATAGAAATAGAAAAACTAACCATGAAATTCATTTGAAAAATAAGAGACCCAGAATAGCCAAAGCAAACCTTAGCAAGAAGAGTAAAGCAGGAGCATCTCATTACCAGACCTTAAACTATACTACAAAGCTATAGTAACAAAAACAACATGATAGTGGTACCAACATAGACATTAGACAAATGGTACAGAATAGAAGACACAGAGACAAACCCACATAAATACAGTTATCTCATACTAGACAAAGGTGCCAATGTAACTTTTAATCAGGCTGTTGTTATTCTTATAGAAGTGGGTGGTATTCTTGAGCTTGAAAAATTGTCAACAAAAGGCTGAGGATTAAATGATTCAGTCCAACTCAACACAAAATTACTGTATAAAGAAAAAATATAAATCAAAATATATCTTCTAATAAATATTATTTCCCCCAAATCAATAAGTCTACATAACACTGTCAGATACCATCGACTGAATTAATCTTCAACAAGACTTAGTTAAGCTTAAAAACAAATTGAATCAGAAGTATAAAAACAGCAAAAAAAGAACAATACACAGAACAAAATGCTATGAAAGTAAATCCAATTCAGAAGAGAAGTCGAAAGAAAAGACAAAACCAAGCAGGAAGTGAAGAAGAAGCTAAAAGGTCTTCAAGGGAGCACAGATTAGAATAAAAATGTAATAAGGGACACTGAGAAAAGGCAGAGAAACCACCAAAAGATTACCTTTGAGATTTTGAAAAAAGAGATATTTAAGGAAATAGTAGATGAAATAAAAGGCAAGAAAAGGAAAAAAAAAAAAAAAAAAACAACTTCCCTTTGAACAATTAGAGTTCCTACAAAAGAAGAACAGAAGTTATATTTAAATCATTAAGCCAAGAAACCAATCTGAAAATTTAAAAATGGCTTAAATATAAATTCTGAGAACATCAAACTTGTACTAGAAAAATGACTCAGAACAAATGATGGAAAAATAGTCTAGTAAAACTGTCACACTTTAAGGAAAAAAAATCACCAGTTCCTTAAATAAAATAATCATATTGGGTTTAATGCAATTCTCATAATATTTAACAAATGAAAAGATAACCAAGGTTTTACTATTCAGCCATGCTTCCCTTAAAGTACCAAGATCATGGAAAACCAATTTGAATTGTGCAAAATCCAGGCAATATTGTATACCCTAAATCTTTAATGAGGAATCTACTACAGGATGAGTTAAAGAAACTAAGACATACAAAAAAGGCCTTGGTAAATTAATTGTTGGCGATTATTTAATATATTTTTCTGTAAATCAAAGACTAAAATAAGAGTAGGAAATTAGGTGAGAAAATAGTGTCTAAAGTTTACATGTACTGACTATGTAGAAATAATTCAGTTAAAAATGTAAGAAGTAGGATGGGAGGGGGGAAATTTGATAAAGGTAATTGTTGTATTTGTGAATGTCAGTTCATACCCTTTAAAACTGACAAACTAGCTACTAAAGGATTATTTACAAAAAAAAAAAGAAAAAGAAAGAAAGAAAATCAATGGTGCATCAGCAGCTGTAAATGTAATGTTAATTACTAGAAAAAAAGTAGCATCATTACAAAAATCCAATGAAATAATAAAATAAAAATTTGTTATATTCATTATAATAGAATGTGACACACAAGAGCTTGCCTAGTCTGTTTGAGGCCCTGGGTTCAATCTGCCAGCAACATTAAAAACAAAAAACAAAAACAAACAAACAAAAAAAGAGGGCTGAGACTGTGGCTCAGTGGGAGAGCATTAGCCTGGCATGTGTGAGGCACTGGGTTTGATTCTCAGCATTGCATATAAATAAATAAAATAAAGGTTTATCAACAACTAAAAATACATATATACGTATATATGTATGTGTATATATATATTTTTTTAATATTAAAATTGGAAAGCAGGAAATAAAAGTTTATTTGCAGATGTCATGGTAATCTATGTGGAAATTATCAAAGATTCTTTTTAAAACATTGCTGAGCTGGAAGAGAGCATAGTGGATAGCTGATACAAGGTCATGAATAGTTGTCAACTGCTTTCCTGTGAACCATTAGTGAAGAATTGGGATTTGAAATTAAAAATACCACATACAATAATATTCAAAAAATAAAAAAAAACTTATGAGCAAATCTGTAAACAGTGTACACAGTTTACACAGTTGGGAAAATTGAAAAGCACTGCTGGAAAAATTAATGATGATATAAATGAATAAAAAAACAGTGAATGTCCACAGTTTGGAAGACCTAATATATTAAGGATGTCAATTCTTTTCAATTTAATTTATAGATTCATTGAAATTCCAATTAAGTTCCAGCAACATATTTTGTCAATATAAATAAACTTGATTATAAAGTTTGTATAGAAAGGCAAAAAAACAGGCAATCCTATTCAAAATAATATTCTATTTTTTTTTTCCAACATTGCTGCGGATTCAGCCCAGCACCTAATGCATGCAGTTCAAGCCCTCTATCACTGAGCTACATGCCCAGTCCTAATATTCTACTATTATTTGTTCATCAGTTACCATGCTGTTTTAAGAAAGATCATTTTTATTCTTAATTCCAGATGTATATATTGGTAAAAAATGTGTCATTAATAAACTTTGCAAATGTTATAACTTGTTGTTAGAAAACTACCTTGGAAACCAAGCTCAAATATGTTATCATGGGATACACTTTTCCCACTCTTCAGAAAATTAACAGTTGTTTATCTGGGTTGCTCTGAGATTTTATTTTAAACTTCTTACCATTGTGGTCCCTGAAGGATTGCACATGCCTGGTGGCAAGCATGCTGAGTATGTACAATTTGAATCATCTTGTTGCTCTAATGTTTGATATATATCATGGAAACACACAAATTGAAAATCACCATTCTTCTCTTGCTGAACACAAGGGACTTATCAATATCAATGATTCGTTTCACTCAGGATTCTGTCCCTTCTGAAATCTTTAAGACAGCTGATCAATGACAGGGTTTCATTAGAATGCTATGATCCCCAAGGACATCATAATATTGGTGTTTTCTCTCTATGACACATAAAATATCTGAAAAGTCTGCACCTTCTCCATTTTAATCCCTGTATGAGGGAGCACCTGTTTAGAAAATATTGATTGCAAACCTAGGAAGAAAGAAAGAGCAAAAAAGTGGGTTTCTTGTATTATAAAAAATTTTAGTCATAGCATATGTCTAAATAACAAAATTAAAAAGTAAAATATTATAATGTGACTAAACAATTAAGGGTTAATTTGCTAAAACAAAATTCAAGCAATTTCATTGATTTAGCCTGGCAATAACATCTGAAAAATCAGAGAACTTAAATTCTATCCCTGCCCAATCCTGTACATGAGTTCATTAGCCAAGTTTTATAAACTCTGGTATTACTGACCGTACTGGTTCTCAAGTTTTGATTTACATTATAATCACCTGCAGAACTGGTTAAAATCATTGATTCTGATTCCCTACCCCACACCTAACTATAGGGAGGCCTCTGGGGAATTGGGGATCACATTTTGCACTAGCTGCCTCACTGATTTTGATGTACTCCAATATCAAGAACCAATGCCTTAGTAATTAGTATATTGTCAAATGATCATGGAAGGGATTTGCTATTATTGACAATTCACTGGACATGTCCAATATGTAGAAGATCTATTTGCTTTTTTTCAACTATACATCTTTGTCTCATTTTCATGGTATGTCACTTTACATTAGTATTTCTATCCTGTAGAGGTAAAAGAAGGAGAAGAGAGATGGGAAAAAAGTTATCAATTTACTTCTCCAATATCCAGATAAAAGATTATGTAAAACAGAATAAAATCAATTTTAAGGTTATCTAAGTTTTCTGATTACATATACATTTTAGGTTTGTCATTACCATAGGTCCACATAGTTACTTATATTGTCTTTGATCCTATATGGATCCTAAATTAGATTGAAGAATTGTGAAATTATAGAATTAGCCACCTCAATTTCCTGAGGTGATTATATTTTTACTTTCAAAAAGACTTTCTTTCTGCTTGATATTTATTTCAAATGAATATAAGGTATCAGTATAATTCAGCAATGTTTAGAGGTGAGGCTTTTAGGAAGTAATTAGATCATTAGGGCTCTAAGCTCATCAGTGGATTAATCCATTGATGGACTCATAATTTGACTGAACTATTAGAACGTGGTAGACACTGTAGGAGGTAGGACCTAGTAGAAGAAGTGGGTTCATGGGGACATACCCTCTGGAAGTAGATTGTGTCCCTGTCCCCTTGCACTCTCACATTAGTATGTTCTCTCTCTTTCTCTCTCTTTCCCTCCTGGCCATCAAGAGAAAGTAGATTTACTCCTTCAACCCTGCCTTCCCTCATGATGTTGTGCCTCACCACTGGCCCAGAAACAATGAGGTCAAGTGACAATGGATGGAAATCTCTGAAATTGTGAGCCAAAATAAAGCTTTCCTTATTTAAGTTGATTTTCTCAGGCATTTTATCACAATGATGAAAAGCTTACTAACTCTATGCACATAAATCTTCTTTATATTCTGTCAAATTTATAACACAGGTTATAAAATATACTGGTCTTGAGCCAACCAGTTTAAGAGTAAAAGAAAAACCTGAAGATAAAATTTTCAAAGAGTGGTGTTGAAAAGATTGAGTGGAGAGAAGGATGCAAAGGGCTTATTAAAAGGACTATAATAAAGGACAGTGAAAATGTATTTTCTGGTTCATTTGGGAATAAAATAAAGAAGCTGTTTTAAATTGCCTAAGTGTTGACCCTAACCTCTACTTGCAGTTTCCTTAGACTAATCCTAGCAGTCCATGCTTCTCTTTCTTTGCACATCCTAGTTCTTCTACTTGGCATGCCTTTTACTTCTTGCAAAGATTTTATCGTCTTCACTGACTACACAGGGTGTTCCTTCTCTTGGCTTCTAACAGGGTGTAATATAATTGTTCTTGTGTTTCACTGCCATATCTCCTTCTAGGCAGAGAATATGTTTGATTCACTTCTAATTCCCCATTCTTATCACACCATCTTGCATAAACTGATGTTTAATAAAATTTTGTTGAATAAATGTGGAGTTAAATTTTAAAAGAATTTCTTAATTAAAGTTTTAGGTTAATAAAATCAAGTCACTGAAGGGAGAAAGAGTGGAACTGCCTTTTCTCACCTGATGGGGCCAAAAGTTGAATATGTGATGCCTCTGTTGCTCCCTCCAAATTTCAAGGGAGCCAATAAGCTGAGAACTCTAATGGAATTTAGGAATAAAAAGAACTCTGAGAAGTTTCTGTTTTTGTTAGACCTACTACTTCACATGTATGAGCCCAAACCTGGATTAGACTGCTTGGAATGATAGTTTCCTTTGAAGTTCACGCATGATTGAATGCCATGAAACGTTATATATAACCTACTGTATCAGACCAGCAACTTCATAGCCTGTAATCAGTCAGCCTGAAACCCTAAATGCAGACCTTACAACCAGGAGAAGTCAACTCTCTCATAGAAGCCAGTATAATAAAGACAATAAGCACCATGCATTTCATTTTGTTGTAGCAAGAGCTTTATAAAATCTAAAGTGTGTAAAGTTTCATTTGGGTGGCTTGTAAGCCCAAATTCTCATGGCAATTTATTCAGTAGGTGTAGGGAGCTGCTTAGGAATCTACAATTCCACTAGTGTCCTGTGATTCTAATTGGCCCTTGGAAATTACTCTACTATATTAGCTACAGTGGAAAGTTTTCTGCTAACTGCATGAATGAAGCCAGGACACTTGTCCAAATACATAAAAATGATAAAAATATTTTTAGCTTCAATGAAATTCATCAAATAATACAGAAAGAGTATTAATTACTATTCATGTATGACGGATAGCCCAGTGATGTATCAGGTTGGAAACTATTCTAGATTCCCATGGTATCACTGGATAACTGATCATTTTTGGAAAGAATTTAAATGTTTCACATTTCAATTTTTTTCTTTCTCTAGAATGTGAATGATAAAATTGCTTATAGAGCAGCTGTAAGGATAAAATGAGATAATGCATATTAAGTATTTAGTACTATGTTCTGATTCCAGGGAAAGTTAAATAAAGTTTAGCAGTTGTGATGATGATCTGGCTTACAATTTTGAAGAGCAGATAATGCTGGGTTAAAAATAACTATAATAAAAAAGGAGATAGGAAAAAAGAAAAGATATAGATATCTATATTAGGATAGAAGCAATAACTTGAACAAGGTGTAAAATAGTGATTCGACATCACAAGTAGAGGCAAATACTATGGCAGGCCAGAAATAGAAATACTATATGTTGTTGAGGGGCAGATCTCAGAAAAATCCTTGTGGATATAGTGAAATTTCATTTAGGTCATGAAGATTAGTCACCTGTGGACACATGGACAAGGGCATTTGAGACAGAAGAAACCTTTAGCAAAGGTTTGGAAGTATTGAAGCACACAGTGTACATGCTTGAGAAAGTGGTTCTGTTTTGCTTTATCAGGGGAGTAGTAAGAAATCAAACCAAATTGAATTGTTACATGAGTCTGAAAAAACTAGCAAATGAAGGCCTTGGCTTATTTGATGACTTTTCCACACAGGTGCGTCTAACACGAACAGAGCAGCTGACACTTTTATTTCCAGCTTGAGAAGTAGTCCCAGAGGTGGTAACTGGGATGTCAATATCACTGACTTTCAAAATGCAATGAGTCAATTGCAGTCGAGAAAAGAGGTCTCTATTAGTCACAGATAAATATTCAACCAAGCCTGTCACATGAACCTAACAAGAGGGGAGGTGCTGGCATTATCCAACAGATGCAGCCTTTTCACAAGACAGTTCTTGAAGCTTATTTCTAAAGGGAGCATTAAGAAAATGACAGTATTTAGAACTGAAGAGAACAAACACAACAGCCTTTGGTTATCAGCAGTGGGACAGCATAAGGAAGAGCACCTGAGTCCTCTCTTGGCTCTGGCTTTAACCCCTTTGTGTTCAAGGTGGATTTTAAAGCACGACAGCAACTCTCCTTCCAGAGCTGACTCTGTGGTAAACAGAAAGGAAAATGGTTATAGTAAAATTGCCTCAAATCCTTGCATGTCAGCTAGTAAGAGTTGCAACTACTTGCAAAGAGATATTAAATTAATACTATGGTTTTAGACTTAACATAAAAAAAAAATTCAGTAGTTCTTCTCTTATCCATGGAGAATATACTCCAAGACTCCCAGCAGATGTCCAAAATGCTGGGTAGTTCCAGATCATATATATATATATAAATCATATATATGTATGTGTGTGTATATATATATATATATATATATATATATATATATATATACATATATATATAATGTTTTTTTCCCTATACACATATGCCTTTAACAAAGTTTAATTTATAAATTAGGTACAGTAAGAGATTAACAACAATAATAATGTACTATACATCTTAGCAACCTCATATTACACTTAAAGGAAGCACTTTAGGGCTTCTTTTTGGCATATCCAAATTACCTGCATCACTACTCTTGTCCTTTGGGGCCATTATTAAATATAACAAGTGTTACTTGAGCACAAGCACTGATTGCAATAATCCTTTATGATCAAGACAGTTACTCAATGGCTAACAGACAAGTAGCATATACAGCATAGTCACATATCCCAGGAAGGACAGAGTGAATACAAAGTTTAGTGTGTAGGAATGAAGGAAGTATCTCAAAAAGCAGCAGCCTCAAATGATCTTAGAAGTTTTGATTTGAATTATTTAATGTGTTCTGTGATTTTTTTATTGATAGTATTTGTATAGAGAACAGGCTTTTGGTATTAAGTAACTGGGTAGGCTTCATACATGTATTACTTTTAATATCATGCTACTTAGAAAAGTGTAAAACTTGAAGTTATTAATTCCTAATTTCTGAAATTTTAATATTTTTGGGCCATGACTGACTCTAAGTAACCAAAACTGTGGAAAGTATCCCACAGATGTTGGAGGACTATTGTACATCCCATACTCTCCTAACTCCAGCAATACTGAATAAATTTAGTTTGTGGAACTTTGCAGAGAAGCCATTCAGCTTCCTTGCAAGCATCAAGTTTCTAACTACTTACAATATAGGCTTTATAATCATATAAAGTGCTTTTAAAATTTTATTTATTTCAAGGAAAACATATAATAAAGTATTATTGTGGAGCAGAGTTCAGATTTTGTAAAAATATTCCAGAGACTGTGGGCTATGTTTCTCTCTACAGTACAAACTCATGTACTTGAAATATGTGGGTATATACACGTATTTGGAGATTGAGTTCTGGTAAGAATAAAAGGAAATGACAATATCAGTTTGTTCAGACAGGGTCCCAAAGTATGCACATTAGCCTCATATATCCAGATATATGTGGACATACATATGTATATATATACTATATATATAGTATATATATATACATTTTTATAGTATATAGTATATATGTTTACTACATATATAGTATATATATTTATAATGCATGCTCAAAACTTATACACACATATGCATATATTTAAACATATATGTGTTTAAAGCAACAAATATTCATGGGATTCCTCTGAAATAATTTTTATTTATATTTTAATCTGATATCTGGAAAAGATCTGACCTTATTAAAATCCAGAATTATGTACATTGTACCTATACTGAAAGATATGTTAATCATAGATGATTTCCACCTTCATAGCAATGAGCTAGCCTTATGGAAGGTAATGTTATTACTTTTGAAGGTAATGTTAACGTGCTGAATGCAGGGGGTCTAGTTTGATGAATGACCTCTGGAATTCAATTAAACAAACTTAAGCTCTGACAAACTTGCTGAATAATGTCCTGCATAAAATTATTGGCTTTTCTAATGACACATCCTTTATACTTTTAGAATGTGTACATCAATTATTGACAACATTATCAGAATGACAAAAATATCAATACAACTTCCTTACATAAGTGCCACATTAAAAATTATCAAACTGGGTTGAGGTTGTAGCTCTCTGTTGGTAGAGGGTTTTTCTTGCATGTGTGAGGCACTGGGTTTGATCTTCACGACCACATAAAAACGAATAAATCAAAAAAAGGTATTGGTTCTGTCTACAAATATATCTATATACATATAGATGTATATATATATATATATACATCTATATGTATATATATACACATATATATGTTCTGTCTACAAATATATATAGGTTCTGTCTACAAATATATATACATATATATATATATATATATATATATATATAGGTTCTGTCTACACACACACACACACACACACACATATATATATATAAGTATGTTTGATAAAGTATCAAACATACTTCTTCAAAAATTACCACAGGAAGAAGCAGGTGTTAGGTTGAATCTGAAGAAGAATAATAGTAACACGAACAAGTGATAAACAAAGGGGTAGTCTCTAAACCTCCAGTTCAATCTTACTATTGTTCAATTGTTAGTGTACGAGAAAGGAAGTAGATGAATATTTTGAACAACAAAAAAAAGAGCCTCAAATAAGCTTAGGAGTTTTGGCTTGAATTATTTAATGGTTCCATGAACTTGTTATTGCTAGTATTCATATAGAGAACAGGCTTTTGGCATTACATAGCTGGGCTGCCTACATTCTTGTATTATTTTAAATGTTCCATTTATGTTCTACAATACTAATGATTGAGTACTTCTTATTTGAGAATACTTTATGTACAGAAATTATTCCAAATTTTCTCATCTGAATTGATAAAACACTTTGTAGAAATGAACATTTCTCTAAAGGAAACTTTGAAAAAAACCAAACTCTTTTTTTTAAAGTAATATCTACTTCTTTCTGATAACAAAACATGAATTTGGCTTGTTTTACCTACCTACTGACTGTATTACTTCATGAGGCAAATTTGCATACTTTGGGATGCTGCCTGAACAAACCAATACCATAGTTTCCCTTTATTCTTCCCAGAACTCAGTCTCTAGAGCTTGTAGGCAGAGCTCGTTGATGTTTGATAATCACTCATGTGTCAACTTTTGGGTGTTTTATTGTTTCACTTTGTGTCTATAATGCTCTATTAATTAATAAAAAAATATAGGCTAGGCTATGAGGGAAAACAATCTAATATAGAGCAGTTCAGATCAACCAGGATTTGCTATATACTGTGCATCAAGAATTGTTTACTTGAATTGTTGTTGATAAGTATTCAAGAGTTGTAAGGGCAGAGTTTATTCTGGATGTGAAGAAGTGAGGTCTGTTAGGGTGGTGCTGTCTGTGGTCATGGCTGAAAATGCCTAGTTTTTACTTGAGCTGTGTGAGAGATGATGAAGACCACATAGAGGAGAATTTAAGAAATATGAAAGATGTAAATTAGTTCTTTCGATGTTTACTTCTATATCAGGGATGAGGTAACCAAGGGAAAGAAAAAAAAGTTAAGGGTGGCTCTCAAGGTTGTTTGCTTAAAATGGAATGATTAATGTCATTGCCAGTGAGATAGAAGAGAAGGTATTGGTTGGAGAAACATGATGAGTTAAGCTTTGGGTATGTAGATGTGGAACTCTATTAAGGCATAGAGGAAGAGCTAATTACCAGCAGAGATAGGAAGGTCTGAAAGTCCAAGGAAATTTCAGGATTTCATATAGATATTTAGTTGAAATAGATAAATAATACTATAGTCAATGAAACCACATAAAGAGAGAATGAGATGAAGGAATAAATATAGTTCATTTTTCTAACTGTAGAAATACAAAAGAAATTATATGATATGTTACTTCACTAATGCTCCTTAGATTATGTGCACTGATTATTGATTTTTAGTCTGCTGACAGTATAGGGTTTAGATTTTAAGCAGTAAAATAAAAAGCACTAATTCAGCATAATGCTAATTTTTCAAATGATTCTTTATAAGGAAATTAAAGTTCCATTTCTAGCATAACATTTCTCCAATATTATTACTTATAAAGTTTTGTTGAGATTAGAGTTTCAGAGTAAATGCTGTGTTATTATAAATTAAAAATTAAGAGCTGGGAAACCCAAACTCAACCATCTTTATAATCAGGTAAATGGAGGCATTGAGAGTTTAAATGGTCTCTCCAAATAGATCAACACCTAATTGCTGGCAGACTTGAGTACCTAGAAAATTTTATTAGATGAGGTTTAATTTTCATTCTGTGAGAAATATTTTTTAAAAATTCTCTTATAATGAGCCGGGCGCTGTGGTGCATGCCTCTAATCCTAGCACTTGGGAGGCTGAGGCAGGTGGATCATGGGTTTAAAGCCAGCCTCAGCAATGGCAAGGCACCTAGCAACTCAGTGAGACCCTGTCTCTAATAAAATACAAAAAAGGGCTGTGGATATGGCCCAGTGGTCGAGTGCCCCTGAGTTCAATACAAATTCTCTTATAATGTTTTTGAGATCTGATTATTTAGATATGTCTTTAATTTCTAAGTATTTAAAAATTTTGCAGATTATGGGCTGGGATTGTGGCTCAGTGGTAGAGCGCTCGCCTAGCACTTGCGTGGCCCGGGTTTGATCCTCAGCACCACGTACAAATAAACGCATTGTGTACAGCTAGAGCAAATAAATAAATATTTTTTTAAATTTGCAGATTAAAATATAGTTTAGGACAAACCCTTGAAAAGTTTTTTTTTTTTTTTTTTTTTTTTTTTTTTTTTTTTTTTTTGGTACCTGGGATTGAACTCAGGGCCACTCGACCACTGGGCCACATCCCCAGCCCTTTTTTGTATTTTATTAGAGACAGGGTCTCACTGAGTTGCTAAGTGCCTCGCCATTGCTGAGGCTGGCTTTGAACTTGCAATCCTCCTGCCTCAGCCTCCCAAGTACTGGGATTACAGGCGTGCGCCACTGCGCCTGGCTGAAAACAGTTTTAAAGAGTAGAATATAATTGATAAAAAGGAAACTGAGTCAGGAAGGTCAGATAGGTGGAAAGATCAACATGGTTTCACTGAAGCTAAGGATTTTCATGAATAACCAGATTAAAGGTTATGAGAGCCAGGTGACTACCTGAATTGCCCACTGTTGGTCACCAGAAGCAAGGTCTGAAAGTTAATAGATATTCAATAAACTTTAAATGAATGAACTAAATGGCAATATTAAATGCACCACAGAGTTTTACTCCATGAAAGAAAAAAAAAAAATTGGCTAGACACAGGGGTGCATGCCTATAATCCCAATGGCTCAGGAGGCTCAAATAGGAGAATCACTAGTTCAAAACCAACCTCAGCAAAAGCGAGGTGCTAAACAACTCAGTGAGACTCTGTCTCTAAATAAAATACAAATAGGGTTGGGGATGTGGCTTAGTGGTTGAGTGTCCCTGAGCCCTGAGTTCAATCCCTGGTTCAAAAAAAAAAAAAAAAATCACCATTCTTTTTTTTTAATTAATTTATTTTTTATTCTAAGATGTTATAAATGACAGCAGAATGCATTACATTTCATATTACACATATAGAGCACTTTTTTACAAATCTCTGGTTGTAATGCAAAGTATATTCACACCATTCGTGACTTCATACATGCACTTAGGGTAATGATATCCATCTCGTTCTACCATCTTTTTTTTTTTTTTCCTTCACCCTTTTGCCCCCTCCCTTCCCCTCCCTCCCCATTGGCCATTCTAGTGTTCCTCTAATCCTCCTATGCTCCCCATCCCAACCCGACTGTGAATTGGCCTCCTTATATCAGAGAAAACATTTGGCATTTGGCTTTTTGGGATTGGCTAACTTCACTTAGCATTATATTCTCTAACTCCATCCATTTTCCTGCAAATGCCATGATTTTATTCTCTCTTATTGCTGAGTAATCTTCCATTGTGTGTATATACCACATTTTCTTTATCCATTCATCTACTGAAGGGCATCTAGGTTGGTTCCACAGTTTAGCTATTGTGATTTGTGCTGCTATAAACATTGATGTGGCTGTGTCCCTGTAGTATGCTGTTTTCAGGTCTTTTGGGTAAAGACCAAGGAGTGGGATAGCTGGGTCATAAGGTGGTTCCATTCCAAGTTTTCCAAGGTATCTCCATACTGCTTTCCATATTGGCTGCACCATTTTGCAGTCCCACAAACAATGTATGAGTGTGCCTTTTTCTCCACATCCTCTCCAACATTTATTGTTGTTTGTCTTCTTAATAGCTGCCATTCTGACTGGTGTGGGATGAAATCTTAGAGTGGTTTTGATTTGCATTTTTCTAATTGCCAGAGAGGTTGAGCATTCTTGATGTAAGTGAGGACATTGGCAAAAGTAATTTCAGTGAAATGGTGGGAGCAAATCTCAAATTAAGAGAAGGTTGTGCATTGTAAAGAGTGAAGGATAACTTTCTTTAAAAACTTCTTGCAAAAGTAGGAGGGAGGAAGTTCTTACTATGAGGAAACCAAAGTATTGGGAGAGAGAAGATATCAAAAGGGAAACTTTCCCAAATGTCAATACTCCAAACCATGCTAGGGTACAGCATAGCAAGGAGAATTTCATCATTGGATTGTAATTTCTTGATAACAGGAAGAGTGTCTCACTCTGTTATCTTCTTACTCTGGGTTCTGACATGAAGGAAGCAGATGCTCCCTGGGGCGTGTGCTGAGTCAACTACATCTAAACTAACTTAACTCCCAAGGGGAAACTGCCCCTGTTAGTCCTGACCTTTCCCTCCTGTACCAAGGCCTTCAAGCTGGACCCCCACAGAAAGAAAATGATTGGAAATAGTCAGGAAATGTGTTAATACTATCTGCAGATAGAGTCTTAATTATTCTCTAGTCCTAGGAGTTCTGAGGAAATAGTGTGAATATATTGCTCCTTATTATGAGATTAATTCTCACTCATCTAGAGATCAGATTTGTTATACTGCACTTGAATTTTTTTCTAAGATTCAAATCTGATATCAACACTTTGATACTGGCAAAATGAAAGACTGTTCCTATGGGTACAAATTACTCTCATATGCTTTCCTATATACTGGAAAATTGTGTTATTATTTTGTAAATCTGAAATTATCTTCTCTTTATTTCTTTTTTCTCCCATCGGTCTCATACACATAACACACACACACACACACACACACACACACACACACACATGTATGAAAACTGGACGTTTTTGATTTAGGTGACTATATTCCTGACATTTTTCATGTTTTTTCTCTTACCACTATGAAGCTAGTTTACAGTGTTTGGATACATTCTTTGGTATTTGTAGTGCTTTGCCAAAAACCGAGTTGTAGGTAGACTGTTATATAAGTTACTGCTGCTATGCAGACTGTGAGCATTTGGAGCTCTGTCATTGACAGTTGCAGATATTGGGAGCTATTTTATCTAGACTTACAGGATGTCTCAGCGGATCTTTAATCTGATGTAATCGTGCCAAAATAACCTGGTGCCATGCATGTACAATATGTCTTTGCTAAAAATTTCCACAAAAATTTTGGATGAGTAACCTCACAGGCAAAATAACTGGGATCTGCTATTTAAAAAACAGAACTGATGTGATTGTGTTTGTTGTTTTCAAATAGCAAAAAGTATATTATCATTAAATATGATGAACTGCTCAACATCCTCTGCATGAAAATATGCTATGCTGGATCAATAGGAAATGTCAATTTAACTCTAGCTTAAAGTATCTGTTTATTATCCCCATGGTCATGACAGTGCAGTCCCCACTGCCCATTTGAAAGTTGATTTCTGATAAGAAACAACCTCTTACAGGAATTTTTGACAATAAAAATGATTTTATATAATCAGCATTATAAATCAGCTGTAAAGACCAAATAATTAGTGGAAAATACAATACATTATTTGTATAAAATTTTCTCAAACACTTATGTGCCTAAAAGTCATTTTGGAGCCTTATTAAAACTACAGTTTCATGGATTTAGTCTCAGACCTACTGAAAAGGAATGTCTGGGTATGAGGCTCAACAAACAAATTTTAATTATCACTTGTGGTGCATTTTATGTCAGTGGTCCTAGACCATACTTCCTTTCCCATTGTGTCTAAACAAAGTTTTAGAACTTTCTGGGAATCAATACCAGATTTTCACTTCTAATCTTAGTTGCTTTTCATATTTTCTATCATCTTCTATTTGTGTAAGAGTATGGTGTGGGATTATAAATAGACCATCATGAGTTTGGAGGAGCAAAGGTCAAGAGAGGAGAAAAGGCTGAGCTTTTCGCTTCCTCCTTAGGCATCACACAGTGAAACACAGGATCTTACTCAAAAAGCAAAGCACCCATTGGAGGTCACTGACCAGAGAATTGAGGAGAATTAGGTCATTCTCAGAACAGGTGAATTTGCTATCTGAATTACCTGGGGAACTGACCTGTTTTTTTTTTGTCTTGTCGATGGAGACTTGGCCTAAATTTACCTTCACTGCCTCCAAACCCAGTGTGATTAGTGCTCAGACCAAACCAAATGGTATTGGGTGCTCCTACAACATTTGTGTTGGTCTTTCAATAGCTTTAACACCATTTTAAATTGAATTTTGATAATCCTTTAGATAATATGAAGACATTTTAATAGAAATATACCTCAAAAAAGTACAGGACAGGATTTTACTACCATGTTACAACTAAGGATATTGAAAGACCAGGAAAAACTAACAGCTTGTTACTTGGAAAGCCCAGTTCCCTAACATACTACTGAGTGTTTTATTTTTGATTGTGCTTTTATTTATTTTTTCTTAAAAATTATTAACAAATACTTGCCTCTATTTGTTAATAGGAATTATAAATCTATTGGGATATTTTTAGTAGCAAGTCATGAAAATCTTCTGAGTCTGCTCTAAACAAAGAGAATTTATTGGCTTCTACACACTTAACTAGTATTGCTAGTCATTCCAACAGTACTTGTATAACTAGTATTGTTAGCAAGTTTTTCAAGTAAGTGTTGATCTGGGTGCTTAGATAGGGCCTGGTATTTTCCTACCTATTTCTTTACATAACTTATCTCTGTGAACTCAATTCCCCATTTCTTCTGATCCAGGAGAAAAGAGAAAGGTTTTTGCTCTTTTCCTTTATAATAACTAGATTAAAAGCTTATTGTCTTGACATGGATAATATGCAGAATTCTGGGCAAGAATTTATGGTATGATAATTGCATTAAGATAAGCAGGAGTCACAGTTGAAGGCAATGTTTTTAAAAATATCTATTGTTAAGGAGAAAGAAACTTCATGGGGATCAAAATATTTTGTTTGATTTCAAAGTCTCACATCTTGTGCTATTGGCAATTACTATCTATAACTATAAAGCTATAATAAAAATTAAATAAGTAAATATTTCCCTGGTCAACTGGACTTTTGTAAAAATGAAGCTTAATAACTATATGCCAAAATTATAAGACTGTTTTTACACAGGAAAACTGTGGGTCCCATTGTACTCCTAGTTTTTACAAGAATTCTAGAAAAGCTTTATTATTTTTTTATTGATGATGAAAGGAACCAGGATAGACAGTATATGTGATTCATTATAATCTGCTTTTGTATCACTGAATGAAATAATTGGGAGTCCACTTTATACCAGTGAGTCTTCAATCACTCATTTTTTGAGGACTTTTGAACACTTTTTTGTAACTTTATTCCAGCTCTAGTAAAAGCATTACTAAGATGAAGAAAGTGAGCCTCTTAGAAATAACATTGTCACTAATTATTATACACAAAGTGAACCAGTAAAAAAAATATGGAAGCAAAAAAAACAAATTAGGAAAGACATTTTCACACTTCTCCCTTAGATAGAAATCTATACCAAAAGAAAAACTCTAAAGTTGAGAAAGATTGGATTTTCTCTCAAGAATCCTTTGAATTTTAATATCAATGTGACTTTATACATATTAAAACACTGTCATTCAATGAACAAATATTTTTTAAACAACAACTTGGTACCACGAACTTATTTAAGCATCCTGTTCAATTACTACAAAGGATAGATTTTGTTTGTCAGTCTCCTGTTTGGTTTGCTGTATTTCTGGGGTGACTACCCTGTAATCCCAAATTTTCCTAGAAGGATATTGATTTACATTTTGAGAACCAGTTATTGAACACAGACCTTCATGTTGGTGGGACATATTGACCATTTCCCAATTCCAGGAATGAACATATGATTACTTGTTGGGCAAAGACAGATTTTTTGGTCTATAGTAATTTGCTCAAAGATTTATCCAAGCTAGATCAATGACAATTGTTTCCGGAAATTTTGCTGCAACTAGTAAGAAAGGGAAACTGTTATTACTTTTAACATGAACAGGTAAGGTACAAGCATACAGATTTTAGTGGCTACCATCAGTGAGAATATTGGATTGGAATTAAAAACCAACATTGAACATAGAACAGAGCAGAGCTGAGACATACAGATGAATAACTAGTCTTGGTGATAATATTTAAGCAGCTGATATCATCAGTATCTGAATGTATATACTTATCAGTTTAGGTGAACCAATACATTCATATTCTCTCTCTCTCTCTCTCTCTCTCTCTCTCTCTCTCTCTCTTTCTCTCTCTCTCTCTGCCTAAACAAATTTGATTTGTGGTTTTTTTTTTTTTTTTTTACAATACTGATAGTATAGATTGACATGATTGCCAATGATAACAGGTTTGTAAAAGTGAACCCTTATTTTAAAATATCAAAGAATTAAAGAATTTCTTCCTATATAATTTTTAAATGTATAGCATACATTGGGTTAAATACAAATAACTTGTATAAGTGATTAAATTTTTCAAAAAGCTATCCAATAGTTATGCAATTTGCCCAGTAGATACCATGGCCCCTCTTTATGACAAGTGGCCTAAGAATTCAGTATCTTTATAAACTAATACAGAAATCCTATATCAGCAAATTTATGTTGCTTTAAAATAAAATGTGCATAGTTCTCAAAGGAGACCCAATGCATTTAGACAAAGATGACCTGGAACACACCTACAGTTTAATTTACCTTAAAAGATTAAATAGAGAATTTGTAAGTTGTAGATTTTTGGTCTAGCATGTTTGTCTAGGTGATTTTTTGTTTGTGACATTTGGTAAGTGCAAACAACAGAAAAACTGAGTGTTTTAATAGCTCCTGAAATAAATGGCATGATATGAAACCATAAGAAGTTGCCATGTCGTAAACTTTTAGTTTGAGTCCAAATAGGGAAAATTGTTCTTTTTGTTCCCCATGAGGTAATATTTATATACAATAAAGTGTGTTTTAAAAAAAACCCAACAGCAGAGAGCGAGGAGGAAGATGGCTGACAGGAGGGAGGTGCTCTCTGGATGCAGCTGTTGAAGGACGCGGAGTGGGAAGTTTGAGCGCGTTGCTGGTGGTTGGTTCTATTGCAACTGAAAGGGAGCCTAGACATTCCCGCACCTCTGGACAGCGAAATACAAGGTTCTACAGGACCACAACAAGCAGAGGCAGAGTCGCAGCAGTCCACAGCCCTAAGCAGCGCTGTCTGTGCTACAGCCACAGGGGCCGATACCATCTCGGCAAAGAGACGATCCACCCAGCGACTTTGAAACCAATCAGTGAGGAGGGATAAAAAGAGGCCTAGAGGCGTGGGCGGTGTCCACTTGGAGCTCTTTCACACTGCTTGCCAATCCGATCACGCATGCTCTGGAGTGACGCAAGGGTCTGCAGAGCTGCTGTTGAATGGGAGAACGCCGCCATCTTTGAGAAGTGCTGTGGCTGACCCAGACAAAAGGGAAAAGACAGAGGAGACAACATCTGCAGACATCCAGGGAGCCCCAGCGCCCTGAAGGCAGCGCACACCTGGGTGAGACTCCGGTAACCAGCAGGGGAGGGCGTGTCTGAGGCCAGCCCAGTGGCCACAAGAAGCTACAACTGTGGGTGGGCGTGGGGAAAGGGTGCCTTCTGGAGGGTCCCCTTCCTGGTGCAATTCATCTGTTGACACACAACCGCCCTGAGCCAATCTTCCCCCTGAGCCATTCATCCGCTGGCCTAGGGTGCAGACTTGACTTCACTAACAGGGTCGCAGACTATCTGGACGTGGTCCAATGCAGTTGGCTTAAACTGGAAAGGGAAAAGAGAGGGGGGCTTCCCAGGGCCCGTTTAGTTTGAGACTTGGGGTTCGGGTTCGACTTTTTTTTTTTTTCTTTTTTTTGGTTGGTCTGTTGTGTTATTGGTTTTGGGGGTTTTTTATTAGATTGTTGTTCTTTTTCTTTTTTTGGCTTTGTTCTGTTTTGCTTTTTTTTTTGCATTGATTGTCAGTGTGTTTGATTGTTTGCTTCTGCTCCTTTTCTCATTCCTTCTTTTCTTCCTTCTCACTTTGGCATCTTTTCTTCCTCCTTCATCTTTCATATTTGCACCCTGCCAGTGCATACTAAACAGAGGCAAAAACAAGCTTTATGCAGAATTTGGGATTTCTAGAAACAGCGCAGTTGAACTGGACAGCAAAGAGGTATTATATATAGTTTAATCTCCATTTTCTTGATTCTCTCTCTCCTCTCTCTTACACCAATTTCTACTCTTTTATCATTTTTTTCTTCTTTTTTCCATCTTACTTTATATATAAATTGGTCTCTCCACCTAAGTGTCAACTCCATTCTCTATCTTCTCTCTTCTACTGAAACTAAACCACTTCCAGTAAACCACGTCAATAGAACTCTCCTTTCATACTTTCCAAGAAAGAACAATTCAAGACACTTCCTTCTTCTTAAACATAATACCTCTGTATCCAATACTTGAAGCTATAAAACCCCATCAGAAGCGTACAGAGTAAATTGGAAATAATATCTGGGTTAACAAAATCTGTACATTGTGATCAAAATTGAATTTGCTGAATAGAAAGTGTTAGGTTTTAAAGTGTAAAGGAATTATAAGGGGAGCTGATAGCTTTGTACTATAGGAACAACATAAGGCATTAAGGTAAAATCGAAACAGTCAAGGTCCCACAGTGCAAGAAGAAAAGACACACAAGCAACATGAAAAAACAAGGGAAGAAAGTGACACAATCAAATCAAGATTCCTCATCAGTAGATTTCATGGCAAACACAGTTGGTCAAATGCCAGAGATTGAATTTAGAAATTACATATGCCAAATATTTAGGGAACTTAAGAATGAACTCAAAAATGAGATGAGGGAGCAAGTACAGGAGGCAAAAGATCATTTTGACAAAGAACTCCAAAAACAAATACAGGAAGTGAAAGATTACTTCAATAGGGAAATAGAGGCTCTAAAGAGAAACCAAATAGAAATTCCAGAAATGAAAGAAGCAATAAACCAAAATAAAAGTTCAATTGAAAGCATCTCCAACAGAGTAGACCACTTGGAGGAAAGAACCTCAGACAATGAAGACAAAATATATGTCCTAGAGAAGAATTTAGACCATACAGCAAAACTCGTTGGAAATCAAGAACATAACATCCAAGAATTATGGGACAGCATAAAAAGACCAAACTTAAGAGTGAATGGCGTAGAGGAAGGGGCAGAGTTTCAAGCCAAAGGAATGAGTAATTTATTTAACAAAATAATTACAGAAAATTTTCCAAACTTGAGGAATGAATGGGAAAACCAAGTTCAAGAGGCATACCAAACACCAAACAAACAAAATCTCAACAGATCCACACCAAGACACATTATAATGAAAATGCCTAATATTCTGAGCAAGGAGAGAATACTAAAAGCCACAAGAGAAAGGAAGCAGATCACATATAGGGTGAAACCAATCAGACTATGTTCAGATTTTTCAACCCAGACCTTAAATGCAAGAAGATCCTGGAATAGCATATTTCAAGCTCGGAAAGAAAAGGGATGTCAACCAAGAATCTTATATCCAGCAAAATTGAGCTTTAGATTCAAAGATGAAATAAAAACCTTCCACGACAAGCAAAAGTTAAAAGATTTCACAACTTGAAAGCCAGCACTTCTGAACATCCTGGGCAACATTTTTCATGAAGAAGAAGAGAAAGATGATAATGAAAATCAACAAAGGGAGATATTAAACTAAATGAAATACCAACCAGAAGAGAAACCAAATCAAGCTAAAGACCATAATTCAAATAAAAATGGATGGGAATAAAAATCACATCTCAATAGTAACCCTGAATGTTAATGGCCTAAACTCACCAATCAAAAGACACAGATTATCAGAATGGATTAAAAGAAACGACCCAACAATTTTCTGTCTCCAAGAAACACACCTCATAGAAAAAAAATCAACAGACTGAAAGTGAAAGGCTGGGAAAAGTCTTATCACTCACATGGCCTGCGGAAGCAAGCAGGGGTTTCCATTCTCATATCAAATAAGGTAGACTTCAAACCAAAACTAATCAAGAGGGACAAAGATGGATATTTCTTATTACTTAAGGGAACCATTCATCAACAGGATATAACAATCATAAATCTATATGCCCCAAATAATGGAGCACCTACATTCATCAAACAAACGCTTCTCAAGTTCAAGAGTAAAATAGACCATAACACAGTTATTCTATGGGACTTCAACACACCTCTCTCACCAATGGATAGATCATCCAAAAAAAGCTAAACAAAGAAACTTTAAGCCTCCTTAAAACAATTAACAATTTAGACCTAACGGACATATATAGAATATTTCATCCCTCAGTAAACAAATACACATTTTTCTCAGCAGCACATGGCTCCTTCTCCAAAATAGACCATATATTATGTCACAAGGCAACTCTCAGCAAATATAAAAAAATAGAGATACTACCCTGCATGCTATCGGACCATAAAGGGATGAAATTGGAAATCAACAACAAAACAAAACAAGGAATAAGAAAAACTACTCCATCAACTGGAAGCTAAACAACATGCTACTGAATGAACAAGGGGTTGAAGAAGACATCAAAGAGGAGATCAAAAAATTCCTAGAGGTAAATGAGAACACAGATAATTCATATAGAAATCTCTGGGACACTATGAAGGAAGAGGAAAATTCATTGCACTGAGTTCATTCCTTAAGAGGAAAAAAAAACAACAAATAAATGACTTAACATCACACCTCAAAGCATTAGAAAAAGAAGAACAGACCAACACCAAGAGCAGTAGAAGACAGGAAATAATTAAAATCAGAGCAGAAATTAATGAAATCGAGACTAAGGAAACCATTCAAAGAATTGACAAAACTAAAAGTTGGTTCTTTGAAAAAATAAACAAAATTGACAGACCCTTAGCGATGCTAACGAAAAGAAGAGAAAAAACTCAAATTACTAACATTCGCGATGAAAAAGGGAATATCACAACAAACACCTCAGATATACATAATATAATTAGAAATTACTTTGAAAACTTGTACTCTAATAAAATAGAAAATACTGAATGCATTGACAGATTTCTAGAGTCATATGATTTGCCTAAACTGGATGTGGAGGCTATACACAATTTAAACAGATCAATTACAAGCAAAGAAATAGAAGATGTCATCAAAAAGCTACCAACAAGGAAAAGTCCAGGACCTGATGGGTTTACAGCCGAGTTCTATAAGACTTTCAAAGAAGAACTAATACCAATGCTCTTCAAACTATTTCAAGAAATAGAAAAAGAGGGAGCTCTTCCAGACTCTTTCTATGAGGCCAATATCACATTAATTCCAAAGCCAGGCAAAGACACATCCAAAAAATAAAACTTCAGGCCCATATCTTTAATGAACATAGATGCAAAAATCCTCAACAAAATCCTGGCAAATCGGATACAAAAACATATCAAAAAGATAGTGCACCACGATCAAGTGGGGTTTAATTCCAGGGATGCAAGGCTGGTTCAACATTCGGAAATCAATAAACATAATACATCACATCAATAGACTTAAAGATAAAAATCATATGATTATCTCAATAGATGCAGAAAAAGCATTTGACAAAATACAACACCCCTTTATGTTCAAAACACTGGAAAAACTAGGAATATCAGGAACATATCTCAACATTATAAAAGCGATATATGCAAGGCCCCAAGCTAACATTATCTTAAATGGAGAAAAATTGAAAGCATTCCTTCTAAAAACTGGAACAAGACAGGGATGCCCCCTTTCACCACTGCTATTTAACACAGTACTGGAAACTCTGGCCAGAGCAATTAGACAGACGAAAGAAATTAAAGGGATCCAGATAGGAAAAGAAGAGCTCAAATTAGCACTATTTGCTGATGACATGATAATCTTCCTAGAAGACCCAAAAAACTCTACCAGGAAACTTTTACAACTAGTAAATGAATTTGGCAAAGTTGCAGGATACAAAATCAACACACATAAGTCAAAGGCATTTTTGTACATCAGGAACAAAGACTCTGAAAGGGAAATGATAAAAACTACCCCATTTACAATAGCATCAAAATAAAATAAAATACCTGGGAATCAACCTAACAAAAGAGGTGAAAGACCTCTATAACAAAAATTATAGAACACTAAAGAAAGAAATCATAGATGAACTCAGAAGATGGAAAGACCTACCTTGCTCTTGGATAGGTAGAATTAATATTGTCAAAATGTCCATACTACCAAAAGCATTATACAGATTTAATGCAATTCCAATCAAAATCCCAATGTCATTCTTCAAAGAAATAGAAATAGCAGTCATGAAATTCATCTGGAAAAATAAGAGACCCAGAATAGCCAAAGCAATCCTGAGCAAGAAAAGTGAAGCAGGGCGCATCACCATACCGGACCTTAAATTATACTATAGAGCAATAGTAACAAAAACAGCATGGTATTGGCACCAAAACAGACTGGTGGACCAATGGTACAGAATTGAGGACACAGTAACTAATACATATAATTTCAGCTATCTTATATTAGACAAAGGTGCCACAAATGTACAGTGGAGAAAGGATAGCCTCTTCAACAAATGGTGCTGGGAAAACTGGAAATCCATATGCAACAAATTGAAATTAAATCCTTATCTCTCACCATGTACAAAACTCAATTCAAAGTGGATCAAGGACCTAGGAATTAGACCAGAGACAGTACGCCTAATAGAAGAAAAAGTAAGCTCCAATTTCCAACATGTCGGATTAGGCCCCAAGTTTCTTAATAAGAATCCTGTAGCGCAAGAATTACTACCAAGAATTAATGGATGGGATAGATTTAAACTAAAAAGCTTCTTCTCAGCAAAAGAAACAATCAGTGAGGTGAATAGAGAGCCAACTAATTGGGAACAAATATTTAGTACATGCACATCAGACAGAGCACTAATTTCTAGAATATATAAAGAGCTCAAAAAACTTTACACCAAAAAATCAAATAACCCAATCAATAAATGGGCTAAGGAATTGAGAAGACACCTCTCAGAAGAAGATACACGATTAATTAACAAATACATGAAAAAATGTTCAACATCGCTGGCAATTAGAGAAATGCAAATCAAAACTACTCTTAGATTTCACTTCACTCCAGTCAGAATGGCAGCTGTCAAGAACACAAGCAACAATAAATGTTGGAGAGGATGTGGGGAAAAAGGCACACTCATACATTTCTGGTGGGACTGCAAAATGGTGCAACCATTATGGAAAGCAGTATGGAGATTTCTTGGAAAACTGGGAATGGAGCCACCCTATGACCCAGCCATCCCACTCCTGGGTCTATTCCCAAAGGACTTAAAAACAGCATATTACAGTGACACAGCTATCTCAATGTTTGTAGCTGCGCAATTCACAATAGCTAGGTTGTGGAACCAACCTAGATGTCCCTCAGTAAATGAGTGGATTAAGAAAATGTGGTATATATGCACAATGGAATTTTACTCAGCAATAAAAGAAAATAAATTAATGGCATTTGCAGGTAAATGGATGAATTTGGAAGACATAATGCTAAGTGAAGTTATTCAGTCTCAAAAATCCAAGTACCAAATGTTTTCTCTGATATAAGGAGGCTAGTTCATAGTATATTGTTGGATGGGTGGGGGGGTACATAGGAGGACTAGGGGAATACTAGAATGGTCAAAGGGAAGGAATGGTAAGGGGGGAACAAGGGGGGAGTGAGGGGGAGAAAAGGAAAAAAAAAAAAGAAAAGGTGGTTGAATGAGACAGATTTCATTTTCCTAAATGCATGATTGAAGACCTGAATTGTACGAATATACTTTGTATACAAACAGTTGTATGTAAAAAGATACTAAATTCATGCACTATGAGTTGTACACATTAAAAATTATTAAAAAAAAAAAACCCAACAGTACATTTTGGAGAGTTGTGATAAATATGTACACATGGTAACCACTGCAACAATTTCCATCACAACAGAAAACACTCTGGTTTAAGATTCCAGTCAATCAGTAGCTCCATAGACAATGACCATCTGATTTTTTAATGACTTAAATATTTGCCTTTGCTTCAACATCATTTAAATGGAATTTTAGTGTTTACTCTTTTGTGTTAACTTCATTTGCTGAACATAACATTTAAGACATTTTTCTCTATAATTCAGTGTTCTAATAAGTCATTTTAAAGTCAATTTTATTGGGTTATAACTTACATAAAATAATATTTAACAATGTTAATAAATGTACACCTGTCAGTAACCATCAATAAGCCTATTACATAGAATACATTCAAACATTTCCCAAAAAACACTTTTGTGGCCAACACTCTTTCTACTCTTCTATACACCTACACCAGTCCCTGTCAACCATTGATCTGCATTCTGTCAGTATGGTTTTACTTATTTTATAATTTTATATAAATGAATATAACAAATTGAATGGTTTTGTGTCATCTTTTTTCACTTAGAATGATGCTTTTGCAATTCATTCACTTTGAAAGTTAGTAGTTTTTCCTTTTCATTGCTGAGTATTATTTATTGTATTTCATTATATAAATAATATTTATACCATGATTTGTTTGTCCATGGGCCAACTCATGGTATTTTAGGTTTCTCTTCATTAGGGATTATTAAGAGTAAGATTGCTATGGAAAATCAAGTACAAATCTTTTTATTATTATTATTATTTAGTCTGGTATCCTTATTTATTATTTATTCAAGTACAAATCTTTTATGGATATTTTTCATCTTTTCTACTCATGTAGTTAACTAAAGATTATATTCTCAATTGTATGGTCACTGCACAATTAACAACAAAAGGAAATACCAATCATTTTTCCTATGCAGCTGTACCATTTTTTAATGTTAGTGGCAATGGGTAGGAGTTTCAATAGCTCTATATTGCCACTAGTACTTGGAAATGTATTATGTGTGTGTATGTATGTGTGTGATTTTCTTGTTTGTTTTGTTTTAGCCATTGTAATTACTATGGTGGGTTATATTATGTTCTCAGTTTGCATTTCCCAAATGATATGATGCTAAACATCTTTTCATGTGATTTTTGTTCTTGTTATTGTTCTTTATAAAACTTCTTTGGTAACTGCTAAAAAGATTTTGCCCATGTATACATTTTGAAATTAGTTTGTCTTCTTTTAAACATGTCTGTTATGGTTTAGATGTGGTGTCCCCCAGAAGCTCAAGGGTGAGACAATGAAAGAAGCTTTGGAGGAGAACTTATTGGGTTATGGCCTTAACTAAACCAGTGAACTGATCCCTAATGGGATTAACTGAGTGGTAGGTGGAGGTAGCTGGAGTAGGTAACTAGAGGAAGTAGTCCATTGGGGACATGGCTTCGGGTATATATTTGTATCTGTTGTGCGGAGACTCTCTCTTTGCTTTCTGATCATCATTGAGCTGTTTCCCTCTGCCACTCCCTTCTGCCATGATGTCCTGCCTCACCTTGAGCCCTGAGGAATAGAGGCTGCTTTCTATGGATTGCAACCTCTGAAACCAACCATGAGCTCCTAAATAAACTTTTCCTCCTCTATAACTGCGCTGGTCAGGTCTTTAAGTCACAGTGGTGGAAAAGCTAACTGAAAAAACATCACTTATGAATTACGTATGTTCATATTTCCCCAAATCTATGGATTGCTATTTCATTCTATTAGTAGTGTACTTTGAAGAGCAGAATATTTCAATTTTGATGAATTTCAATTTATCATATTTTTATAGTTAATTATTTTTTACCTAAGAAGCATTCACCTAAGCTAGTTTTCTTCTATATTTATTTTTAGAGAAATATTACTTTCATTCTTAAATTCAGGTTTACTACTTATTTTTATTCAAAATTTATACTGAAAGGGGGTAATATATGAAGGTTTTTTTTCATATGGTTATCCAATTGTTCTAGCACTATTTGTTTAAAAGACCATTGTGTTAGTTTCCTACTGCTGCTACAATAAATTATTAGAAACTTAGTGACTTACAATAACACAAATTTATTATCTCATAGTTCTGGAGGTCTGAAGTAAAATAAATAAGTTTCACTGAGCTAATGTCAAAGTATAAACAAAGCTGACTTCTCCTGAGGATTTCAAGCCTTCCCCAGCTTCTGAGGAATCTCCTACATTCCTAGGATTGGGTTTCTTCTTGCATTCCGAAACCCAGCAGTGCAATGTTGTCATATTCTTCATTAACTCTGATTCTATCATTACATTGCTTTCTCTCACTCTGAACCTCCTGTCTTGCTCTTATGAGGACTGTGTAATTACACTGAACTTTCCCAGATAATTACATTAAGCCTACACAGAAAATCAAGCCCTTAACTTAATAACATCAGCAAAATCTCTGTGCATGGAAGGCAGTATCTTCACAAATTTAGAGGATTAGGACATGAGTACCTTTGGGTGGGAAGGGCATTATTCAGTCTTCCACAACAGTAATATCACCTATTCAGCTACTTAAAAAAAATTAATTGCTCATATGTGTATTTGTTTTTGGATTTTCTAGTTTGATCCTGTGACCTGTATGTCTACCCTGAAAACAATATCACAGTCTTGATTACTACAGCCTTAGAGAAATTCTTGAATCTAGGTAGTATGTGTTCTTCAGCTTTTTTCTACTGTTTTCAGATATGTTTTTATATATGTTTATATACAAAGTTTAAAAGGAATATCAATATCTTCATCAAAAGCTGTATATAAATTTGAGAAAAATTATTGAACATGAGATATATATGTAATTTAAATCTCCTATAATTCCTTCATTAATTATTTGTAGATTTCAGGACATCATGTTAAGTTTATCCTATATATATTTCACATTTTTATGATATGAGAGGGATACTTGTTTTTACATTTCAATTGCTCTTGGCAAAAAGAAAAACAATTGAATTTTTTACATTTGTACCTTACAATTTTGATAAATTCACTTATTAACTCTAGCAGCTTTTGTATAATTGTTGAAATTTCTAGATAGATGATCCTTGAATAAATAAGGTTTAAGCTCTTTTTTTCTTATCTGTATGCTTTTTATTATATTCCTAATCTTATTGTTTTTTCTGGACTTTCTAACATTATGTTGCACAAGAATTTTGAGAGTGGAAATCTTGCTTTGTTCCCACTCCTGGAGATTTCATTATATAGCATGATGCAGGATTATGTAAATTATTTTATTGGTTCAAGACGTTCTTATCTATTCTTGGTTTGCTTACAGTTCTTAATAATAAACATATGTTGAATACTTCCATATGCTTGTTCTACATCTACTAATATATTTATGGTGAAGTAAAATTTTTAGTCTGCTATGGTGAAATACATTAATTAGTTTTCAGATTTAAAATCCATCATGCATTTCTAGGGCTTACTCTACCAGCTCATGGTGTATTAATACTTTTACATATTGGTAAAAACAATTTTCAATATTTTTTGTAAGTTTTTTGAGTATATGTTTATGAGGTAATTGAATTGTAGTTTTGTTTTGTTATAATATTTTTGTCCAACTTAAGAAATCAGGTACATTGGAGCTCAGGCCCAGCCCAGGACTGCCTCACTGACAAGCAGACCCACTCTGGAGCCCAAGTCCAAGACTAGGTCTGCCCCCACCACCCCTGTGGGAGCCCAACCCAATTTAGGCCTCAAGTCCACTGCACTGATTGGCAGACCCATGCTGGAGCACAGACCCCAGCCCAGGACAACTTCTACCAACCAGCAGATCCACTCTGGAGCCCAGGCCCAGGTCTAGGACTTCCCCCACTGACTGGCAGACCCACACTGGAGCTCAGGCCCAGGTTAGGCCTAGCACCACCCCCTGGGCCCTCCTGGGAGCACAGGCCTAGTCCACCTCCATCTTGGGACACTGCAGCCATCACCATAGCCACACACACACAGTAGCCTCCACCTTGGGACAACAGACAGGACCTAGAAGCAACTCCATCTCAGAACAGGTAGCTCAAAGCCATTGTAAGGCCCACCCTTTCAGCCCCATCTCTGAAAGTGGTTGCATTCATTTTGGGACACCCCCACTGCTATCTTCAGTTACCTCCACTATTGCCACCACCACCTTTAGTTGCAGTAACATCCATCATGGGACAGTGGCAGGGTGTGGAAGTCCAACACCAAGGTGAGATACAGATAATCTGCAAGGACACTATAAGATTATAGGGTAGAAACTGTAGTTCCTCAGATCCTCACTGGAAGAATGGAAGACACATAGACAACATGAAAAAACAAGGGAAGAAAGGGCCCCAGACAAACCAGGATACTACACAGGTGGTGGAGTTGATGATATGTCAGAAAAGGAGTTCAGAATATACATAATTAAAATGATCTGTGAATTAAAGACCTAAATGAGCAAATACAGGCAAAAATTAATAACTCCAACAAGAAATAAAACAGCAAATACAGGAAACCATTGCTCACGTCAACAAAGAGATAAGAGAGCAAATATTAGCAAAATATTACTTCAAGAAAGAGAGAGAGAAAAAAAATCAGAAATCCTTGAAATGAAGGAAACAATAAACCAAATAAAAAAATAGAAAGATCACCAACAGACTAGATTGCTTGGAAGACAGAATGTCAGCTAATGAAGACAAAGTATACAATCTTGAAAATAAAGTTGAGCATACAGTGAAGATGATTGAGCCAAAAAAAAAAAAAATGAGCAGGATATCCAAGAATTATGGGATAGCATAAAAAGACCAAACCCAAGATTATTGGGATAGAGGAAGACACAGAGATACAAACCAAAGGAATGAACAATCTCTTCAATGAAATAATATCAGAAATTTTCCCAAACATGAAGAAGGTATTGGAGAATAAAATACAAGAGGCTTATAGGACACCAAGTGTACATAATTACAACAGATCTACACCAAGTCACATTATAATGAAAATACCTAGCATACAGAATAAGGATAGACTCTTAAAGTCCGCAAAGAGAGAGGAATCAGATCACATATAGGGGGAGACCAAATCATATCAATCAACAGATTTTTCAACCCAGACCCTCAAAGCCAGGAGATCCTGGAACAACATATACCAAGCTCTGAAAGAAAATGGATGCCAACCAAGAATCTTATATCTAGCAAAATTAAGCTTCAGATTTGATGATGAAATAAAAAAACATTCATGATAAAAAAAAAACTTAAAAGAATTTACAGTGAGAAAACTTGCACTATAGAGCATACTCAGGAAAATATTCCAGGAGAAGGAAAGGAAAAACAACAATGAAAATCAGCAAAGGGAGGAACTACACTAAAGGAAAGGCCAATCAAAGGAGAAACCAAGTCAAGTTAAAAACCAAAAATAAACCAAAATGTCCAGGAATACAAATCATATTTCAATAATAACCCTGAATGTGAAAGGCCTAATTAAAGGCATAGATTGACAGATTGAATTTTTAAAAAAATGACCCAACAATATGCCGCCTTCAAGAGACTCATCTTACAGAAAAAGACATCCACAGACTGAAGGTGAAAGGGTGGAAAAAAATACACTCACATGGACCATATAAACAAGCAGGGGTTTCCATCCTCATAGCAGATAAAGTGGACTTCAAATCAAAGTTAGTGAAAAGGGATAAAGAAGGATATTTCACACTGCTTAAGGGATTCATACATCAACAAGACATAACAATCATAAATAACTATCCCCCAAACAATTGGACAACTATGTCAAACAATCTCTTCTCAAACACAAGAACCCAATAGACCACAACACAATAATACTGGGTGACTTTAATACACCTCTCTCACCACTGGGTAGATCTTCCAAACAAAAACTAAACAAAGAAACTATAGAACTTAATAATACATTCAATAATTTGGACTTGACAGACATAGAATATTTTATCCTTCAATGAGCGTATACACGTTCTTCTCACCAGCACATGGATCCTTCTCCAAAATAGACCATGTGTTAGGCCACAAAGAAAGTCTAAGAAAATATAAAAAAATAGAGATACTACCCTGTATCATATCAGACCATAATGGAATTAAATTAGAAATCAATGATAAAAGTAAAAAGAGAAGCTACTCCTATACCTGAGGACTAAACAATATGGTATTGAATGATCCATGGATAACAGAAGATATCAGGGAGGAGATAAAAAAAATTTTAGAGGTAAATGAGAACTCTGATACAACTTATCAAAATATCTGGGACATCATGAAGACAGTACTAAGAGGAAAGTTAATTGCATTAAGCTCATTCATTAAAAGAAGAAAAAGTCAACAAATAAACAACCTGACATTGCATCTCAAAGCCATAGAAAAAGAAGAACAAACCAACACCAAAAGTAGTAGAAGACAGGAAATAATTAAAATCAGGGTGGACATCAATGAAATTGAAACAAAAGAAACAGTTCAAAAAACTGACAAAACAAAAAGCTGGTTCTTTGAAAAACATAAATAAAAAATTAATAAACCCCTTAGTAACCCTAATGAAAAGAAGGAGGAAGAAAACTCAAATTACTAAAATTTGTGATGAAAAAGGAAATATTATGACAGACACTATTGAAATACAGGAGACAATTTGAAACTATTTTGAAAATTTATACTCCAGTAAAATAGAAAACCTCAAAGACACCAAAAAATTTCTAGAGGCATATGATCAACTCAAACTGAGTCAAAGAGGACTTACACAATTTAAACAGATCAATTTCAAGCAAGGAAACAGAAGACGCCATTGAAAGCCTACCCACCAAGAAAAGACTGGGACAAGATGGATTAATAGCTGAGTTCTACAAGACCTATGAAGAATTAATACCAATACTCCTCAAATTATTCCATGAAATAAAAATAAGGGAACCCTTCTAAACTCCTTCTATGAAGCTAATATCATCCTAATACCAAAACCAGCAGAGACACATCAATGAAAGACAATTTCAGACCAATATCCCTGATGAATATTGATGCAAAAATTCTCAATAAAATTCTGGCAAATCAAATATTAAAAACAGTGCACCATGATCAAGTGGGGTTCATTCCAGGGATGCAAGGTTGGTTCAAC